>CM056052.1:560132061-560162061 GCA_029574335.1 Rana kukunoris | reverse complement strand
AAAGTGCCCAGAGGTCCCCAGTGCCCCGGGTTTGGCAACCCCCCCCCCCTTTTTTTTATATAAAAATGTTTTTATTTTTTTTATATATTTTTATGTATTTTTTTATTTTTATTAAAGGGCACAGCGGCCCGGAGGTCCATAGGCCCCTATATATATTTTATTAAAGGGCCCAGAGGTCCCCCAGGCCCCCGGGTGGCAACCCCCTTTTTTTAAATTGTATTCTTTATAAAAAAAATGTATATATTTAATTATTTTTTTAGATTTGTTTTTACTAAAGTGCCCAGAGGTCCCCAGTGCCCCGGGTTTGGCAACCCCCCCCCCCCCTTTTTTTTTATATAAAAATGTTTTTATTTTTTTTATATATTTTTATGTATTTTTTTATTTTTATTAAAGGGCACAGGGGCCCGGAGGTCCATAGGGCCCCGGATGGCTACCCCCCTTTATTTCTATAATTTTTTATATATATATATATATATATAATATATATATATATACACATTTTGTTTTTTTGTAAAGAGTTCCTGTAGGGTACGATAAAATATGCCCACCTTGGTAAAAGGACCCCTTCGGCACCGGGAGAATGAGTTTAACCTTGCAGTAACAAGACACACGGTATTAGGTTAAAGTCACTCTGGTTTAATATGGCACGGACAGTTTCTTTTATAAAAACATACAGAGATTCAAAGGAAATACACAAATACATGTCTTAACATCATTGGTTAATACACTGTTACTGGGCGGACGCCCCCCTTTTGGGTGATGCTGTTAAAATATCATTGGTTAAAAGTTACCGTTATTTATTGCTTAAGTTAGAACTCGTCTCATGATTAAGGCTTGTATATATAACCGCCACAAACTGGTTATAGAAACCACAAAACTTAGGTCACAAGACATTCAAACCGACTACTACTATATATGGTCATCACAAGAATTGCTCATGTCATTCTGATATACAGACAGCATATATGCAATATATGGACAACTTATGTTAACCCTTACAATCCCCTCTTAGAATCCAAATAATTCTAAATTATGTGGTTCTCCTTCTCCATCCTTCTTTTATCATGATACATGTTCAGATAGATTCTATTCGCAGCTGCTGGGTCGGGTGTTCGGGACATTTTAACAACTATGCACATTATAAGCCTATAACAAGCATATAAGAGTAAAACCAAAAAAAAAATGGAAAGGGTTAAACTCATCAATAACTGTCCCACTGGGGAGGTCACGGTTAAGAAAGTTCATTAGAGTGGTGTTTAGGGCAGGTTCTGAAGTGTGAAAATAAGGGCTCTCAATTGAAGTCATTGAAAAATTAATTTTAGCTTGTTGGCAAACTTCAGCTCCCTTTGTGGAGTTCCCCAACCCAAAACACCAGTCTGGGAAATAACTTCTTTATAGATATATATATCTCAAATATTCAGTACCCTATTGTGGGGTCACTTCCATATCTTCTCTACTTAGTATGACACCAAAGGGTCCACAGTACTACTTCACATCTATGTGGAGCAAAGATCTTCTTAAGGTGTATGTGGATACATATCTTTACTCATTCATATCACCCATCTTGGCATCATACGGATCTACTAATCTGACAATCTGATAACACTATCTCTTCCCTGGGGTGATCTTCCTCAGTTCTAATTGTCACTGTAATAATAATTGTATTTTAACAATAATAGAACATTTGTGATATTTAAAAGTACAGCCATATCCAACATTTTTCATATCCAGACTTCTGGGTATAGGCATATTTAAACTTCAATAATAACATTTTATCTGTAAAACCCTCTGAGTTCTCATTTCTCTTGTGTCTATTATGTGTATTATTCATATTGTCCTGTTGTGGAGTGTTGGAATTTCCACAAATGCTCTTTAATATGTCCCAAATCTTCAGGGTGATAGATACAGTTTGTTATCAGCCAAACTGGCAGGAATACTATCAGGACAGTCCAAAGTAGGAGGCACAAGGCTTTCCCAGAAGTCTGTGGTGAAATAAGCAACGTCATCTTGTCGGAGGTCAGGGCTGTCTGCCCCCGTTAGTACCTCACTTTGTCTGGCCCTAGGCACCAGTTTTACTCGGGTGGCATGGATCCATGTTGGGCTCTCTTCCGTCAGTATTGCTCCCCGGGTAACGGCTACCACTATCATCTCTGGACCATAAGCGAAGTCTTTGGCTCTTTTATCTTTGGTCAATCGTTTTACAACTACAACATCTCCTGGTATAAAAGGGTGGGTGTTTTCCTGTGGAAGAGAAGGAAACTTACAGACAACTTTTTGTTCTATCTCATCTAGTTTTGTTATAAGTGACCTGACATAATGATCCTGAATCTGCTCTAAATCTCCTTCTTGTAGAGTGAGGGGTTTCTTGGCCCAAGGTGTGGGGAATGGCCTTACCATTAAAATCTCGAATGGCGAGAATTTTAAAGATTTGTGGGGTGTCATTCTTATTTCTGCTAGAATAATTGTAGCACCTCCTTTCATTTATGAAAGGTACCTCCTGTGGCCTTTCTCAGTTTTAGTGGGATATATCTCTGGCCATCGTGAGAACATATCCACAATTACCAGGGCATATTCCTGCCTACCCTTATCACAGGGAATGTGTGTAAAATCAATTTGGAGGTGTGTTAATGGAGTTGTTGGATATTTGAGGTGTTGGTGGACTGCCCGATTAGGGTTGTTAGGATTTGCCCGGAGGCATGTAATACACCTCTGTACAAACCCAGCTACTAACTTATCAAACTTAGTAATGTAAAAATCATTTTTTTTAGCAGTAGTAGCGTTGTGGCTTTACTGTTGTGGCCTACCCCATGGTGCTGGGCTATAAAAAGTGGTGCACTAGCCTGTGGGATACATGGTTTCCCCTCTTTGCAAATTAGTCCACTCTTTGGACTCTTTTGCAACACTGGATAACACCAGTCATTTAGATCTGTGTCACTTGCCGAGTACTGGAGTTCCACTATCATTTGTGTGTCATCTAACAAGGGTGGTGTTAGTACGGCCATTTGTAAGGTAGCTAATTGTTGGAGTGCGGCTTCTTTCGCTGTTCTATCTGCCAAGGCATTGCCCCTGGAAATCTGATCACTGCCCACCGTGTGTGCCCTACAATGCTAGTAGATCATTGATCAACTGGGAGTGAGAAATTATTTTCCCATCCGCTCCTATGAACCCTCCTCTGGCCCAGATCACTCCGTGGTCATGGACCACGGAGAAGGCATACTTTGAATCTGTGTAAATGGTGACAGACTGTCCCTGACAACTGGCATGCTCTGGTCAAGGCTATCAGCTCGGCAGCCTGAGCCGACTGATAGGGGATGGGTTCTGCTTCATGTATGCAGTCAGGTAAACTTACAACGACATATCCTGCGTTGTATGTGGTGTCATTTGGTCTTGTGCATGACCCATCCACAAACACAACATGTGAATCTGGTATGGGCAGGGTTGCCATGTCTAGTCTAGGGGAAGTCTCTGTTGTTACAGAAGTCAAACAGTCATGGTCTTGTGGAATGTCATCTGCCTCACCTTTCAATCCCAATAATGCATTTAAGATAGGGGCAGGGCCTGCATTTGGGGAACAGTATCTGATTGACAAGGATGTGTTTCCTAAGAGGATGACTTTGTATCCACTTAGATGTTGGGCTGACATATGCTGGGTGTGTACCCCTCTTAGAAGATGGATGACATGGTGGGTAGTGTAAAGTGTGGTGGGGTGGCCCAGGGTGAAAACTACTGACATTTCCACCACCATTGCACATGCCGCTAGGGCTCTCAAACAAGCGGGCATACCTTGTACAGAAATTGGCATTACCTTTGAAAAAAACTACGGGTCTAAACTTTCCTCCGTGTTCTTGTGTCAGTACCCCCGCCATGGTTTTACAGTTGTCCCTTGTATATAGCTGAAATGGCTTTACATATTTAAGGGAGGCCCAAAGCAGAACTACACATCATTGCTAACTTCAACTTTTCAAAAGCGTTTAACATTTCTTGTGACCATATTATATCTTTTGGTTTGTCTGACAGTGTACATTGCCTCAAAATGTTGTCATAGTAAGAACAGTCCGGTATCCACTGTCTGCAGTAATTTATCATACCCAGAAAAGATAGCATTTCCCTCTGAGTATTTGGGTTGACCAGGCCCATGACAGATTGGATACGGCTAGGACTGATTTTCCTACTCCCTTGATTGAGGACAAAACCAAGATATTCCATTTACACCATTGTAACTTTTTGGGTGAAACTTTGTGCCCACATTCATGTAACCAACCTAACAACGATAAACAATCTTCCCTGCAGGCCTCCCTTGATAGACTACAAACGAGGAGATATCCACATATTGTAGCAGGACAGAACCTTGGGGGGGGTGCCAGGGTTTTAATGTGGCTTGGAGGACTATGCTGTACACAACAGGTGAATCAGCATATCTCTGGTTCATACGGCACCAGGTGAGTTGTTGACCCTCAAAGGAAAATGTAAACAGAGGCCTAGTGTCCTCGTGTACAGGTATACTGAAAAAAAAAACGTTCTTCAAATCAATTACAGAAAAATAGGTGGCCTGTGCAGGGATGGAGGAAAGGAGAGAGGTGACATCTTGCACTATCTTGCACTATCGGGGAAAGTGGGATGATTAAACTATTGATAGCCCTTGGGTCTTGAACAAATCTGACACTACCGTCTGGTTTGGAAACAGGGTTGATAGGGGTACTATATGCAGAGCAGATAGGGGTTAAGATTCCCTCCTCTAAAAAAGTCCTGTATCATGGGTCTGATTCCATCTAGTTTCTCTTTTGACAAAGGATATTGTTTATGAAACACTGGTTGAGCACCTGGTTTCAGGGTAGCCCGATAAGGGGTACAATCAATGAGACCTGTGTCAAAATCGTTCTGTGACCATATGCCGTTATCAACAGTGAGTAGTTCATCAGAAACCGCTAAACTGACAAAAATGGGACGGGTTATAGGTATCACCCTAGATTCCATACTGAGTCCATCCGGACCCGAGTGGATCCTCCGGGCCTCGTCACCGTGGGTGTTGAGTCCAGTCTATGTCAAATCTATGTTGGGTATTTGTCTTGGGCAGGCCAGGGTTCTGGTCTTGGGAATTGGCCCTTCTGTCAGGTAGGGGGCAATTTCTGGCCCAATGGCCGGAACGGCCGCAATTGTAACAAGGTTGGTCCTATGCGTTTCTATTCATGTGATCCCTGTCCATCCCGCTATATTATCCACCCAGGGATTAATAAGAAAATAATCCGTGCCTCCTACTCGGGCAATGTATTCTTTGCAGGTTTCTTGGACGTTGGGACATGGGTAGGAGGTAGGTTTACTATGTCTGGTCCCCATTGATCCAAGCACCGGAGTTGGTCAGTATAATATACTGATCCCAATTTTCTTCCGACAGTTGTATCAATGCAAAAATCTTCGTGCCACACACACTGGAAACAGGATCCCGGTTTGATCGGATCCCACACAGTACAGATTGTGTTGGGCAATTTAACTATGGCTTGGATAATACAATTCTTATAAGTAAAGTCTGTGTTTTGCAAAATGAAAGTAACTTTGGCATTTTGCGCTGACACAGGAAGCAAGTCATTGGTTTACACAAGACGACAGTAAGCTATCTATATGCTATACCAATTAAGGAAGTGTCGACTTCACAATGAAAGTTTTTTTTTTTTTTTTGTATGTGCTGTCCACTTTCGGGTTATTAAACTATTAAATTAATAAGTGACTTCTGTGTACTTCTCATATCTCTGGAGAGGTTATTGTATTTTAGTGTCTAAGTGCTCAATCTATGTTATGTGTCAATCGGTATGCAATTTCACTGTATGTTGCTAGATTGCATGCTGATTGTAAGCTAACAGATCTGCCAGACGGAGATCTGTGTGTGTGTGGGGACAGTGGAAAGAGTGATTAACACTGGGATTCAAGCTTACAGGATAGCTGGAGGAACCCTAGAAGTGTGTAGTAATTGCTAGACTGTTTCCCAACCCTTAGCGTGCAGCAGATTGTATGTAAGATCTGTATCTGCCTGTGTGTGGTCAGCTAGTTGGATTGGAGTGGAGTCTCCCTCTAGAAGTGGTTAAAGGTAATGCGGGCTGTGAAGCATCACAGCCAGTCTTACGTGCTTAGTAGAAATTCCTTCTTATTCTTTTAGTTCCTCATACAGCCTCGTCACGAGACGCTCGCTCGTTGTGGTTAGTAATTCACCACTGGCAAGACAGATTGTGAAAAGTACAACCTTATTGTCTATCTGGAAAATCTACCCTGCGACCTAAATACTCTGTACTTTCTTTGGGAGAGATTATTAAAACTAACTTTGGCAGATTTTTTTAAATTCCACTCAGTTATATTAAATACTAAACAAATTTTACATCAAGGACACATCATACAATATTACACAGACGATCGGCTCGGTATCACTTGCTTTCATCAACCGTGGGTCATATAGCTTTCGCCTAGCCACGGAGATGGGGCGTCTTATACGTTTGCCACAAAACGTCTCAAAGTGGCCCTGGTCTAGCTCACCTTCTAGACACTTGTACCACACAAACAGATAATCTTATTACTCTAAAATTCTTAATACTTTAAACATATACTTCTAAACAGCAATAATTTTAAGCAGCAAATAATATAAGCAGCAGTAATGGGTAATTGTACCAAGGTGATTTCTATGCCTCCCCGAGACACTTGATTCTTAGTTATCCCTGATAACCTATATTATCTGGACATCCCCGATGTCTATATATGGCGCCAACCACTCTTACCCGTATCTAAAGCACAATTAATTTACAGTCCCTGACTGCCTGGATTCATAAGGAATTCAGGAATTGATCGAGCCCCGCTGACCGAATGAACGGTTTACAGGGAGACCACCTAAATCCCCGGACGAGCCTCCAAATTGTAGGGTAAGATAAAATATGCCCACCTTGGTAAAAGGACCCCTTCGGCACCGGGAGAATGAGTTTAACCTTGCAGTAACAAGACACACGGTATTAGGTTAAAGTCACTCTGGTTTAATATGGCACGGACAGTTTCTTTTATAAAAACATACAGAGATTCAAAGGAAATACACAAATACATGTCTTAACATCATTGGTTAATACACTGTTACTGGGCGGACGCCCCCCTTTTGGGTGATGCTGTTAAAATATCATTGGTTAAAAGTTACCGTTATTTATTGCTTAAGTTAGAACTCGTCTCATGATTAAGGCTTGTATATATAACCGCCACAAACTGGTTATAGAAACCACAAAACTTAGGTCACAAGACATTCAAACCGACTACTACTATATATGGTCATCACAAGAATTGCTCATGTCATTCTGATATACAGACAGCATATATGCAATATATGGACAACTTATGTTAACCCTTACAGTTCCCCTCCACTTCTAAATATGCAGAGGCCCCCCCTGCTTCTTATTTTGAGGTGGCAGCACCCCGCCCCCCCCCCCCCGGTTCTCTGCTCCAGGGGGCCCATGCCTGAAGCTGTGTAAGGGGCCCCATAATTCCAGGGAAAGTCATCACCGCCGCGGGTGAAGCCCGGGAGAACCACTGCCCACCATAGATAAGGGTAAGTGCACCAGACCCACCCAACCGACCGGCCAACCGATGGGGGGTGAGGGGGGGGGGTGGTGGTACTGTTTGCCGCCCCCCAAATAAAGTGTCCGGTATTGAAGGGGTTAAGAATGTTACATCACAGAACCTTTAAAAACAACATCTGAGAAGCTGGAGATGAATGCGATGTCTACGGGGAAGGTGGTGATGTGACGGCACTTTTCCCGGCAAATGTGGAGGAAATATATAAAGGAAGCCGGCGCCGCGCTCCGCTCGAGACCTCAATTACGGCAATCAGCGCACCTGGCGCCGCTCTATAAATTCCTCGTTATACATTTCCTTCCTCTGATTAATGTACCGTGAAGATGCTAAATATGAACAAAAATAAGGTGTCACTTAGCATTACTGCGAGTCTCCCGGGGGGGGGCCTCCGCCATCAATCGCTTCTCATCTGAGTCACTCCGCACGCCGAGCCGCCGGGGGAAAGAGTTGTATGCCCCCGGTGTGCCGCTCACCTGACATTATATAAAGATAAACTGTACAGAGATATCATTCTCTTAGCTCTGTAATCCTTATTACATTGTCAATTATATTTTTTTAAACTGATATCAGCCGCTGTACAGCAGGGCTGGAGTGTAATAGGAAGAAGCAGCACAAGGAACCTTTTCACAAGGCATGTTGATAGGAATAGAGAGCAGAGTGACAGAGAGGTGAGATTCAGGCGCCGGTGATGGTGGTCCTCAAGGTCTTTAACCACTTAAGACCCGGACCAAAATGTAGGTAAAGGACCTTGCCCCTTTTTGCGATTCGGCACTGCTTCGTTTTAACTGACAATTGCGCGGTCGTGCGACGCGGCTCCCAAACAAAATTGGCGTCCTTTTTTTCCCACAAATAGAGCTTTCTTTTGGTGGTATTTGATCTCCTCTGCGGTTTTTATTTTTTGCGCTATTAACAAAAATAGAGCGACAATTTAAAAAAAAATGCAATATTTTTTACTTTTTGCTATAATAAATATCCCCCAAAAATATATAAAAAAACATTTTTTTTCCTCAGTTTAGGCCGATACGTATTCTTCTACGTATTTTTGGTAAAAAAAATCGCAATAAGCGTTTATCGGTCGGTTTTTGCAAAATTTATAGCGTTTACAAAATAAGGGATAGTTTTATTGCATTTTTATTAATTATTTTTTTTTTACTACTAATAGCGGCGATCAGCGATTTTTTTCGTGACTGCGACAATATGGCGGACACTTCGGACAATTTTGACACATTTTTGGGACAATTGTCATTTTCACAGCAAAAAATGCATTTAAATTGCATTGTTTACTGTGGAAATGACAGCTGCAGTTTGGGAGTTAACCACAGGTGGCGCTGTAGGGGATGTGTGCCTATGTGTGTTTGTTTACAACTGTAGGGGGTGTGGCTGTAGGTGTGACGTCATCGATCGCGTCCCCCTATTACAGGGATGACGCGATCGATGCTGCGGCCACAGAGAAGCACGGGGAAGCCGTGTGTACACACGGCTCTCCCCGTTCTTCCGCTCCAGGGACAGATCGCCGCACTCCAGCGGCGATCGGGTCCGCGAATCCCGCGGTCCCGGTCCCGGTCCCGGAGCTTCGGACCGGGTCGCGGGCGCGCGCCCGTAACCCACGGCTGGGTACTAAAATCAACGTATATATACGTTGATGTGCCCAGCCGTGCCATTCTGCCGACGTAAATGTGCAGTAGGCGGTCCTTAAGTGGTTAAGCCATCGTCAATTGTACTGTACAAGCAGCGCAAGTAGCGGAAGGCAGGGCCGCCATCAGGAATTATGGGGCCCCTTACACCAGGGTTTGACAAATTTGCTTGGAATCTAGGAGCCAGCTAAAAAAGTTAGGAGCCAGAAAACGCGCCCCGTCCTGCCGAGCTCGCGCGCAGAAGCGAACGCATACGTGAGTAGCGCCCACGTATGAAAACGGTATTCAAACCACACATGTGAGGTATCGCCGCGATCGTTAGAGCGAGAGCAATAATTCTAGCCCTAGACCTCCTCTGTAACTCAAAACATGCTGCCTATGGAGATTTTAAAGGGTAAAAGTCTGTCGCCATTCCACGAGCGGTTCCAATTTTGAAGCGTGACATGTTGGGTATCAATTTACTCGGCGTAACATTATCTTTCACAATATAAAAAAGTTGGGATAACTTTACTGTCGTCTTATTTTTTTAATTAAAAAAAAAGTATTTTCCCCCCCAAAAAAGTGCGATTGTAAGACCGCTGCGCAAATACGGTGTGACACAAAGTATTGCAACAACTGCCATTTTTTTCTCTAGGGTGTTAGAATTAAAAATATACATAATGTGTGTGGGTTCTAATTAAAGGGAAGAAGATGGCAGTGACAACAATGAAAAAACACATTAGAACTGCTGTTTTACTTGTAATGCCAACGACCACCACAAGATGGCGACAGGACACAGAAGGAAGCTTGGGCCTTCACAAGGCCGTAAAGCCGCGGCCTCAATTGCCGGCCGCCGTGGGCCCGCCGCGTTCGCGCGGCGGATGAGGTGGGGGCGCAAGGAGACACAGGATCCTGTGCCTCCGTGCACCCTCACATTGGCCGCCTCGCAATCGCAGTGAGCCCCGCGGCGGCCGGAAATTGAGGCCGCAAAGCCGCGGCATCAATTACCAGTGGGTGCCAGGTCACAATTTCTTGTTGCAATTGCGACCGGGCGCCCAGATTTTGTCGAGCCCTGCCTTACACAGCTTCAGGCATGGGGCCTCTGGAGCAGAGAACCGGGGGGTGCTGCTGCCTCCAATTGAGTAGCGGGGGGCTGCCGGGAATTGAGAAGCGGGGGGCCGTGAATTAAGAAGTGGGGAAGGGGGTGGGGGCCACGAATAGAGAAGCGCGGGGCGGGGGGTGCTTTTGCCGCGAAAATTTAGATCAGAGGGCTTTGGGTGTTGACAAACAAAAAAAAGAGGGGGGGTTGCTTACAAAAAAAAAAAAGAGAGAAATTGGGGGTAGCCATCCGGGGGCCCTGGGGACCTCTGGGCCTTTTAATAAAAACAAAAAAGAAAACAAAAAAAACCCTGCATATCTTCTACTGGACCCCGGCTTGCTCAGCTCCTGGGGGGGCGATCCTGAGGAACGTGACATGCTGTAAAACCCATCCCCACCATTAGGAGCTGTGGTGTATACCCGGTTAGTGCTTAGACCCCGCACCTTGGGTGAGCCCGTGTCATTCACCAGGGTGACCTGCTTGTGCACTTGTCCTGCTGGTCGGTGGGATCATCTCTACAGCTATAGCTACTGTTCTCCAAGCCTGACCCCTGACCAGTGGCGGCTGGTGCTAACATTTTTTGGGGTGGCAAACAATACCACCCCCCAGTCAGTCGGAGCGGGGTCAGCGGTCGCTCAGTCGGGTGTGTCTGGTGAACTTACTACATCTATGGTGGGCAGCGCTTCTCCCGGGCTTCTCCCGGGCTTGCCTTGCTCGATGGCAGCGGCTGCTTTCCCTTCCCCTGCTCTCCACGGACGTTGCGGCGGCTTCTGTTTCCTCCCTTCTCCCCTGGAATTGTGACTCAGACCTGCTTCTGATTGGCCGGCTTTTGAGGATCGGTGTTTCAATAGCAAATATTAATTTGCTGTTGTAACACCTGGGTGGGCTCCTGGCGCAATGCTCTGCATCCAGAGCCCACCCAATTTTTTAACCTATTAGACTCCCCATCTCTAATCAGGTGCTTCAAAAAAACACCCCCCCCCCGCTGTAATTCATCCTGAACTGGGCCAGATGCATAAATAGGGGGTGGCGGTGCCCTGTCAAAATAGCTGTCATGGGTAGAGCATGGGGGTGGCGGCCGTAGATAGAGGGGCGGCACTCCGGCGCAACTAATGGATGGGCTGCCACTGCCCCTGACTCCGAAACAGCAGGAAGCTGTCATATACAGTGGTAGCAATATGGTGCTCACTTCCTGCACAGGGGGCCAAACATCAGTGGCGTCACTAGGGGGGGAGGCAGGGGGTGCATGCCACACCTTGGGAAACCCGCCAGGGCGGTGACACCACTAACACCGCCCGCTGCCCTGATCTGTGCCTCTCAGTTACCTCGGCAGAGCGGACTGAAGCCTCCTCCCCCTCCTCTTTGTTTTCATGCACACAGGAGGAGGAGCCCGAGGGACACATACTGGTGTGTGTATTCGTCCGTGCTTTTCTGAGGTCTGTACACTACTATATATATGTAGATGGACATGTGCAGGGGGCGCTATGGGAGGGGAGAGGTGTCTATACTGATGGGGGGTCTGCACTGAGGGAGGGGGTCTGTACTGATGTAGGGGTCTGCACTAAGGGAGATGGGTCTGTATTGATGGGGGGTCTGCACTAAGGGAGGGGGGTCTGTATTGATGGGAGGTCTGCACTGAGGGAGGGGGTTCTATACTGATGTAGGGGTCTGCACTGAGGGGGATTCTATACTGATGGGAGTCTGCACTGAGGGGAGGGGTTCTATACTGATGGGGGTCTGCACTGAGGGAGAAGAGTTCTATACTGATGGGGGGTCTGCACTTAGGAGAAAATTCTATATTGACAAAGGTCTGCACTAGGAGGGGAGGTTCTATACTGATGGAGGTCTGTACTAAGGGGGGTTCTATACTAATGGAGGTCTGCACAAAAGGGGGAAATTCTATACTGATGGGGGATCTGCAGTAAGGGGGTTCTATACTGATGGGAGGTCTGCACTAAGAGGG
The DNA here is from genome assembly GCA_029574335.1 of Rana kukunoris. Taxonomy (NCBI): domain Eukaryota; kingdom Metazoa; phylum Chordata; class Amphibia; order Anura; family Ranidae; genus Rana; species Rana kukunoris. Next base: position 560,149,793 of record CM056052.1, on the reverse strand, counting down.
GATTCTATACTGATGGGGGGTCTGCACTAAGAGGGGGAGATTCTATACTGATGGGGGTCTGCACTAAGGGGAGAGATTCTATACTGATGGGGGTCTGCACTAAGAGGGGGAGATTCTATACTGATGGGGGTCTGCACTAAGGGGGGAGATTCTATACTGATGAGGGGTCTGCACTAAGGGGGGGGATCCTATACTGACAGATGTCTGCACTAAGTGGGGATTCTATACTGATGGGGGTCTGCACTAAGGGGGATTCTATACTGATGGGGGGTCTGCACTAAGAGGGGGATATTCTCTATTGAAGGAGGTCTGCACTAAGGGAGAGATTCTATACTGATGGGGGGTCTGCACTAAGGGGGATTCTATACTGACAGAGGTCTGCACTAAGGGGGGATTCTATACTGATGGGGGTCTGCACTAAGAGGGTTCTATACTGATGGGGGTCTGAACTGAGGGGGAGTGTCTATACGGATGGGGGTCTGCACTGAGGGAGGGGGTCTGTATTGATGGGGATTTTCACTGAGGGAAGGGGGTTCTATACTAATGTAGGGGTCTGCACTACGGGTGGTCTGCACTAAGGGGAGGGATTCTATACTGATGGGAGTCTGCACTAAGGGGGGTTCTATACTGATGGGGGGTCTGAACTGAGGGGGGGGGGTCTGTACTGATGGGGGTCTGCATGGAGGGGGGGGTCTGTACTGATAGGGGACTGCACGGAGAAAGGGGGTCTGTATTGATGGGGATCTGCACTGAAGGGAGGGGGTTCTATACTGATGGGGGTCTGCAATGAAGGGTAAATTATATATTGACAGAGGTCTGCACTAAGAGGGGAGGTTCTATACTGACGGAGGTCTGCACTAAAGGGGGAGATTCTATACGGATGAGGGATCTACAGTAAGGGGGAGTTCTATACTGGTGGGGATCTGCACTAAGGGGGAGGGTTATACTGATGGGGGGTCTGCACTAAGGGGGACTCTATACTGATGTAGGGGTCTGCACTAAGGGGGGATTCTATACTGATGAGGGGTTTGCACTAAGAGGGGGAGATTCTGTACTAATGGGGGGTCTGCACTACGGGGGAGATTCTATACTGATGAGGGGTTTGCACTAAGGGGGGATTCTATACTGATGGCGGATCTGCACTAAGAGGGTGAGATTCTGTACCGATGGGGGGTCTGCACTAAGGGGGGATTCTATACTGATGAGGGGTTTGCACTAAGGGGGGAATATTCTATACTGATGGGGGTCTGCACTAAGGGGGTTCTATACTGATGGGGGGTCTAAACTGAGGGGGAGTGTCTATACTGATGGGGGTCTGCACTGAGGGAGGGGGTCTGTACTGATGGGGGGACTGCACTAAGGGAGGGGTTCTATACTGATGGGGGTATGCACTAAGGGGGATTCTATACTGACGAAGGTCTGCACTAAAGGGGGAGATTCTATACTGATGGGGGATCTGAAGTAAGGGGTGTTCTATACTGGTGGGAATCTGCACTAAGGGGGGGGGGGTTTATACTGATGGGGGGGTCTGCACTAAGGGGGATTCTATACTAATGTGGGGTCTGCACTAAGGGGGATTCTATACTGATGGGGGGTCTGCACTAAGAGGGGATTGTATACTGATGGGGGTCTGCACTAAGAGGGGATTCTATACTGATGGGGGGGGCTGCAATAAGAGGGGGAGATTCTGTACTGATGGGGGGTCTGCACTAAGGGGGAGATTCTATAATGATGAGGGGTTTGCACTAAGGGGAATTCTATACTGACGAAGGTCTGCACTAAAGGGGGAGATTCTATACTGATGGGGGATCTGAAGTAAGGGGTGTTCTATACTGGTGGGAATCTGCACTAAGGGGGGGTTTTATACTGATGGGGGGTCTGCACTAAGGGGGATTCTATACTAATGTGGGGTCTGCACTAAAGGGGGATTCTATACTGATGGGTGGTCTGCACTAAGAGGGGATTCTATACTGATGGGGGATCTGCACTTAGAGTTGATTATATACTGATGGAGGGTCTGCACTAAGGGGGATTCTATTTTGATGGGGGGTCTGCACTAAGAGGGGATTCTATACTGATGGGGGGCTGCACTAAGAGGGGGAGATTCTGTACTGATGGGGGGTCTGCACTAAGGGGGAGATTCTATATTGATGAGGGGTTTGCACTAAGGGGGGGGGGGGGTTTCTATACTGACGGAGGTCTGCACTAAGGGGGGAGATTCTATACTGATGGGGGATCTGCACTAAGGGGGGGTTCTATACTGATGGGGGTCTTCACTAAGGGGGGTTCTTTACTGATGGGGGGTCTGCACTAAGGGAGGATTTAATACTAATGGGGGGTCTGCACTAAAGGGGGATTCTATACTGATGGGGTTTTTTTCGGCACCAAATGACACAGCTGCCGAACGTGCAAACGTTTGGGCCATTTTCCGTCTCATCCCTTCACAAGAGCCAAGAAATGAGCATTTGCGGAGTGAGAAGTAGCGCTCCTCCACATCTCTCCCGGGAAATGTGACCTTTAATAAAATGATGTGAACCGTCCCTGGTATGAGGATCTCTGGTACGAGGATCTCTGGTATGAGGATCTCTGGTGCGAGGATCTCTGGTGCGAGGATCTCTGGTATGAGGATCTCTGGTACGAGGATCTCTGGTATGAGGATCTCTGGTATGAGGATCTCTGGTATGAGGATCTCTGGTGCGAGGATCTCTGGTATGAGGATCTCTGGTATGAGAATCTCTGGTGCGAGGATCTCTGGTATGAGGATCTCTGGTGCGAGGATCTCTGGTAGGAGGATCTCTGGTAGGAGGATCTCTGGTGCGAGGATCTCTGGTATGAGGATCTCTGGTACGAGGATCTCTGGTATGAGGATCTCTGGTATGAGGATCTCTGGTGCGAGGATCTCTGGTATGAGGATCTCTGGTGCGAGGATCTCTGGTAGGAGGATCTCTGGTACGAGGATCTCTGGTGCGAGGATATCTGGTGCGAGGATCTCTGGTGCGAGGATCTCTGGTACAAGGATCTCTGGTAGGAGGATCTCTGGTAGGAGGATCTCTGGTGCGAGGATCTCTAGTAGGAGGATCTCTGGTGCGAGGATCTCTGGTATGAGGATCTCTGGTATGAGGATCTCTGGTGCGAGGATCTCTGGTACGAGGATCTCTGGTGCGAGGATATCTGGTGCGAGGATCTCTGGTGCGAGGATCTCTGGTACAAGGATCTCTGGTAGGAGGATCTCTGGTAGGAGGATCTCTGGTAGGAGGATCTCTGGTACGAGGATCTCTGGTGCGAGGATCTCTAGTAGGAGGATCTCTGGTACGAGGATCTCTGGTGCGAGGATCTCTAGTAGGAGGATCTCTGGTGCGAGGATCTCTGGTGCGAGGATCTCTGGTGCGAGGATCTCTGGTATGAGCATCTCTGGTATGAGGATCTCTGGTATGAGGATCTCTGGTGCGAGGATCTCTGGTATGAGGATCTCTGGTGCGAGGATCTCTGGTAGGAGGATCTCTGGTGCGAGGATCTCTGGTATGAGGATCTCTGGTACGAGGATCTCTGGTAAGAGGATCTCTGGTATGAGGATTGTCATGGACCATGAAATACTGAAATCCTAATTCATGTATTACAGAAGATGTAATTCTCTCCCTGCTAATCTTAATGCCTGTGTGCCTCTAGACCTGGATAATTGGACAATGACCCTTCAATGGCATACCGGAGTCGGGCTTGTGAGATACATTTTATTGTCCAGTGTGTAGAGGTGTTAATTGTTATTCTAAACCCCAGCCAGGTCAACAGACTCATAAGTGATACTTATTGTCCATTGTGTGATAACCCTATTTAAAGCCTTTCTATTATAAGGTGTAAATTACTTCTGCCCTGTCTCAATTCTCCAGACGGCTCCATTGTTCTGTGGCTGGCTATTGTGTACATTGATTGACCCCCTGGGGCTTTTGTCTGAACACAGATATTCAGGCTTCTGGCCACACCTATTCAAGCTTTGGGACCAATCTCTGCGGAGACATTTTCAAGTCCTCATTTGCATGGTTTTTAGAGGACCAGAGTGAAGACTGAATACTTTACAATGGACCAATAGGAAAGCGGTTGTTGGGGGCGGGATGTTCCAAATCCTGTATAAAGTGTGCTGTGTACTTTCATTAAAGTGTGTCCTGTTAGATCCAGTATGAAGCCATGGCTCATGTGTGGATTATTCAGCGATTCCAGGGATATTCCTAGTCGGGGAATATTGGGATGATTTCTTTTATGGGAGAAGAAGGGAGAGGATGGCGGAGATATGCTCTAATACCGTCACACTGGTTGGCAGCAGCGGGATGTTCCCTTCTACCTTCCTTTACACCAGGATTCCAAGCAGACACTGGGAACAGTGAATGGAAGACTGGTACACCCTGCTTAAAAGAAATACACGGAAAGGACTACTGGAAGTTTGTGGAAGGATTGCTAGCAGCAAAACCGAGCGTGTCATCATAGCAGAATAAATGGAGCTAGACCAGGAGAACTCGGTTGCAGCAAGGCCTGCAGTACAGAAGATGGGGACACCAGTGATTCAGGAGGAGGAATCACCAGCTAACAAGCTAATAAGAGAGAAATTAGCATGGTTCGGTCCGAACCCAACGGCGGATGTGGTGCTGAAAGTGATGACCCTGGTAGCGGAGGAGGCTAAACAAATAAGAAACGCAGAACTACAGTTAAAACTGGCAGCAGTTCAACAAGCAGCCGCACATTCTCCAAACAGTGAGTACAGCACAGCAGACACAAGGAAGATTCCGTTTAGAGCTTTTAAAGCTTTTGATGAGAAAGAACGAGAGCGGCAACATGAGCTGAGAATTGCAGAAATACGACGATCGGTGACAACGCCTAAAGAAGCAGCACCAAATGAAAGACAGGAGATGGTGAACCTCTATCCCCAGACACCAGTTGCAGAGACAGGGGATCTGATAGACTTCTCTGCTGAGGAAGAACAACCTGATGGGCCTCCAGCAGAAGAGCTGGTATCAGGGCCACACTTCACTGTGCTCTGCCCAGCCCCAAGAGCAGTAATTGTGGAGTTACAAGGAACTTCCCCAGCTGAAGCGCTGGTCACCGGACAGAGGGTTCAAGACCTCTGCCCCACCCCTGTGGCAGTTTTGGAGGCTCAGGGTGATAAGATGGCGATCACTCCCCAGCCACAGATTACAGAATGTATGGACTGTTCAGAGGATGTTATGGATTATGCATCCCCAGCAGAAGTGCTGGCAACAGGGCAGATTGCCAGCCATCTCTGCCCAGCACCGGGACCAACTGTGGAGTTCCAGGGAGCCGGGGCGGTTGGCCCCCCTCCCCAGCAACCAGCTGAGGTGGTAAAGCTCTTACTCCCAGCAGAATCCCTGGCAGCAGGACAAGATGCTACTGGCGGCTGCACCCCACTACAGCTTGAGCGGATATCGGTGGATGGGACTGTGGTCTCCACTCACAGCAACCCACCGGAAGAGCTGGCAACAGAGCAGAGTGCCCCGGGCCTCTGCTTTCACCTAACAGAAGAAGGGGTCCCTGTGGTAGTGGATGGGACTTCAGTCTCCACTGGCACAACCCCAGAAAATGGTACAGGACTGAAAGAGGAGGATGTCGGCTTTGCTTTGCAAGCACTGGGGGATTTTCACCTCACACCAGTGGATGAGACTTCAGTCTCCACTAGTATAAGCCATAAATGGTGGCCAGTTGGCCCAGATCCCCAACAGCATGATGGACTGAGCCCAGCCACCCTGTCATCTCTCCAGCGGCTGAAAGGACTCCAGGGAGAAGGGCTAGTCCAGGCCTCTCCCCAGCGGCAGACGTGTTCCCTGAGAGAGGCAGAGGATGGCGGGGTGAGTAATGCTCGGTTTGGAGCAAGTGATTTGGGGTACTGTATGGATACCGGCCTTGGGGGACTGGAACTACTGACTGAATTCAGAGACAACCCATCTGGTGTCTCTGACTGGGTTAGTCCCCTGCCAAAAGGGGAGATGTGTGACAGGCCTTGCCGGGACTTTTGGAGAGGACTGAATGCGAGCCTCTTGCCGTCCGATTATGGGCCAGGGCCTCAAACCAGGAAGGCGGATGGGTTATCCTGGCAGACAGTCCTGGAACCTTAAGACTACTTGCCCAACATCCTCGAGTGACCCGTTTGGGTCCCACTGCAGATGTTGAACTATTTCCCAGGGGGAGTAATGTCATGGACCATGAAATACTGAAATCCTAATTCATGTATTACAGAAGATGTAATTCTCTCCCTGCTAATCTTAATGCCTGTGTGCCTCTAGACCTGGATAATTGGACAATGACCCTTCAATGGCATACCGGAGTCGGGCTTGTGAGATACATTTTATTGTCCAGTGTGTAGAGGTGTTAATTGTTATTCTAAAACCCCAGCCAGGTCAACAGACTCATAAGTGATACTTATTGTCCATTGTGTGATAACCCTATTTAAAGCCTTTCTATTATAAGGTGTAAATTACTTCTGCCCTGTCTCAATTCTCCAGACGGCTCCATTGTTCTGTGGCTGGCTATTGTGTACATTGATTGACCCCCTGGGGCTTTTGTCTGAACACAGATATTCAGGCTTCTGGCCACACCTATTCAAGCTTTGGGACCAATCTCTGCGGAGACATTTTCAAGTCCTCATTTGCATGGTTTTTAGAGGACCAGAGTGAAGACTGAATACTTTACAATGGACCAATAGGAAAGCGGTTGTTGGGGGCGGGATGTTCCAAATCCTGTATAAAGTGTGCTGTGTACTTTCATTAAAGTGTGTCCTGTTAGATCCAGTATTAAGCCATGGCTAATGTGCGGATTATTCAGCGATTCCAGGGATATTCCTAGTCGGGGAATATTGGGGTGATTTCTTTTATGGGAGAAGAAGGGAGAGGATGGCGGAGATATGCTCCAATACCGTCACAAGGATCTCTGGTACGAGGATCTCTGGTGCGAGGATATCTGGTGCGAGGATCTCTGGTGCGAGGATCTCTGGTACAAGGATCTCTGGTAGGAGGATCTCTGGTAGGAGGATCTCTGGTAGGAGGATCTCTGGTACGAGGATCTCTGGTGCGAGGATCTCTAGTAGGAGGATCTCTGGTGCGAGGATCTCTGGTATGAGGATCTCTGGTGCGAGGATCTCTGGTATGAGGATCTCTGGTAGGAGGATATCTGGTACGAGGATCTCTGGTGCGAGGATATCTGGTGCGAGGATCTCTGGTGCGAGGATCTCTGGTACAAGGATCTCTGGTAGGAGGATCTCTGGTAGGAGGATCTCTGGTACGAGGATCTCTGGTGCGAGGATCTCTAGTAGGAGGATCTCTGGTACGAGGATCTCTGGTGCGAGGATCTCTAGTAGGAGGATCTCTGGTGCGAGGATCTCTGGTGCGAGGATCTCTGGTGCGAGGATCTCTGGTACGAGGATCTCTGGTGCGAGGATCTCTGGTGCAAGGATCTCTGGTGCGAGGATCTCTGGTAGGAGGATCTCTGGTACAAGGATCTCTGGTAGGAGGATCTCTGGTAGGAGGATCTCTGGTAGGAGGATCTCTGGTACGAGGATCTCTGGTGCGAGGATCTCTAGTAGGAGGATCTCTGGTGCGAGGATCTCTGGTATGAGGATCTCTGGTATGAGGATCTCTGGTGCGAGGATCTCTGGTATGAGGATCTCTGGTGCGAGGATCTCTGGTAGGAGGATATCTGGTACGAGGATCTCTGGTGCGAGGATATCTGGTGCGAGGATCTCTGGTGCGAGGATCTCTGGTACAAGGATCTCTGGTAGGAGGATCTCTGGTAGGAGGATCTCTGGTACGAGGATCTCTGGTGCAAGGATCTCTAGTAGGAGGATGTCTGGTACGAGGATCTCTGGTGCGAGGATCTCTAGTAGGAGGATCTCTGGTGCGAGGATCTCTGGTGCGAGGATCTCTGGTGCGAGGATCTCTGGTACGAGGATCTCTGGTATGAGGATCTCTGGTGCGAGGATCTCTGGTATGAGGATCTCTGGTGCGAGGATCTCTGGTAGGAGGATCTCTGGTATGAGGATCTCTGGTACGAGGATCTCTGGTGCGAGGATATCTGGTGCAAGGATCTCTGGTGCGAGGATCTCTGGTACGAGGATCTCTGGTAGGAGGATCTCTGGTACGAGGATCTCTGGTGCGAGGATCTCTGGTATGAGGATCTCTGGTATGAGGATCTCTGGTGCGAGGATCTCTGGTATGAGGATCTCTGGTGCGAGGATCTCTGGTAGGAGGATCTCTGGTATGAGGGGGTAGATTCATGTAGATCAGCGGATCTTTTGATCCGCGTGATCTATCTGTTTTACGATCCGCCTGCGCCAGTTTTTGAGGCAAGTGCTGTATTCAGAAAGCACTTGCCTCGTAAGTAGCCCTGGCGGATCGTAAATCCCCCGGCGGAATGCAAATTCCGCGGCTAGGGGGAGTTTACTATTTAAATCACGCGCGTCCCCGCGCCGATCGTACTGCGCATGCGCCGCCGGCTAAATTTCCCAGCGTGCATTGCTTTAAATGACGTCGCTAGGACGTCATTGTGTTCGTCGTTAACGCTATTAACGTATGGCCGTATTCCCGGACGACTTACGTAAACGACGTAAAAAATTCAAAATTCGACGCGGGAACGACGGCCATACTTAACATAGGATCCGCCGCACTTACCCCGCATATAGCAGGGGTAACAATCCGACGGAAAAAGCCGAACGCAAACGACGTAAAAAAAAACGGTTGCCCGGGCATTCGATTCTGAATCGGCGTTTCTGCTCATTTGCATATTCGGCGCGAAGAAGAACGGAAGCGCCACCTAGCGGACGGCGGGAGATTGCAGCCTAAGAATCGACAGTGTAACTCAGTTACACCAGTCGGCTCGAAGGGAGATCTATGCGGAACCTGATTCGAGGAATCAGCCGCATAGATCCGAGCGTCGGATCTCACAGATCCGACGGTGTATCAGTAGATACACCGTCGGATCTCTACATGAATCTACCCCAGGATCTCTGGTACAAGGATCTCTGGTGCGAGGATATCTGGTGCGAGGATCTCTGGTGCGAGGATCTCTGGTGCGAGGATCTCTGGTAGGAGGATCTCTGGTAGGAGGATCTCTGGTACGAGGATCTCTGGTGCGAGGATCTCTGGTAGGAGGATCTCTGGTACGAGGATCTCTGGTGCGAGGATCTCTGGTGCGAGGATCTCTGGTGCGAGGATCTCTGGTACGAGGATCTCTGGTACGAGGATCTCTGGTGCGAGGATCTCTGGTGCGAGGATCTCTGGTGCGAGGATCTCTGGTACGAGGATCTCTGGTGCGAGGATCTCTGGTGCGAGGATCTCTGGTGCGAAGATCTCTGGTGCGAGGATCTCTGGTACGAGGATCTCTGGTGCGAGGATCTCTGGTGGGAGGAAGACGTTGTGTTTGTTTTATTAAATCCAATTACAGAAAACATAAGTGGATAGAACATTGGAGAAAAGAGCGAAGGATAAGACGTCTGATTGGGCGCAGGCAGCCCCTCCCACCCTGCATCTCAGGTTTTTCCTTCTCCTTCATTCGCTCCTCAGAAGAACTCGCCAACCCTCTAATGGGGAGGAGAAGAAGAAGGGCCCCCCCACATTCCGACTTGTGTTAATGGTACATATTCAAGTGTAGAAGTCATTCGTTTTACAGAGGGAGGACGTCACCGGACCGGCGGTCGCACGCGCCGAGGAGCGATCGGAAAACAATGTAGCACTGGAAGACTTTAAATAAAAGAAAAACCACCGGCTCAGAAAAATAGAAACACATTTTATAATCTGTAACTATAAGATTAACCACTTAAGGACCGGCCGTCGTCATTATACTGCGGAGGTTGGCTCTCCTGGGCGAATCGCCGTAGGTGTACAAGATCAATAGGGGGGCCCTGATGCCTGGAGCCGGTGCTTTTCTCACTTTTAAACGGTAAGAAAACATGCCATGAATCAAAGACTAATTAACAAAAAAGGGCGCAGAAAGGGGGGTGCAGAAGGGCAGAGTACAGGGGAGTCGGGGGGAGGGCACAATGCAGGTTCTAGCTTAGTAAAAAGCGTGACTGTCCCGGGAAATATCGTATGGTATAATTCAAGATTTATTGTTGGGCCCCCCCCCCATGCACCTGGGGCCCCCTGGGCACTGCCCAGGGGTGCCCATGCGTTAAGACAGCCCTGCCTGCAGTGGCACGACCCTGGCATGCCAGCGGCCCGGGATATAATGCGATCGCAATGACCAATCACAGCGGTCACGCGATTACAATGTAAACACAACTGTCATGAATGCCTTCCATTCGTGACTGCTTTGATTACTATTGAGATGCAGTGATTGGCCCACAGCTATCACATGGTAATTGAGCCAATCTCAGCACTGTGTACCATGTGATTGGTGGTAGCTAGTGTTGAGCAGAATATGCCATATTCGATTTCGCGATATATCTCGAATATATAGTCGAATATTCGAGATATATTCGCTAAATACGAATATTCGTGATATTTTTTGGAAATGAAATTATTGCGAATTTTCGCTATTGCGAATGCGAATGCGAATGCGAAATTTCGAGAAATGCGGAATGGAGCACTCTGATTGGCTCAGAATATTCGTGATATTTTACAATACAAAATAATTGCGAATATTCGAGAAATGCGGAATGGAGCACTCTGATTGGCTCAGAATATTCGTGATATATTACAATACACAATAATTGCGAATATTCGGCAAATGCGGAAGGAGCACTCTGATTGGCTCAGAATATTCGTGATATATTACAATACACAATAATTGCGAATATTCGAGAAATGCGGAAGGAGCACTCTGATTGGCTCAGAATATTCGTGATATATTACAATACACAATAATTGCGAATATTCGAGAAATGCGGAAGGAGCACTCTGATTGGCTCAGAATATTCGTGATATTTTACAATACAAAATAATTGCGAATATTCGAGAAATGTGGAATGGAGCACTCTGATTGGCTCAGAATATTCGTGATATATTACAATATAAAATAATTGCGAATATTCGAGAAATGCGGAATGGAGCACTCTGATTGGCTCAGAATATTCGTGATATATTACAATATAAAATAATTGCGAATATTCGAGAAATGCGGAATGGAGCACTCTGATTGGCTCAGAAGATTCGTGATATCTTACAATATAAAATAATCGCGCGATATCGCTATTGCCGAATAATCGCATTGCGATTTTTCGGCAATATAAAATGAGCGCTGCAACTACTCGGCCCAAGGTCTCTAATCATACCAGCAATGCTTTTAGACGTCGATGGGGATCTCTAGGATGTGATCTGTTCTAAAAAAAAAATTGAAAACATTCGAATATTCGAAATAGCGAATATTCGCCGCGATATTCGTGTTATTCGCGAATACTCGAATATGCAATATTCGTAGCGAATATTCGCAATGCGAATATTCGTGAGCAACACTAGTGGTAGCCCATCATAGATCACAATAGTAAGTAAGCTGTTATGAGTGAAAGCCAATCATGATGACAGCTAAAACTACTGCTTGTAACAGTGTTCATCAATGTTATAAGCAATAATGGTGTAAAAAAAAAAAAAAAAAGTAGTACAGTGTTGCTATAGTGATGAGGGTATGTAAAAAAAAAAAAAGAAAAAATAAAAAAGAAAAAATAAGAAAATCTTATTAGTAAAACATTTTTTTCAAATCAGTCAGTATCCCTGATCACCGCCACGCCAGTCATAGGATGGCGCTGTAAATGTGAAAATATTAATAATAATAATAATTATTTAATTTCCATAGTTTACAAAAAAAATTATGTAAAAAAAAAAAAAAAAGTAATTAAAATAAATAAAATAATAAATAAATATATATATTTTTTTTAAATAGATTTTCTTTTTTCATTCTTTCACCAGTTAGTGTCCCTGATCACCGTCACACCAGTAACACGATGACGCTGTACTGCACTGGGGATAATATGTAAAAAAAAAAAAAAAAACTCACAAAAAAGGGCCAGATTCATGAAGAGGATCCAGTGATCCGCCAGCCTAACTGTCGCTTTGAGCCGGCGTTTCTGTTTTCTGTAACCAGAAAACAAGAAACGCCGGGTTGGAGTTCCGATGCGATCGGCGTAATTGAATTTCGCCATCGCATCGTTACTTCAACTTAAAAATGGCGCCGGGGGCGTTCCCGCTGATTAACGCTGAAAAAATATGTTAATCAGCGGAAATTCGCGATCGTTTTCGGGCGCCACGCAGTGACTTTACGACGTTTCCGGAAGCGATACGCGGCGTAAAGATAAAGCAGCCCCCTGTTGGAATATCCTATGTTAGGTATAGGCGTCGTCATCGCGTCGGAAAAAAAAAAAAATCGCGTCGCTTGCGTAAAACATTCATGAATGGGGATGTGACGTCATTGACGTTCACTGACAGAATTTGGAGCATGCGCACTGGGACGCATTGACACTCGACGCATGCGCAGTACGTTCGCCGCGGGATCGCGCTTAGTTAGAATACTACACGCCCCGTACCCGCCCAATTTGAATTCCGCCGGCTCATTTGCGATGCGCTGCCGCAACTTTAGGAGCAAGTGCTTCATGAATAACAGCACTTGCTCCTAAAATTTCGCCAGAGTAACGTAAATGAGAAACGTTACTCCAGAGCAAAGATGCGCCAATCTACCTGAATCTGGCCCAATGTCTTTTTTTTTTTTTTTTAGATCTTAATTTTCCAAAAAATGATGACAAAAAAATGACATCATGTTACAAATCTCCAATCATCTCACCACTGGACAATGAGGTCACTGTACTCCAAAGGCCTCCACACTCACCACATCTCATCCAATAGAGACCCTTTGGGATGTGGTGGAACAGGAGATTGGGTATCATGGATGTGCAGCCGCCAAATCTGCAGCAACTGTGTGATGTTATCATGTCTCTATGGAGCAAAATCTCTGAGGAACGTTTCCAACACCTTGTTGTATCTATTCCACCAAGAATGAGGCCCAAAGGGGGTCCAACCTGCTACTAGCAAGGGGGACCTAATAAAGGGGGTCCAACCTGCTACTAGCAAGGGGGACCTAATAAAGGGGGTCCGACCCACTACTAGCAAGGAGGACCTAATAAAGGGGGTCCAACCCACTACTAGCAAGGGGGACCTAATAAAGGGGGTCCAACCCGCTACTGCAAGGGAGACCTAATAAAGGGGTTCCAACCCACAACTAGCAAGGGGGACCTAATAAAGGGGATCCAACCCACTACTAGCAAGGGGGACCTAATAAAGGGGGTCCAACCCACTTCTAGCAAGGGTGACCTAATAAAGGGGGTCCAACCCGCTACTAGCAAGGGGGACCTAATAAAGGGGGTCCAACCCGCTACTAGCAAGGGGGACCTAATAAAGGGGGTCCAACCTGCTACTAGCAAGGGGGACCTAATAAAGGGGGTCCAACCCGCTACTAGCAAGGGGGACCTAATAAAGGGGGTCCAACCCGCTACTAGCAAGGGGCACCTAATAAAGGGGGTCCAACCCGCTACTAGCAAGGGGGGACCTAATAAAGGGGGTCCAACCCGCTACTAGCAAGGGGGACCTAATAAAGGGGGTCCAACCCGCTACTAGCAAGGGGGACCTAATAAAGGGGGTCCAACCCACTACTAGCAAGGGGGCCTAATAAAGGGGGTCCAACCCGCTACTAGCAAGGGGGACCTAATAAAGGGGGTCCAACCCACTACTAGCAAGGGGGACCTAATAAAGGGGGTCCAACCCGCTACTAGCAAGGGGGTCCAACCCACTACTAGCAAGGGAGACCTAATAAAGGGGGTCCAACCTGCTACTAGCAAGGGGGACCTAATAAAGGGGGTCCGACCCACTACTAGCAAGGAGGACCTAATAAAGGGGGCCCAACCCGCTACTAGCAAGGGGGCCTAATAAAGGGGTCCAACCCACTACTAGCAAGGAGGACCTAATAAAGGGGGCCCAACCCGCTACTAGCAAGGGGGCCTAATAAAGGGGGTCCAACCCACTACTAGCAAGGGGGCCTAATAAAGGGGGTCCAACCCACTACTAGCAAGGAGGACCTAATAAAGGGGGCCCAACCCGCTACTAGCAAGGGGGCCTAATAAAGGGGGTCCAACCCACTACTAGCAAGGGGGCCTAATAAAGGGGGTCCAACCCACTACTAGCAAGGGGGCCTAATAAAGGGTGTCCAACCCGCTACTAGCAAGGGGGTCTAATAAAGGGGGTCCAACCCACTACTAGCAAGGGGGACCTAATAAAGGGGGCCCAACCCACTACTAGCAAGGGGGCCTAATAAAGGGGGTCCAACCCGCTACTAGCAAGGGGGACCTAATAAAGGGTGTCCAACCCGCTACTAGCAAGGGGGACCTAATAAAGGGGGTCCAACCCACTACTATATCTAAATGAATTGAATTGGATTTATTTTGTTACAGTTAAATGATACTTTGTAATTCTATTTCTATTTGCTTATCTCTGTGTGTGGCGAGTTTTATTTTTTTTACTAGAGGTGTTACATTGTCTTCTGATTGTTTTCTTTTTTCTGACTTGAAGAGTGAAGCGCGGCCGTTCATTGGAGGATATTTCACACTATCATTGCTCTCCAGAAGTGCAGAATATTTAGAATTATTTCAATCTTTTTATTGATTTTACAAGATGGAAAGAAGGAGATCCCATCATTTCTCGGGGGGGGGGGGGGGGATGGAAATGACAAATAACAAGAGAAAGTGAATATCGCTCTTTATTACCACATACAGCTTTACAGGTTCTCTGGTAATAGAGACATAGATAAAAAAAAAAACATGAATGTTTAACAATAAAAAGGAAGAGAGCAAAAGAAATAGAAAGGTAATGAATTAACCGCTTGCCGACCGCCTAACGAACATATACGTCGTCAGAAAGGCTCGGCTGGGCAAAGCAAGGTACCTGTACAACCCGAAGACAGGCAGCAGTAGATCAGTGTCCTGTCGCTAGGCAGAACAGGGAGATGCCTGGTTTACATAGGCATCTCCCCGTTCTGCAGCTCCGTGCGACAATGGCGGGACACCGGCGGACATCGACTCCGTGGGTCCCGCAGGCACGGTCACGGAGCACGCAGTGGAGTGCGTGTGCACGGCGGGGAAATTCAAAGCAACGTACAGGTATGTTGCTTTGCCCAGCCGTGCCATGGTGGTCGCCCGGTGGTCGGCAAGTGGTTAAAGCCAATATCACCCTCAACATTTACCGGGACCACCTTGATTTCTCCTTCACTACCAACCAAAATGCATTTCTCCAAAAATGTCAGCTAAATAAGAAACTCTCAAATTCATTTCTCCCGCTTTGCGTGTCTCTCCTGGTTGTTTTTGGTGAGATTTACCCTTAAAATAGCGACAGTGACTTCTGCTCTGTGTGAAGAATCCCAAATATTCCTTGGAAATCTTTAGAAGTGGTTTTCCTCCTTCTGCCCGGCACAGGAAGAGTTCCCGGGAGGATGGAGGAACCGGGCAGAACTCTGTCCGGCAGCGGAAAGGTTACCGGGAGGATGGAGGAACCAGGCAGAACTCTGTCTGGCACAGGAAGAGTTACCGGGAGGATGGAGGAACCAGGCAGAACTATGTCCGGAACAGGAAGAGTTACCGGGAGGATGGAGGAACCGGGCAGAACTCTGTCCGGCAGCGGAAAGGTTACCGGGAGGATGGAGGAACCAGGCAGAACTCTGTCTGGCACAGGAAGAGTTACCGGGAGGATGGAGGAACCAGGCAGAACTATGTCCGGAACAGGAAGAGTTACCGGGAGGATGGAGGAACTGGGCAGAACTCTGTCCGGCAGCGGAAAGGTTACCGGGAGGATGGAGGAACCAGGCAGAACTCTGTCTGGCACAGGAAGAGTTACCGGGAGGATGGAGGAACCAGGCAGAACTATGTCCGGAACAGGAAGAGTTACCGGGAGGATGGAGGAACCGCGCAGAACTCTGTCCGGCAGCGGAAAGGTTACCGGGAGGATGGAGGAACCAGGCAGAACTCTGTCTGGCACAGGAAGAGTTACCGGGAGGATGGAGGAACCAGGCAGAACTATGTCCGGCACAGGAAGAGTTACCGAGAGGATGGAGGAACCGGACAGAACTCTGTCCGGCACAGGAAGAGTTCCCGGGAGGATGGAGGAACCGGGCTGAACTCTGTCCGGCACAGGAAGAGTTACCGGGAGGATGGAGGAACCAGGAAGAACTCTGTCCAGCACAGGAAGAGTTACCGGGAGGATGGAGGAACCGGGCAGAACTCTGTCCGGCACAGGAAGAGTTACCAGGAAGATAGAGGAACTGGGCTGAACTCTGTCCGGCACAGGAAGAGTTACCGGGAGGTTGGATTAACCCGGCAGAACTCTGTCCGGCACAGGAAGAGTTACCAGGGAGGATGGAGGAACCGGGCAGAACTCTGTACGGCACAGGAAGAGTTACCAGGGAGGATGGAGGAACCGGGCAGAACTCTGTCCGGCACAGGAAGAGTTACCGGGAGGATGGAGGAACCGGGCTGAACTCTGTCCGGCACAGGAAGAGTTACCAGGAGGATGGAGGAACCAGGCAGAACTCTGTCCGGTGGCAGAGCCATCTATTTGTCCCCCGATCTCCAAATATAAAAGTCCCATTTTTCCCGGTTTTATGGCCGGTGAGAAGAAGACGAGTGTTTTTGTGGCTGGAGAGAATACATTGCATTGGTTGGAGGATAAATAAAGGATTATTCAACCTTGAAAGCTGAATATTATGTTTCTGTGCCGCAGAAAGACCCATAATTCAACACCGCTGCAAGAGAGAGAAAATGGAGGGGGCGAAAAAAGAGAGAGAGGGAGGGGGGTACAAAGAGGGGGAGGAGGGAAGAGAGAAAGAGGGACAACAGAGAGGAAGGGGGAGAAGAAGAGGTGAGAAAAATGAGAAGAAGTGGAGGGGGGTACAGAAGATGGAGGGGGGAGGAAGAACAGAGTGGGAAAGAGATAAGGGAAGGGAGGGGGGAAAGGAGGAAATAGAGGAGGAGGGGAGAAAAAAAGAGGGAGGTGGAGGAGGGATACAGAAGGGAGGGGGGAGAGGGAGGAAACGAAGGAGGAGGGGAGAAAAAAAGGAGAGAAAGGAAGGAGGAGGGATACAGAAATGAGAGGGGGAGGAAGGAAAGGAAGGAGGAGGGATACAGAAAAGAGGGGGTGAGGAGGCATTGGAGGAGGAGGGGAGAAAAAAGGAGGGGGTGGAGGAGGGATACAATAAGGAGGGGGAGAGGAGGAAAGTGTGGGGGAGGAGAGAAAAAAAAGAGAGAGAGGTGGAGGAGGGATACAGAAAGGAGAGGGGGAGGGATACAGAAAGTAGGGGGGGAGAGAAGGGAGGAGGGCAGAAACAAAAGGAGGGGGTGGAGGAGGGATACAGAAAGGAGAGGGGAGAGAGGGAGATGGAGGAGGGGGGAAAGGAGAGGGGTGGAGGAGGGATAAGGAAAGGAGGGGGGAGAGGAGAAAAAAGGAGAGAGGTAGAGGAGGGATACAGAAAGGAGGGGGGGGAGAGGAGGAAATGGAGGAGGAAGAGAGAAAAAAGGAGTGACGTTGAGGAGGGATACAAAAACAAGGGGTGGGGGGAAAGGAGAGAGGTGGAGGAGGGATACAGAAAGGGGAGGAGGAAATGGATAAGGAGATGAGAAAAATGAGAGAGGTGGAGTGATACAGAAAGGAGGGGGGAGAGGAGGAAAGGGAGGAGGAGGGATACAGAAAGAAGGGGGGGAGAGAGGAGGAGGGAAA
>CM056052.1:560017061-560127061 GCA_029574335.1 Rana kukunoris | reverse complement strand
AGTGGTTAATAATGTCCCCCACACCGGACAGAACCGATCCCAGGTACGTTCAGTTCCTCCCGATTTCCTGTAGCTCAGCGACCGATAACAAACCCAGAAGCCCCCCCCCCCCCCCGGTGTCAGTTTCCCGCACGTCGCCATTTGTGTTATTTATTGCCGAAAGTTTCTTTTCACCTTTCGCGGCGCCGTCAAAGTCAAAAGCCGGGATTTTCATCCCCTCGCGGTTTCCATCGGAACGTGACTTTCTTCCCCGCCGCTCGGGATGGAATGTGAAATATTAATTCCCGGTTCCTAAGTGGAGGATTTTCTAGAAGAGTCTTTTTAATTATTCTTATCGTTCTCGTAATGTAATTCCCGCCATGGAGAGGGCTTCCTGTGACAAGTTCAATCCATCGGCTAAGCTCCGGAGAAAACCTTTGATGGCGGAACCGGCGAGCTGAGAGGAGGAGGCGACCGAAATCGACTTTAGCTCTGGTGGGAGAGGAGACCCATCTGCTGGAGACGATAGAGGCCGGTGTGTGAAATGATGTGCCGACGGTAAATGGTACCGGCACACGCCGGAGAAAGCCAAGGAAGGAACGTGCAACCGCCAACCGTGGGCATGGACGGAAGTTGGGTTCCTGCAGAAGCTGAAGAGGGACTAACTAGGGCCAGAGGTCTTCGAGAAGGAAATTAAAGCCGAACTCTACATGGATATAAAACACTCAAGTTTGTCAAGGTCAGTCTTGGGGACCAGTAGTTATACCCAGGGCTGCTGATAGGGGGACCACCAGTCCTCCTGTATGAGGCGTGGGCACACAGGGGGGCCACCAGTCATCCTGAAGGGGGCACAGGCACACAGGGGGGCCACCAGTCCTCCTGTATGAGGCGTGGGCACACAGGGGGGCCACCAGTCATCCTGAAGGGGGCACAGGCACACAGGGGGGCCACCAGTCATCCTGAAGGGGGCACAGGCACACAGGGGGGCCACCAGTCATCCTGAAGGGGGCACAGGCACACAGGGGGGACCACCAGTCATCCTGTAGGGGGCTTGGGCACACAGGGGGCCACCAATCATCTTGTAGGGGGCCCAGGCACACAGGGGGACCATTAGTCCTCCTGTAGGGGGCACAGGCACACAGGGGGGACCACCAGTCATCCTGTAGGGGGCTTGGGCACACAGGGGGGCCACCAGTCATCCTGAAGGGGGCACAGGCACACAGGGGGGCCACCAGTCCTCCTGTATGAGGCGTGGGCACACAGGGGGGCCACCAGTCATCCTGAAGGGGGCACAGGCACACAGGGGGGCCACCAGTCATCCTGAAGGGGGCACAGGCACACAGGGGGGCCACCAGTCATCCTGAAGGGGGCACAGGCACACAGGGGGACCACCAGTCCTCCTGTATGAGGCGTGGGCACACAGGGGGGCCACCAGTCATCCTGAAGGGGGCACAGGCACACAGGGGGGCCACCAGTCATCCTGAAGGGGGCACAGGCACACAGGGGGGCCACCAGTCATCCTGAAGGGGGCACAGGCACACAGGGGACCACCAGTCCTCCTGTATGAGGCGTGGGCACACAGGGGGGCCACCAGTCATCCTGAAGGGGGCACAGGCACACAGGGGGGCCACCAGTCATCCTGAAGGGGGCACAGGCACACAGGGGGGCCACCAGTCATCCTGAAGGGGGCACAGGCACACAGGGGGGCCACCAGTCATCCTGAAGGGGGCACAGGCACACAGGGGGACCACCAGTCATCCTGAAGGGGGCACAGGCACACAGGGGGGCCACCAGTCATCCTGTAGGGGGCCTGGGCACACAGGGGGGCCACCAATCATCTTGTAGTACGATGCGGCGGCGTAGTGTAAATGGCTTACGATACGCCGGCGAATTTCTATGAGAATCTGGCCCCAAGGCTTATTCCATCCCAGTCTAAGGGCCAGATTCTCATAGAATTCCGGCGGCGTAGCGTAAGCCAGTTACACTACGCCACCGCATCGTACTAGAGCAAGTGCTTTAATCTCAAAGCATTTGCTCCGTAGTTTTCGCCGGCGTCGCGTAAATTGCCCAGCGTAAACCCGCGCAATTCAAATGGGGCGGCTTGTATTTAAATTAAGCGCGCCCCCGCGTCGAACGAACTGCGCATGCGCCGGCCGGGGAAAAAGCCCAGTGCGCATGCTCCAGCTCACGTCGGAAAGCGTTGTTGAAACCGACGTCAAAACGACGTGAGCGTCATTTACGCAACTCCCTATTCGCGAACGAGTTAGTAAAACGACGTAAGCGACGGAAAAAGCCGACGCTGACCCGACGCCATACTTAACATGGCATCCGACGGGACCTCGTAAGGTTACTCCACATAGAAGCTGGGGTAACCTTACGCGGACGAAAACGACGTACGCGACGACGGAGCGGCGTAAAAGCGATCGGGAATCGGCGTACTGGCCTCATTTGCATATGCAAATGAGAAAACAACGTAAAGGCCACCTAGTGGCCGGAGTTGTCATTACATCTACGATCCGCAAGTGTAATTGTATTACACTTGTCGGATGTAGAAGCGTATCTATGCCAAAGTGATGCTCAGCACCACTCGCATAGATACGAGACAAAAAAAACGGCGATACGACGGGGTATCTGAGATACTCCGTCGTAACGCCGCTGAGAATCTGGCCCTCAGTCAATATTGAGTTGGCTCCGCCCGTTGCAGCTATAACACCTTCAACTCTTCTGGGAAGGCCGTCCACAAGGTTTATGAGGGTGTCTATGGGAATGTTTGACCATTCTTCCAGAAGGGCATTTGTGAGGTCAGGGCACTGATGTTGGACGAGAAGGCCTGGCTCGCAGTCTCCGCTCTAATTCATCCCAAAGGTGTTCTATCGGGTTCAGTTCAGGACTCTTTGCAGGCCAGTCAAGTTCCTCCACCCCAAACTTTTTATGGTCCTTGCTTTGTACACTGGTGCGCAGTCATGTTGGAACAGGAAGGGGTTGTCCCCCAAACTGTTTCCACAAAGTTGGGAGCATGAGATTGTCCAAAATGTCTTGGTATTCTGACGCCTTAAGTGTTCCCTTCACTGGAACTAAGGGGGCCAACCCCCACCCCTGAAAAACACCCCCCACACCATCATCCCCCCCCCCCACCAAATGATTTGGACCAGTGCACAAAGCAAGGTCCATAAAGACACGGATGAGGAAGTTTGGGGTGGAGGAACTTGACTGGCCTGTCTTTATGGACCTTTCTTTCTGCGCGGGTCCAAATCATTTGGTGGAGGGGGGATTATGGTGTGGGGTTGTTTTTCCAGGGGTTGGGCTTGGCGCCTCAGGGGTTGGGCTTGGCTCCTCAGGGGTTGGGCTTGGCCCCCTTTAGTTCCAGTGAGGGGAACTCTTAATGCTTTAGCATACCAAGACATTTTTTGAGAATTTCATGCTCCCCACTTTGTGGGAACAGTTTGGGGAACCAGAAAATGTGATCCGCACTCCGGTCGTTGCTCTTTATAAAATCGTTGTATTTATTGGCAAGCCACAGTGAACAAACGCAAATGAGAACAGTGGACGTGTTACAGCCTGTAAGGCCTTAGTCCAGGGATCCTCAAACTACGGCCCTCCAGTTGTTGGGGAACTACACATCCCATGAGGCATTGCAAAACTCTGACATTCACAGACATGACGAGGCATGATGGGAATTGTAGTTCCTGAACATCTGGAAGGCCGTAGTTTGAAGACCCCTGCCTTAGTCATTGGGTTATGACTAAGGCCTTATAATCTAAAACGCGTCAACATTTGCGATTTGTTCACTGTGGCTTGCCAATAAAATACGTTTTTTTAAAGAGCAACGACCGGAGTGCGGATCACCTTTTCCCCATTACTCTACTCTGCCAGCGACTGTGGCTCGAGCACCCGGGAGCTCTGCTTACTATGTGATGCACGGGTAGTAGCAATGACTTTTTTGTTTATAGTTTGGGGACGGCCCCTTCCTTTTCCAACATGACCTTGCCATCGACACAAACCTTCCACCCCTAAACCTTGTGCACGGCCTTCCCATAGACACACCCCTAAACCTTGTGCACGGCCTTCCCATAGACACACCCCTAAACCTTGTGGACGGCCTTCTCATAGACACACCCCTAAACCTTGTGGACAGACCTTCCCATAGACACACCCTAAACCTTGCGGACAGACCTTCCCATCGACACACCCCTAAACCTTGTGGACCGCCTTCCCATAGACACACCCCTAAACCTTGTGGACAGACCTTCCCATAGACACACCCTAAACCTTGCGGACAGACCTTCCCATCGACACACCCCTAAACCTTGTGGACCGCCTTCCCATAGACACACCCCTAAAGCTTGTGGACAGACCTTCCCATAGACACACCCCTAAACCTTGTGGACAGACCTTCCCATAGACACACCCCTAAACCTTGTGGACAGACCTTCCCATAGACACACCCCTAAACCTTGTGGACCGCCTTCCCATAGACACACCCCTAAAGCTTGTGGACCGCCTTCCCATAGACACACCCCTAAACCTTGTGGACAGACCTTCCCATAGACACACCCCTAAACCTTGTGGACAGACCTTCACATAGACACGCCCCTAAACCTTGTGGACAGACCTTCCCACAGACACACCCCTAAACCTTGTGGACAGATCTTCCCATAGACACACCCCTAAACCTTGTGGACAGACCTTCCCATAGGCACACCCCTAAACCTTGTGGACAGACCTTCCCATGGACACACCCCTAAACCTTGTGGACAGCCTTACCATAGACACACCCCTAAACCTTGTGGACGGCCTTCCCATAGGCACACCCCTAAACCTTGCGGACAGACCTTCCCATCGACACACCCCTAAACCTTGTGGACAGCCTTCCCATAGACACACCCCTAAACCTTGTGGACAGCCTTCCCATAGACACACCCCTAAACCTTGTGGACAGACCTTCCCATAGACACACCCCTAAACATTGTGGATGGCCTTCTCATAGACACACCCCTAAACCTTGTGGACAACCTTCCCATCGACACGCCCCTAAACCTTGTGGACGGCCTTCCCATAGACACACCCCTAAACATTGTGGACGGCCTTCTCATAGACACACCCCTAAACATTGTGGACGGCCTTCTCATAGACACACCCCTAAACCTTGTGGACAGACCTCCCCATACACACCCTCCTAAACCTTGCGGACAGACCTTCCCATAGACACACCCCTAAACCTTGTGGACAGATCTTCCCATAGACACCCCCCTAAACCTTGCGCACAGACCTTCCCATCGACACACCCCTAAACTTTGTGGACAGCCTTACCATAGACACACCCCTAAACCTTGTGGACAGACCTTCCCATGGACACACCCCTAAACCTTGTGGATGGCCTTCCCATCGACACGCCCCTAAACCTTGTGGACAGCCTTCCCATAGACACACCCCTAAACATTGTGGATGGCCTTCTCATAGACACACCCCTAAACCTTGTGGACAACCTTCCCATCGACACGCCCCTAAACCTTGTGGACAGCCTTCCCATAGACACACCCCTAAACATTGTGGACGGCCTTCTCATAGACACACCCCCTAAACCTTGTGGACAGACCTCCCCATAGACACACCCCTAAACCTTGTGGACAGATCTTCCCATAGACACACCCCTAAACCTTGCGCACAGACCTTCCCATCGACACACCCCTTAACTTTGTGGACAGCCTTACCATAGACACACCCCTAAACCTTGTGGACAGACCTTCCCATGGACACACCCCTAAACCTTGTGGACAGCCTTACCATAGACACACCCCTAAACCTTGTGGACAGACCTTCCCATGGACACACCCCTAAACCTTGTGGACAGCCTTACCATAGACACACCCCTAAACCTTGTGGACAGCCTTACCATAGACACACCCCTAAACCTTGTGGACAGCCTTACCATAGACACACCCCTAAACCTTGTGGACAGCCTTCCCATAGACACAACCCTAAACCTTGTGGACAGCCTTCCCATAGACACACCCCTAAACCTTGTGGACAGCCTTCCCATAGACACACCCCTAAACCTTGTGGACAGACCTTCCCATCGACACACCCCTAAACCTTGTGGACAGACCTTCCCATCAACACACCCCTAAACCTTGTGGACAGCCTTCCCATAGACACACCCCTAAACCTTGTGGACAGCCTTCCCATAGACACACCCCTAAACCTTGTGGACAGCCTTCCCATAGACACACCCCTAAACCTTGTGGACAGCCTTCCCACAGACACACCCCTAAACCTTGTGGACAGATCTTCCCATAGACACACCCCTAATCCTTGTGGACAGATCTTCCCATAGACACACCCCTAAACCTTGTGGACAGATCTTCCCATACACACCCTCCTAAACCTTGCGGACAGACCTTCCCATAGACACACCCCTAAACCTTGTGGACAGACCTTCCCACAGACACACCCCTAAACCTTGTGGACAGATCTTCCCATAGACACACCCCTAAACCTTGCGCACAGACCTTCCCATCGACACACCCCTAAACTTTGTGGACAGCCTTACCATAGACACACCCCTAAACCTTGTGGACAGACCTTCCCATGGACACACCCCTAAACCTTGTGGACAGCCTTACCATAGACACACCCCTAAACCTTGTGGACGGCCTTTCCATAGGCACACCCCTAAACCTTGCGGACAGACCTTCCCTTTAGACACACCCATAAACCTTGTGGACTGTCTTCCCAGAAGAGGTGAAGGTGTTATAGCTGCAAAGGGCGGAGCCAACTCAATATTGAACCCTCCGGACTAAGACTGGGGGGCCATTACAGTTCATGTGTGTGTAAAGGCAGGTGTCCCAATACTTTTGACAATCCAAGGTAATGGCCATAGAGGGATGGGGGGGGGGGGAGGGGGGGCTGGAAACTTCTCGCACAGGGTAGGGAACCAATTGAAGACAATGCTGTCCTGCTGTCCACCAATAAATAGACTGTCGGATTTGGATGGACTGCGAGACGCTAAGTAGCGATTTTCCTGGCAGAAACGAACGTTGACAACCTGACATAAAAGCCGATCGCGGCTGGACCCGGCCTCTGACCCCGCCACTTAGACTCGAGCCGTGCGCATTCTATTAGAGGTGATTGGGAAATCGCCCGACCTTCTATTAGGCCGTGTAAGTCAATCACCCGCAAGGCCACTCGGCGGGTTACGGTAATAAAAAGAATCACCGGCTGGGAGAAGGACGGGAAAGAAGATTGAAGACGACTTCCATTCACTTAACCCCAAAAACCCGACATTCCAGGTTTTCTTCCTGAGAGAAGATCGGAAATAAATGATATCGGACTCCATGGGGCGTCTTTGATGCCCGCAGGATTCAGAGGAGCGTCTTGGTGTGCCGTACGGGCCGTCATCTTTCCCCCACAAATACAGATTTCTTTTGGTGATATTTGATCACCTCTGCGGTTTTTATTCTTTGATAAACAAATAAAAAAAGTCCGAAAATTTGGAAGAAAAAAAAAGTTTTTGGCGGAACTGATGAGGTAGCACCAATGAGGTGGCACTGAAGGGCACTGCCAATGGGCACTGATAGGCGGCACTGGTGGGCACTCATAGGCGGCACTGATGGTCACTGAAAGGCTGCACTGGTGGGTACTTATGAGTGGCACTAATAGGCGGCACTGATAGGTGGCACTGCTATGCAGTACTGATTGGCATTGATAAGCGGCACTGATGGGCACTCATAGGTGGCACCGGTGGGCACTGATAGGCGACACTGATTGGCATTGAAAGGCTGAACTGATGGGTACTTATGAGTGGCACTAATAGGCGGCACTGCTGGGCACTAATAGGTGGCACTGATGGGCATTGATAAGCGGTTATTTAATAAAAAGAATAACATAACTATATATAATACAAAGAATAAAATAACTATATATAATACAAAGAATAAAAACAAAACTTTGATAAAAAAAAAGCCTCTGCGTGATTCCTCCTTGCACTGGCGGCTGTGTGACGGGTAGTGTTGCTCACGAATATTCGCACTGCGAATATTCGCTACGAATATTGCATATTCGAGTATTCGCGAATAACTCGAATATCGCGGCGAATATTCGCTATTTCGAATATTCGTATTTTTCAAATTTCGCAATAAATTTCGCATTCGCGAAATTTCGCAATAGCGAAAATTCGCATTGGCGAAAATTCGCAATTTTTTTTTTTTAGAAAATATCACGAATATTCGATATTAACGAATATTCGCGATCGCATATGCGAAATTTCGCTTTTTTTTTTTTATAAAATATACCGAATATTCGTAAATATCGAATATTCGTGATATTTTATAAAAACAAATAAAAAAAAAATTCGCATTGGCGAAAATTCGCAAATTTTTTTTTTTTTTTTTATAAAATATCACGAATATTCGATATTAACGAATATTCGCGAATATTCTTCGAAATATTCGCGAAATATCGCGAAATCGAATATGGCGTATTCCGCTCATCACTAGTGACGGGCGCGGTGCGGCGCCGAGCGATGATTGGCTGGACCTGAACCTGCGATTATCACCCGTTTCTCTCACATTTATTCTTCGTTCCCGCACTTTACACGTCTATTTTCTTCGCTCCGGACCGATCGAAATTACAGCCCTTTCCTTAATGGCGGGATCGATAGAGGTAGTGAAAGTTCTCGCCGGTTGCCATGGAGACGCCATCGCCGGGAAGGAACAGGCGGGGCGGACTTTACGGCGGGCAATGAAATCACAATGCAACATTGTAACAATGTCCTAAACTTTCACTTCCCGAGAAGAGACAGGAGGAGGTTTTTCTCTTAGGCGGCGTACACACGACGCTGCATTCCAGCGAGGACCTCGGCCGTGTGTACACAGAGCGCTCGCCCCGCCCATCGGGAATCCCGTCGAGCGAATAGAGAGCACGCTCTCTTTTTGCTTGACGGCCCGCCTGGATGAATGGCTGGTTGCCATTCCCGACGGGCGGGTCACCGATTTCGACGGCCGGCAGAGAACCTCGACGGGCGGAACGATGTGTTCTGCCCATCGAGGTTCTCTGCCGTGTGTACGCCGCCTTACAGGAACGCGGAGTGCCGATACATAAAAGCTCTTTCCACCCAAAACGCTGTCATTTCTCTTTTACAAAGCGCTCGGCATTATGTCACCGCACTTTTACCGACACCGGCGCGGTTTATTAACTAGGGTGGCGTTTATGGACTATTTCAGGACCTCTTTTGAATGCTTGTAAACTAAACTTAAAATGGAACTCTTCGCGTAGCTCCCAACTGTCCCGGATTTCGCGGGACTGTCCCTGATTTTGAGGGACTGTCCCTGATTTCGAGGGACTGTCCCGGGTCTCAAGGAACTGTCCTGGATTTCAAGGAACTGTGCCAGAGTTCGCGGGACTGTTCCGGATTTCGAGGGACTGTCCCGGAGTTCGCAGGACTGTTCTGGATTTCAAGGGACTGTCCCGGAGTTCATGGGACTGTCGCTGATTTCGAGGGACTGTACCGGAGTTCGAGGGACTGTCCCGGAGTTCGCAGGACTGTTCTGGATTTCAAGGGACTGTCCCGGAGTTCATGGGACTGTCGCTAATTTCGAGGGACTGTCCCGGATTTTGAGGGACTGTCCCTGAGTTTGCGGGACTGTCCCTGAGTTTAAGGGACTGTCCCGGATTTCGAGGGACTGTCCGTGATTTCAAGGGACTGTCCCGGATCTCGAGGAACTGTCCCGGAGTTTGGGGGACTGTCCCGGAGTTCACGCGACTGTCCTGGATTTTGAAGAACTGTCCTGGGTTTAGAGGGACTGTGCCAGATTTCACAGGACTGTCCCGGAGGGGATTTGGATGGAGAATTGTCGGCTGGGATTTCCTGAGGGACGAGTGCCCTGAGTCTGGACTGTCGAAGGTTTCGATGGATCTGGACTCTCCGACCGGACGGAGTTGATTTCAAAGAGGCGTGTGTCCCGGAGTTTTGCGTGTCTGCTTTCCAGAGGATGTCTGGATTTCTGGAACTCCCTGGTTTGAGAGCTGTCTTTGACAGGGACTGTCGACGGGACTGTCGCGTGGATTCGGACAGTCGGACTCCCGGATCCCGGAGTTCACGGACTGTCCCGGAGTTTCGGCACTGTCCTGTTCGTGGAGGGGCACTGTCCCGGATTTCGTGGGACTGTCCCTGATTTAGAGGGACTGTCCCTGATTTAGAGGGACTGTCCTTGATTTTGCGGGGAAAGGGGAGTACCCGCTGCAGGTGGGAACCCAAATGAATATCCTCCAACTCAGGTGCAGGCAAAGCAGGAACAAAGATTGTCTCTGGACAGCCGCACAAATTGCAGCCTTTTATTAAAAGAGGGACAGCACTACAAGTCACAGCAAAATATAATAAAACCCGACTACTGACGCGTTTCACACTAAGCACTAGTTTCAGTGCGAAACGCGTCAGTAGTCGGGTTTTATTATATTTTGCTGTGACTTGTAGTGCTGTCCCTCTTTTAATAAAAGGCTGCAATTTGTGCGGCTGTCCAGAGACAATCTTTGTTCCTGCCCTTATTTCGAGGAACTGTCCTTGATTTCGTGGGACTATCCTTGATTTCGTGGGACTGTCCTTGATTTTGCGGGACTATCCTGTATTTCAAGGGACTGTCATGGATTTTGTGGGACTGTCCCGGAGTTCGAGCGACTGTCCCGTATTTCAAGGGACTGTCACGGATTTTGCGGGACTGTCCCGGAGTTCGAGGGACTGTCTTGTATTTCAAGGGACTGTCATGGATTTTGCGGGACTGTCCTGGAGTTCGAGGGACTGTCCCGTATTTCTAGGGACTGTCATGGATTTTGCGGGACTGTCCCGTATTTCAAGGGACTGTCGCGGATTTTACGGGACTGTCCCAGAGTTCAAGGGACTTTCCGGAGTTCGAGGGACTGTCTCGTATTTCAAGGGACTGTCACGGATTTTGCGGGACTGTCCTGGAGTTCGAGGGACTGTCTCGTATTTCAAGGGACTGTCATGGATTTTGCGGGACTGTCCCGTATTTCAAGGGACTGTCGCGGATTTTACGGGACTGTCCCGGAGTTCAAGGGACTTTCCGGAGTTCGAGGGACTGTCTCGTATTTCAAGGGACTTTCACGGATTTTGCGGGACTGTCCTGGAGTTCGAGGGACTGTCTCGTATTTTAAGGGACTGTCACGGATTTTGCGGGACTGTCCCGGAGTTCGAGGGACTGTCTCGGAGTTCGAGGGACTGTCCCTGATTTGGAGCAATGTCCCTCTATCCCTCCTCATGTGTCTCTCATTTTGGTCTGATCCATATAGTTGTATATAACATTTTCAAAAAAGTGTTTCCCGGTGCTAAACTGGGGGGTGGGGTTAATTCTCCTTTAACCACTTAAAGCGGAGCTCCACCCAAAAATGGAACTTCCGCTTTTTGGAACCCCCCCCCTCTTCTTTTGAATGTTTAAAATGGAACTCTTTGCATAGCTCTCAACTGTCTCGGATTTTGCGGGACTGTCCCAGATTTTGAGGGACTGTGCCGGATTTCGCAGAACTGTCCCTGAATTCGAGGG
The DNA here is from genome assembly GCA_029574335.1 of Rana kukunoris. Classification (NCBI taxonomy): domain Eukaryota; kingdom Metazoa; phylum Chordata; class Amphibia; order Anura; family Ranidae; genus Rana; species Rana kukunoris. The sequence continues at coordinate 560,115,530 of CM056052.1, read as the reverse complement.
ACTGTCCCAGAGTTCATGGGAATGTTCTGGAGTTCGAGCGACTGTCCCGGATTTCAAGGGACTGTCCCTGAATTTGCGAAACTGTCCCTGGTTCCTGAGGGACTGTCCCTGATTACGGCGGCGTAGCGTAAATGGACCGGCGTTCGCGGGTGTAATTCAAATGAACAAGAGGTGGGCGTGTTTTATTAAAATTATCAATGACCCGACGCAAACGACGTATTTTTTGAACTGCGCATGCGCTGGCCGTGGACGTATCCCAGTGCGCATGCGTGAAATCACGTCGCAAATACTCAATGAAAACGACGTGAACGTAACTTACGCGAATCCCTATTCGCGAACGGTTTACGCAAACAACGTGAATGACGGAAAATTAGGCGCTGGCCCGACGTCCATACTTAACATTACGTACGCCTCATAGAGCAGGGGTAACTTTACGCTTACGCAAACGACGTAAAAGGAATGCGCCGGCCGCTCGTACGTTCGCTAATTTGCATATTCAACGCGCAAAAAACGACGGAAGCTCCCCTAGCGTCCAGCGGAAGTATGCAACTAAGATACGACGGTGTAATAACGTTACGCCAGTCGTATCTTAGCGTAATTCCGGCGTATCTGGTTTTGTGGATACAAAACAAAGATACGCCGGCGGGAATTGGAAATTACGGCGGCGTATCTGGAGATACGCCGCCGTAATTCTTTGTGGATCTGGCCCCATAGTGTATATTTTTTTCTAACACCCTAGAGAATAAAACGGCGGTCGTTGCAATACTTTCTGTCACACCGCATTTTATTTTGGAAAAAATACACTTTTTGTAATTAAATAATAAGACAGGAGTAAAGTCAGCCCAATTATTTTTTTGGTATTGTAAAAGATGAAGTTACGCCGAGTAAATTGATACCCAACACGTCACGCTTCAAAATTGCGCCCGCTCGTGGAATGGCGACAAACTTTTACCCTTAACCACTTGCCTACCAAGGACGTCCTATGACGTCCTCGGCTTTGTGGGGCGATTTCTGAATGTTTGGTGCAGCTACGCTTCTCATTTACGTTACTCTGACGGGGCCCACCCTTTCAGCGCAATGGTCCTGTAATTCACATAGCAGTTGCGCGTAAACTTTGCGCCAGAGTAACGATAATGCGCTGGCGTAACCCGACGCAAGTGGAAGTGGGTGTGATCATATGTAAATGATGGGCGGAGCCCGGCGCAGAGGCTTACGTTCAGCGCATCATCCACGGAGCATGCGCAGTGAGTGCGGCTCCACTCGCCCCCTTGTGCGCATGCTCACAACTTCCGTCGGCACCACTTCCTGGGAAACGTCAGCGCAATGCGTTCCGCTGGGCGCTTAAAAGCGCTGGCGGAAACGCCATTCCGGCGCAAAAGTAGTTCCGTTTCCCCCCACCCCAGGGAAGATACTTTTGCACTGTGATGGCTGCTCCCGCTACCCCCCCCCTGTGCGCAGAGAGAGGAGGAACCTCAACTTTAATACCCAGGAGGTCTCAGTGATTATCTCGGCTATGGAGACGGATAATGAATTTCTCCATGGCAAAAAAAGCCGGAAGACCAGCCGGGAGAGGAAGCAGGGCATCCTGGAGTCGATTGCTGCCAGGGTCAATGTCCTGGGCTACTCCACCCGGACTGCTGGGGACATACAAAAGAAAATAAATGACCTGCGGCGCAAGGTGAGGGACAAGGTGGCCTCCATCAGGAGGTATGAGAGGGGCACAGGTGGTGGTCCCCCCATGTCCTGTCACCCTGACCGCAGAGGAGGAGGTGGTTGCTCGCTGCCTGGAGAGGGAGCAGGTGGAGGGGGTCGCAGGCTATGACTCCGTGGAGGAAGGCACAAGGACAGGTAAGTGTTTTTATAATCCCCTATTTGTTGTTTTGCATTTGGGGGGGGGGGGGGGACATGTGCCAAGTGTGTGGGACCACCAACATGTGTCTGCTTTGTGTCATCCACAGATGACGGAGCTGGGCCATCATCTGTCAGCCTGCATTCCACCCCATCCCCCCCACGCCATCATGTGCCCGAGCCACTGGGTGGTGAAGAGGTTGTGGAGGAGGAGAGTGGCCACACCACACCTGCCGAGGTGGTTGTGGAGGATCCTGCTGTGGCAGAGCAGGACTTTTCATTAGTCTTGTCTGTCTCCTCCCCTTCTCCTGGCCCGTCTGTCGTCCCCTCCCCCATCCTTGGAAGCCCCTCAAGGGCGACTCCTTCCACCCGAGGACATCCATCTTCTGGCCCCAGGAAGGCGACCCAGAAGACCAGGGGGGTGTCTGATGGTGTCCAGGACCAGTTGGCGAGGGATCACGCCAGGCAGACGGAACAGATGGGGGCCATAGCGGTGCACTTGGAGAAAGTGGCTGACAGCCTGGGCTCCGTTGCCAACCTCAGCAACGCAGTGCAGGATGTCAGCTCTAATTGCGCTGCAGTGGTCACCACTTTGGGGGAGGTGCAGGGGGATATACAGCACCTCACTGCAGCCGTCCAGGCCAACACTGCTGCCATCCATGGGAACAGTGCTGCCATCCGGGAGCAGGGGAGGCTGAGTCGGCGGGCCCAGCATTACCAGGTGACCCGTCAGCTCCGGATGCAGGCCCAGACGAACAATTACCTTGGACGGATAGCCAGGGCCTTGGAGGGCACGCAGGCCACACCTGCCAGGAGTGGCCCACCTGGGGATCAGCCACCTCCAGATGCCCCCCCACCCCCACCCACTCCATCCAGGCAGCTGCGGAGCCAGAGAGGGCCCCCAGAAGAAGCCCCCGGCATCCCCGATGAGGCCTTTTATTTTTTCTGGTTTTATCTTATTGTTTTTGACATACTCAGGTCATGAGTTTTTTTTTTATTTTTCTCAGGTTATGAGATTTTTTTTATTTTAATGATCAGGATATGATATTTATAATTTATTTTTGTACTGCACACGGTCAGGAGTGCAGGGGACAGTGTGAATGGTGTGTGAATGTGAGAGGGTGGCACTCCTGAAAGTAAGGGGTGTCACCCTCGGCCGTGGTGGTGAAGTGAACCCCACGGCTGAATGAATCACGTGTGAAAGGTGTGTGAATGGACAGTGACATCATTGGGGCCTTGACGCTGGCGTTACTGCTCCCAACTCCTACATGCTGGACTTGGGCTAATCCAATGCGATGTGCATGTGGTGTGTGTGATCCAGTGGTGTACACGCGTGCATTGTCTGTGTTATTAATGTTTTGGTTTAGTGTCCAAAGATGCCTACGGCGAGGACCCTCCTGACTGCTCTTCCATCAGCAGACTGGGTGTCCTCTGGCAGGGGGGGGCTGTGTGGGTCGGGGGTCAGGTCATCACGTATGTCAATATGCAGGCCTTTTTTCATAGCAAAGTTATGTAGTATGCAACATGCACCGATGATCTGACACACAAAGGTAGGGGAATACAATAGGGTCCCCCCAGACTTATCCAAGCATCGGAAACGGGACTTCAGGAGCCCAAATGTTTGCTCCACCACTGCACGGGTTTTGATGTGTGCTTCATTGTATTTTCTCTCTCCTCTGGTTTGGGGGTTCCGGAAAGGAGTCATTAGATGGGGTCCCAATGCATATGCAGAGTCACCTGTAAGGTAAAAGACAGGAGAATGTTAGTCATGCATGTGCGATTTCTGTTGTGCATCACGGGAGGGGATAGTCATGCCTGACTCCCTTGTCACTCACCAACCAGCCAGCTGTCCCCATACATGTTCTGGTTAAATTCTGCTGGGATGGGGCTCTGACGGTATATGAAACTGTCATGGCTGGACCCGGGGTGTTTGGCACGGACGTGCCATATGAGGCGTTGGGCATCAGCTATCACCTGTACGTTGATGGAATGCCAATGCTTCCGATTGCGGTATATGTGCTCTGTGGCACTGGGGGCTGAAGGGCCACATGTGTGCAATCAATGGCCCCCACAGTGCGTGGGAATCTGGCAATGTTGTAGAAATCTGTCATTGCCTTCAGCCGCAGCTCCTCAGTGGTGGGTCTGATGAACTGGTTGGACATGCGTCTGAGGATTGCAGGGACAACCTGGTGCACACATCTGCTTATGGAGGACTGTGACATCCCAGCCACCACTCCACTTGTACGCTGGAATGATCCACTGGCAAGGAAATGAAGTGTTGCCAGGACCTTCACCAGTGGCTGCACTGCTTGTGATCGGTGTGTTGGGCTGGTGATGTCATCCTGAAGGGTTGTGGTTAGTTCAAGTATTGCATCAGGGCTGAATCTGAATAGGCGATACACCTCCTCATCCCCCATGCCAAAGAGGTTCATACGTGTGCGGTATATCCTCTCACGTGCCCGCCTTCTTGGTTCCAGGGGACCCATCAGTAGTTCTAGGACCACGATTGCCCCTGGCATGTTGGCACACAGAGGTGTTGTCCTTGCAAGTGGGGGTGCTCAGCTAGCTCTTATCGTCGGTAACGCTGCTGTAGCTGCTCTCCTGCTGACCTGTGACCGTCTGGAGTAAAGATAAAGCAGCCTTTTGTAGAAATAACTTTGCGCCGGACGGACGAGATACGCGCGGCGCATGTAGCCAGCGTATGGTGCTAATCCGTTCGTGAATTGTGAAAAATCCCTCATTTGCATATTTGCAGGGGAAATCAATGGGCGCGACTGATGCGCCCAGCGAAAATAAACGCTGACGATACTCTGGCGTCGGAACGTTCCGCCGGTCGCAAATGACCCGTTATTGGGCGCATCTAGTTTGCTGGGTACGGGCACATAGAAACGACGGCGCATCATCACAGTTACGCGGCGCATATCCAAATACTCCAGCGCAAGTGTTCGTGAATCTGGCCCTTTGTAATTAAATAATAAGACAGGAGTAAAGTTAGCCCAATTATTTTTTTGGTATTGTAAAAGATGAAGTTACGCCGAGTAAATTGATACCCAACACGTCACGCTTCAAAATTGCGCCCGCTCGTGGAATGGCGACAAACTTTTACCCTTAACCACTTGCCTACCAAGGACGTCCTATGACGTCCTCGGCTTTGTGGGGCGATTTCTGAATGTTTGGTGCAGCTAGAGGCATCATCCAGATATCACCGTCTTCAGCCGCCGATCCTGCGCACGATAAGAACAATCAAACCGCTACTTGATCGTTCTTATAGGCAGCAGGAGGGGACGTCCCCCCCCCCCTCCCGCCGCCATCCGGTGCTTCTCCGGGCTCTCCCGTGCCATCAGGGGCCCAGAGAACGAATCGGCCAGTACTGGCTGGGAAGCATAGAGATGACTGGTGACCAGATGGTCTCCAGTCCTCTCTATGACCGGCGGAGGCCCGGGCGCGACGTGATGACGTCACACCCGGGTACCCGGAAGTAAACAAAGCCGCAATCGTGGCTGTCAGCATGAGATCGGTGATTTTTTTTTCAAGATAGGTGAGATGTGAGATGTGGGGGGAGGGGAAGTTCTTATTGACCCCGCCTCTCTCCATAAAGAGGACCTGTCACACTGATTCCTATTACAAGGGATGTTTACAATTCTTGTAATAGGAATAAAAGTGATCAAATATTTTTTTTTTAAAGTGTAAAAATAAAAAAAATGAAGTAAAATAAAAATATATATATATTTTTTTAAACGCCCCTGTCCCCGTTACCTCGTGCTCACAAGCAAACACGCATGTAAGTCCCGCTCACATATGTAAACGTCGTTCAAACCCCACATGTGAGGTATCGCCGCGTGCGTTAGAGCGCCAGCAACAATTCTAGCACTAGACCTCCTCTGTATGGTAACTTGTAAAAAAAAAAAATTAAAGGGTCGCCTATGGAGATTTTTAAGTACTGAAGTTTGGCGCCATTCCAACAGCGGGCGCAATTTTAAAGCGTGACATGTTAGGTATCTATTTACTCGGCGTAACATCACCTTTCACATTATACAAAAAAAATTGGGCTAACTTTACTGTTTTGTTATTTTTTAATTCGTGAAACCGTTACTTTCCCTAAAAAAAGGCGTTTGAAAAATTACAGTGCGGGAAAAAAAGTTGCAATGACCGCCATTTTATTCCCTAGGGTGTCTGCTAAAAAAAAAATATATATAGGGCCAGATTCAGGTAGAGTTACTCTGGGGTATCAGTGATACTCCAGCAGAATTCTCACTTTGAGCCGGCGTTTCTGTTTTCAGTAAGCAGAAAACAAGAAACGCCGGGTTGGAGTTCCTATACGAGCGGCGTAATTGTATTTCGCCGTCGTATCGGAACTGCAATCTTAAAAATGGCGCTCGGGGCGTTCCCGCTGATTAACGCCGAGAATATGTTAATCAGCGGGAATCGGCAATTCACGATCGTATTCGGGCCCGACACAGTGACTTTCTGACGTTTCCGTAAGCGATACGCGGCGTAAAGATAAAGCAGCCCCCTAGTGGAGTATCCTATGTTAAGTATGGCCGTCGTCATCGCGTCGAATTTAAAAATGTTAGCGTCGTTTGCGTAAAACGTCCGTGAATGGGGATTGACGTCATTGACGTTCACTGGCAGAATTTGGAGCAATGCGCACTGACAGTCGACGCATGCGCAGTACGTTCGCCGCGGGATCGCGCCTAGTTTAAAAAATACACGCCCCCTACCCGCCCAATTTGAATTCCGCCGGCTCATTTTCGCTACGCCGCCGCAACTTTAGGAGCAAGTGCTTCATGAATAACAGTACTTTCTCATAGGGCCAGATTCAGGTAGATGGGTGCTTCTTTACTTTGGAGTAACGTTTCTCATTTACGTTACTCCGCCGACACTTTCGGCGCAAGTACTGTTATTCACATAGCAGTTGCGCGTAAACTTGCGCCAGAGTAACGATAATGCGCTGGCGTAATCCGACGCAAGTGGAAGTGGGTGTGATCATATGTAAATGATGGGCGGAGCCCAGCGCAGAGGCTTACGTTCAGCGCATCCTCCACGGAGCATGCGCAGTAAGTGAGGCTTCACTCGGCCCCCTTGTGCGCATGCTCACAACTTCCGTCGGCACCACTTCACGTGAAACGCCAGCGCAATGTGTTCCGTTGCGCGTATAAAAGCGCTAGCGGAAACGCCATTCCGGCGCAAAAGTATATCCGTTTCCCCCCACCCCAGGGAAGATACTTTCGCACTGTCATGGCTGCTCCCGCTACCCCCAGAGAGAGGAGGAACCTCAACTTTAATGCCCAGGAGGTCTCTGTGGTCATCTCGGCTATGGAGACGTTTAATGATTTTCTCCACGGCAAAAAAAGTAGGAAGACCAGCCGGGAGAGGAAGCAGGGCATCCTGGAGACCATTGCTGCCAGGGTCAATGTGTTGGGGTATTCCACCCGGACTGCTGGGGATATTCAAAAAAAAAAAAATGATCTGCGGCGCAAGGTCCGTGGCAAGGTGGCCACCATTAGGAGCCATGAGAGGGGCACAGGTGGTGGTCCACCATGTCCGGTCAGCCTGACCACGGAGGAGGAGGTGGTCGTCCGCTGCCTGGACAGGGAGCAGTTGGAGGGGGTACCAGGCTATGATTCTGTGGAGGAAGGCTCCAGGACAGGTAAGTGTTTTTTATCCCCTATTTGGTGTTTTGCATGTGGGGGGGGGAGGGTACATGTGCCAAGTGTGTGGGACCACCAACATGTGTCTGCTTTGTGTCATCCACAGATGACGAAGCTGGGCCATCATCTGTCGGCGGCCAGTCCACCCCATCCCCCCATCGGCACGCAGTGCCTGTGCCCCTGGGTGGTGAAGACACCGTGGTGGAGGAGGAGAGTGCCCACACCACACATGCAGAGGTCGTTGAGGAGGAGCCTGTTGGGGCAGAGCAGGACTTTGTTTTATTGTTAGAGGAATCCTCCTCTTCTGCAGGACCCTCTCAGATCCCCTCCCCCATTATAGGAAGTCCCTCAAGGGCGACTCCTTCCCCCCGGGGACAAACATCTACTGGCCCCAGGAAGGCCACCCATAAGACCAGGGGGGTGTCTGATCTGGTCCAGGACTAGGCATGTGCAAAAGTGAAAAATTAGTTTCGTTTCGTTTCGTTTCAATTCGTCATTTAATAAATTTCGTTAAGATCGTTACGTGTTGAATTCGTTTTCAATTCGGTTTTCAGACCCAGCAAATGGTTTTCGGGACATAGTTGAAAACAAATAGGCACCTGGAATTTAGTCAGAGTGGCTGACAGCCTGTTTTTCGCTCCGTGGCCCAGATGTCTTCGGCAGTGCAGGATGTCAGCTGCAACTGCGCTGCAGTGGTGACCAGTCTGGGGGAGGTGCAGGGTGAGCTAAGGGACCTCACTGCAGCCGTCCAGGCAAACACTGCTGCCATCCAGGGAAACAGTGCTGCCATCCGGGACCAGGGGAGGCTGAGTCGGCGGGCCCAGCATTATCAGGTCACCCGGCAGCTCAGGGTGCAGGCCCAGACCAGTGCGTACCTCGGCCGGATAGCCATGGCCTTGGAGGGCAGGCAGGCCACACCTGCCAGGAGTGGCCCACCCGGGGATCAGCCACCTCCAGATGCCCCCCCACCCCCACCCACTCCTTCCAGGCAGCTGAGGAGCCAGAGAGGGGCCGCCAGAAGAAGCCCCCGGCATCCCAGATAATTTTTTATTTTTTATTTTTTGGATTGATGCTCAGGACATGAGTTTTTTTTATTTTTTTTGGGAATGCTCAGGTTATGAGATTTTTATTTTATTATTAATACTCAAGTTATGAGTTATTTTCTTTGTGATTATGCTCAGGTTATGAGATTTTTATTTTTTTATACTGCACACGTTGCAGTGTGAATGGTGTGTGAATGTGAAGGGGTGGCACTCCTGACAGTAAGGGGTGTCACCCTCGGCCGTGGTGGTGAAGTTAACCCCACGGCTGTATGAATGACGTGTGAAAGGTGTATGAATGGACAGTGACATCATTGGGGCCTTGACGCTGGCGTTGCTCCTCCCAAGTCCTACATGCTGGACTTGGGCTAATCCAATGTGATGTGCATGTGGTGTGTGTGATCTAGGGACATCAGTGGTGTACACGCGTGCATTCTCTGTGTGATCAATGTTTTGGTTTATTGTCCAAAGATGCCTACAGCGAGGACCCTCCTGACTGCTCTTCCATCAGCAGACTGGTTCTCCTCTGGCAGGGGGGGATGGTCTGGTTGGGGGGTCAGGTCATCACGTATGTCAATCTGCAGGCCCTTTCTCATGGCAAAGTTGTGCAGAATGCAACATGCAGCGATGATCTGACACACAACGGTAGGGGAATACAGTAGGGCCCCCCCGGACTTATCCAGGCAGTGGAAACGGGACTTCAGGAGCCCAAATGTTTGCTCCACCACTGCACGGGTTTTGATGTGTGCTTCATTGTATTTTCTCTCTCCTCTGGTTTGGGGGTTCCGGAAAGGAGTCATTAGATGGGGTCCCAGTGCATATGCAGAGTCACCTGTAAGGGAAAAGACAGGAGGATGTTAGTCATGCATGTGCCCCTTGTGATGTGTGCATCACGGGAGGGGATAGTCATGCCTGCCACCCATGTCACTCACCAACCAGCCAGCTGTCCCCATACATGTTCTGCTCGAATTCTGCTCGGATGGGTCTCTGATTGTATATGAAGCTATCATGGCTGGACCCGGGGTGTTTGGCACGGACGTGCCATATGAGGCGTTGGGCATCAGCTATCACCTGTACGTTGATGGAGTGCCAATGCTTCCGATTGCGGTATATGTGCTCTGTGGCACTGGGGGGCTGTAGGGCCACATGTGTGCAATCAATGGCCCCCACAGTGCGTGGGAATCTAGCAATGCTGTAGAAATCTGTCATTGCCTTCAGCCGCAGCTCCTCAGTGGTGGGTCTGATGAACTGGTTGGACATGCGTCTGAGGATTGCAGGGACAACCTGGTGCACACATCTGCTTATGGAGGATTGTGACATCCCAGCCACCACTCCACTTGTACGCTGGAATGATCCACTGGCAAGGAAATGAAGTGTTGCCAGTACCTTCACCAGTGGCTGCACTGCTTGTGAGCGGTGTGTTGGGCTGGTGATGTCACCCTGCAGGGTTGTGGTTAGTTCAAGTATTGCATCAGGGCTGAATCTAAAGAGGCGATACACCTCCTCATCCCCCATGCCAAAGAGGCTCATGCGCGTACGGTATACCCTCTCACGTGCCCGCCTCCTCCGTACCGGGGGACCCATCAGTAGTTCTAGGACCACGACTGCCCCTGGCATGTTGGCACACAGAGGTGTTGTCCTTGCACGTGTGGGTGTTCAGCTAGCTCTTATCGTCGGTAACGCTGCTGCTGTAGCTGCTCTCCTGCTGACCTGAGGTCGTCTGGAGTAAAGATAAAGCAGCCTTTTGTAGAAATAACTTTGCGCCGGAGCGGACGAGATACGCGCGGCGCATGTAGCCAGCGTATGGTGCTAATCCGTTCGCGAATCGGGAAATCTCCCTCATTTGCATATTTGCAGGGGAAATCAATAGGCGCGACTGATGCGCCAAGCGAAATTATGCGCTGACGAGACTCCGGCGTCGGAAAGTTAAGCCGATCGGAAATGGCCCGTTTTCTGTCGCATCTAGTTTGGTGGGTACGGGCACATAGAAACGACGGCGCATATTCACAGTTACGCGGCGCATATCGAAATACTCCAGCGCAACTCTACCTGAATCTGGCCCATAAAGTTTCGGCGGAGTAACGTAAATGAGAAAAGTTACTCCAACATAAAGATCCGCTTTCCTACCTGAATCTGGCCCATAATGTATGGGAGGTTCTGATTCATTTCCTAGCAAAAAAATATGTGATTTTTACATGAAGGCGAGAAGTGCCGGAATAGGCGCGGTGGAGAAGTGGAGTCGGAGTTCCTTTTTAAGACTACAGAACGATCCAAAAAAAGTATCGACAACCTTTAAACCCCTCCCCCGAATCTTCACAATATTTCGTAGCGTTTCTCTAACGATTGTTCTGGCCGGACAGGTTTTGTTTTTCGGCGGGCGGTTTGTTGAGTGTTATTCTCGGCCTCGTTACTGCAAAACGACAACGAAGGGATAAAAGGCTCGATTTATGGCGGGAATGTGGAGTGTGGCGTCGGTACGGAGTCGCCGCGCGGCGCCAGATGTGCCGTAATTCATGAGACTCTTCATTACAGATCTTTCGCACCCTCCAGTCTATAAGTGAGCAGTTGCCGGGGTGCCAGGTGTTCCCGCAATAACGCCGCGCCCACCCACCATCCAAGATACCGCCAGGGCGCCCATTCATCAAAACTCGCATAACAAAGCGTAAATCACATGAGCGGCACTTCCTCTTCTACGGGAAGACGGAGCCAAATTATTTACAGATGTTCCATGCGGAGAAACTCCGGGAGATTTATCGTGATGTTACTCCACAATGACTGGAACAGTACGGGGCCAATACGGGCATTTTCTATGTCATCGTGCAGATGAATTCCAGGTAAGGATACTTTCAGGGCCGCCATCAGGGCGGTACAGGCAGTACACCTGTAAGGGGCTTGGATGGCATCCCCCCTTTTTTTAATTAAAGGGCCCAAAGGTCCCCAGGGCCCCGGGTGGCATCCCCCCTTTTTTTTAATTAAAGGGCCCAAAGGTCCCCAGGGCCCTGGGTGGCAACCCCCCCTTTTTCTATTTATTTTTATATATATATATATATTAAAAAAAAAAAAACATTTTTATATATATTTTTTATTAAAGGGTTCAGAGGTTCCCAGGGGCCCGGAGGTCCCCTGAGCCCCAGATGGCAACTACCCTTTTTTTTTTATTATTATTATTTTTTATATTATTTTATTGTTTCTTTTTTTTACTTTTTTCTTTTTTTTCTTTATATATATATATTTATTATTAAAGGGCCCAGAGGTCCCAGGGGCCTGGATGGCAACCCCCCCTTTTTTATTATTTTTATTAAAGGTCCAAGAGGTCCCCAAGGCGCTGGATGGCAACTCCCCTTTTTTTTTTTTTTAAAAGGGCCCAGAGGTATTTTTTTTTTTTTTGTAAAGGCCCACCCCGCTTCTCAATTAGCGGCAGCACCACCCACTTCTCAATTTTTCAATTTGAGGCAGCACCAACCCCCCCCCCCCCCGCATTCCATGCCTGAAGCTGTGTAAGGGGCCCCATAATTCCTGATGGCGGCCCTGGATACTTTATACATGGATATATTGTTCCAGGGCCATCTTAATAGCATCATGGGCCCCATGGCAAAGTAACGCTATGGGGCCCCTACAAGCTTTCACCAATTTACACACCTACTTTATAGCGGGTCATTTGGCCACCGTCACCTGCCTCCAGATTCAGCATGTCACTTGCCACCCATCCCCCCATCCCCTGGCACCAGATTCAGCATGTCACTTGCCACCCATCCCCCCATCCCCTGGCACCAGATTCAGCATGTCACTTGCCACCCATCCCCCCATCCCCTGGCACCAGATTCAGCATGTCACTTGCCACCCATCCCCCCATCCCCCCATCCCCTGGCACCAGATTCAGCATGTCACTTGCCACCCATCCCCCCATCCTCTGGCACCAGATTCAGCATGTCACTTGCCACCCATCCCCCCATCCCCTGGCACCAGATTCAGCATGCCACTTGCCACCCATCCCCCCATCCTCTGGCACCAGATTCAGCATGTCACTTGCCACCCATCCCCCCATCGTCCCCTTTCAAAACAGCAGCGTTTTACCGCCAACGCCCACCCCAGTGTGAAAGCAGCCTAAGAGTCAGGGAGTGAATGAGACAGAGGAGGGGTTGTGAGAGACAGAGGAGGGGTTGTGAGAGACAGAGGAGGGGTTGTGAGAGACAGAGGAGGAGTTCTGAGAGACGGAGGGGGAGTTCTGAGAGACAGAGGAGGGGTTCTGAGAGACAGAGGAGGGGTTCTGAGAGACAGAGGAGGAGTTCTGAGAGACAGAGGAGGGGTTCTGAGAGACAGAGGAGGGGTTCTGAGAGACAGAGGAGGAGTTCTGAGAGACAGAGGGGGGGTTCTGAGAGACAGAGGGGGGTTCTGACTCTGAGAGACAGAGGAGGGGTTCTGAGAGACAGAGGAGGGGTTCTGGGAGACAGAGGAGGGGTTGTGAGAGACAGAGGAGGGGTTGTGAGAGACAGAGGAGGGGTTCTGAGAGACAGAGGAGGGGTTGTGAGAGACAGAGGAGGGGTTGTGAGAGACAGAGGAGGGGTTCTGAGAGACAGAGGAGGGTGAGAGACAGAGGAGGGGTTCTGAGACAGAAGGGGGGTGAGAGACAGAGGAGGGGTTGAGAGAGACAGAGGAGGGGTTGAGAGACAGAGGAGGGGTGAGAGACAGAGGGGGGTTCTGAGGGTTGTGAGAGACAGAGGAGGGGTTCTGAGAGACAGAGGAGGGGTTCTGAGAGACAGAGGAGGGGTTGTGAGAGACAGAGGAGGGGTGTGAGACAGAGGGGGGGTTCAGAGGAGGGGTTCTGTGAGACAGAGGGGGGGGGGGTGTGAGAGACAGAGGAGGGGTTCTGTGAGACAGAGGGGGGGTTGTGAGAGACAGAGGAGGGGTTCTGAGAGACAGAGGAGGGGTTGTGAGAGACAGAGGAGGGGTTGTGAGAGACAGAGGAGGGGTTGTGAGAGACAGAGGAGGGGTTCTGAGAGACAGAGGAGGGGTTCTGAGAGACAGAGGAGGGGTTGTGAGAGATAGAGAAGGGGTTGTGAGAGACAGGGGAGGGGTTCTGTGAGGGGGGGGGTTCTGAGAGACAAAGGAGGGGTGAGACAGAGGGGGGGTTCTGAGAGACAGAGGAGGGGTTCTGTGAGACAGAGGGGGGTTGTGAGAGACAGAGGAGGGGTTGTGAGAGACAGAGGAGGGGTTCTGAGAGACAGAGGAGGGGTGAGAGACAGAGGAGGGGTTGTGAGAGACAGAGGAGGGGTTGAGAGACAGAGGAGGGGTGAGAGACAGAGGAGGGGTTGTGAGAGACAGAGGAGGGGGAGAGACAGAGGAGGGTTGTGAGAGACAGAGGAGGGGTTCTGAGAGACAGAGGAGGGGTTCTGAGAGACAGAGGAGGGGTTGTGAGAGACAGAGGGGGGGGGGGGGGTTGTGAGAGACAGAGGAGGAGGGGGGGTTCTGAGAGACAGAGGAGGGGTTCCTCTTTTTGAGGGATTGAGAGACAGAGGAGGGGTGTGAGATAGAGGACAGAGGAGGGGTTCTCTTTGTGAGAGGACAAAGAGGAGGGGTTCACGCCAAGCGTAGAGAGCCTACAGAGGAGGGGTCATGTTTTGTGAGAGACAGAGTAAACTCCAGAGGGGACTTCTGAAGAGACAGACTTGGAGGGGTCCCCAAGTCTCACCTTCACTGGAGCAGACAGACAGAATTGAGGGGTTGAGAGCCCTTCATTGAGATTTATGACAGAGGAGCATAGGTTCTGGGAATGAGACGCAGGTCCCAGAATCAGAACCTGCTCCAGGTTCCGAAAGGTTCCACCTGAGAGATCCAGAGGAGACAGCATTCGAACAACAAGTTCTTCGCAATTAGGAGGTCAAGACATCTCTTTTGGGAGACAGGAACAACAAGCGCCCAGAGGCGATTCAGGCATGTGTTGCGCTATACAAGTGAGAGACATTCTGGAGCAGAGGAGGAGTTGTGAGAGACATAGGAGGGGTTGTGAAAGACAGAGGAGGGGTTGTGAGAGACAGAGGAGGGGTTCTGAGAGACAGAGGAGGGGTTCTGTGAGACAGACAGAGGAGGGGTTGTGAGAGACAGAGGAGGGGTTCTGTGAGACAGACAGAGGAGGGGTTGTGAGAGACAGAGGAGGGGTTCTGTGAGACAGACAGGGAGGGGTTGTGAGAGACAGAGGAGGGGTTGTGAGAGACAGAGGAGGGGTTGTGAGAGACAGAGGAGGAGTTCTGAGAGACAGAGGAGGGGTTCTAAAAGACAGGGAGTCAGGTGCCAGAATTGTGGGGCCCCGGGCTGTGCCCAGGTTCCAGGTATGAATTGTTCCAGGTATGAATACTTTATACATGGATACATTGTTCCAGGTATGCAAGGATGGAATGGCCATTGGGACTACCGGGAGTTTCCCGGTGGGCTGATGGCTCAGTGGGCCGGCTTCAGTGACAGCGGACCGCCGTCCCCCTCCGGTCCTCTGTCTTTCCCTTCCCGCAGAGCTCACCTCCTCTCCCTCCCCGCAGTGCTCACCTGGGGGGGGGGGGGCAGAGAAGCAGGGGGAGGACCAGAAAGAGCATGGGGGGGGCAGGCAACTGACTCAGCAGCTATGGCCTGGGAGTTTCTCCCTTCTGCCTAATCTTGTCCCATGGGGGGGGCACCAAACGGATTCTTTGCCCCGGGTGAAATAATGTCTAGCTTCCACGCTGGTACTGCCTATAAGATTACCAGTACCAGACGTTTTAATAAAGTAGAACGGCTAGTGGCTAGTGAAGGGGGAGAGGGGGCTTGGGTGGCTGGGGGGGGGGGGCACTGACAGGCTGACCCCTCCCCCACCCCTTCACCCTCTGCAGCAATGCTGGCAGCACTCATACGTCTATTTCCCAAAGACCACCTCTGGATATGACGCTGAGCACGTGACCTCAACTTCTTTGGGGGACCATGGTGAGGCGGGGGGAGGGGAACCCGTCCTGTTATACCGCTGGATGGTCCCGGGCTGCAGATCAGTCTCAGGGTCTTGGCGATCTTCTTATCTCCTCGGCCATCTTTATGTAGAGACACAATTCTTTATATCAGATCCTCAGAGAGTTCTTTGCCATGAGGGTCCATGTTGTCCTTCCAGTGACCGGTATGAGAGAGTGAGAGCGATAACACCAAATTTAACACACCTGCTCCCCATTCACATCTGAGACCTTGTAACACGAACAGGTCACATGACACCGGGGGGAGGGAAAATGGCTAATTGGGCCCCAATTTGGAGATTTTCACTTAGGGGTGTCCTCACTTTTGTTGCCAGCGGTTTTAGACATTAACCACTTCAATACCGCGCCTATTCCGGCACTTCTCTCCTTCATGTAAAAATCATAATTTCTTTGCTAGAAAATGAATCAGAACCCCCTAGGGAATAAAATGACGGTCATTGCAACTTTTTTTCTCGCACGGTATTTGCTCAATAATTTTTCAAACGCATTTTTTTTGGGGGGAAAAAAAAACGGTTTCACAAATTAAAAAAATAACAAAACAGTAAAGTTAGCCCAATTTCTTTGTATACTGTGAAAGATGAAGTCACGCCGAGTAAATAGATACCCAACATGTCGCGCTTTAAAATTGCGCACACTCATGGAATGGCGCCAAACTTCAGTACTTAAAAATCTCCATAGGCGACGATTTAATTTTTTTTTACAGGTTACAATTTTCGAGTTACAGAGGAGGTCTAGAATTGTTGCTGGCGCTCTAACGCACGCGGCGATACCTCACATGTGGGGTTTGAACGACGTTCACATATGTGGGCGGGACTTACATGCGCGTTCGCTTCTGAGCGCGAGCTCCCGGGGACAGGGGCGTTTTAAAAATAAAATAAAAATGTATGTAATTTTTTATTTTACTTCATTTATTTTATTTTTACACTTTTTTTTTTCTTTTTTTTTTTGGATCACTTTTATTCCTATTACAAGGTGTCCCCGTGAGCTCCCACGCAGAAGCGAACGCATACGCAAGTCCCGCCCACATATGAAAACGGTGTTCGTTCAGACCGCACATGTGAGCGGTCGCCGCAACTCAAAACATGTAACCAGTAAAACATTTTAAAGCGTCCCCATGAGGATTTTTAAGCACTGAAATTTGGCGCCATTCCACGAGCGGGCGCAATTTTGAAGGATGCCATGATAGGTATCTATTTAGTCGGCGTAACTTCATCTTTCACAAGTTGGGCTAACTTTAATGTTTTAATATTTTTTTAATTCATGAAACCCCCCCCCCCCCAAAATGCATTTGAAAAATGATTGCGCATTTCCCTAGGGTGTCTGCTAAAAAAAAAACATATATAGGGCCAGATTCAGGTAGGAAAGCGTATCTTTCCGGCGGCGTAACTTTTCTTATTTACGTTACGCCGCCGCAACTTTACTCGCAAGTGCAGTATTCGCAAAGCACTTGCGTGTAAAGTTGCGTCGGCGTAGCGTAAACTGGGCGGCCTAATTCAAATTCGGCCGGTAGGGGGCGTCTCCTATTTAAATTAGGCGCGTCCACGTGCCGAACGTACTGCGCATGTGTTGACCATAGGAAAATCCCAGTGCGCATGCTTCAAATTATGACGGTGTTTTCGACGTGATTGTAATCTACATAAATCCCCATTCACGGACGAGTTACGCAAACAACGTAACGAATTTTTACATTTCCCGTGGTCACGACGTCCATACTTAACATAGGACGCGCCTGCTTTGGGCAGCTTTATCTTTACGCCGGGAAACCCCTTGCGGAAACCCCTTACGAAAAAAGATAAGCCGGCGCAAAGTCAGAGTTGTGCCGGCGTATCACTGATACGCCGGCGTAACTCTACCTGAATCTGGCCCATCATTTTTGCATGTAGGAGAGAAGTGCCAAAATAGGCGCGGGAAAAAAAGTGGTTGATAAAAGAATCGCGTGACACGACGTAGAAAGTTTGTGAAAATTGGAGTCATTGGCCCAGATTCACAGAGCGATTACGCCTGTGTAACTGGTGTTAGACAGGAGTAATTTCAAATTTCGCGCGCCGTATCACTAGTTTGAATCCTCAAACCATGATACGGCGGCTTCGGGCTTCGATCCGAGAGGCTTATGTCTTCGTAAGCCTTCGGATCTACGCTGCGATCTTTTTGCGGCCGCTGGGAGGAGTCTGCGTCGTTTTCAGCGTCGGGATATGCAAATGACTTTTTATGGCGATCCACGAAGATACGAGCGGTCTTCGCAATCGCCTACGTCATTTTTTTGCTACGTACTGTTAGAGGAGCTATTTGCTGGTCTAACGGTGCGTAGCCCATGTTAAGTATGGCCGTCGTTCCCGCGTCGAATTTAATTTTTTTTTTTTTTTACGTAACTCGTTTGGGAATAGGAATGTCCGTAAACGACGCTACTCAAACAACGAAGGACGTAACAACGTGATTTCGCGCAATGCACGGCGGGAAATTTCTGAACGGAGCATGCGCAGTTCGATCGCCGCGGGAACGCGCCTATTTTAAATGCTTCACGCCCCCTACTCGCGTAGATGGCTTGCGCCGGGAGAAATACACTACGCCGCCGTCGTTTACTGGACAAAATCTACCGGGATTCCACGTAGAGCCAGGTAAAATACGGCGGCGTAGAGTATTTCTGATACTCTACGCGAATCCAATTGTATCTGAATCTGGTCCACTATTCTTAGTGAGTCTGAATACGCCGTTGGATCCCTTTGCCTATCTCAGGCTCGACACAGATCACCAAATTTATAAAAAAAAATTGTAAAAAAAAAAAATATAAAAAAAAATTATAAAAAAATATATTAAAAAAATATAAAAAAATAATTAAAAAATTATTAAAAATGTTTTTATAAAAAAAATATAAAAATATATAAAAAAATTATAAAAAAATTATAAAAAAATGTATAAAAAAAAATCGGAAAAAATTAGCTTAGGGAATTATAGGCGAAGTTTAGCCACAGAACGCGTCTGCCCAGCGCGTCCCGCCACATTGACTTTTTCCATTCCGCGATTCCTCGATAATCCATTCTGCCCGTCACTTGGGAACTACGTGAAGAAAGGTAATATCCCGTCATTTAAAAAAAAAAAATGACTGCAATCACAGCCGGTGGATAGTGAGATTATTCCGTTTTGACATGATAGAACCCAAATTACATGGCGCTCAGTGACCGTGCCCGCTCCTCGCCGCGCCGCGCATCAAATCCCCCAAAAGGCGGGAAGAGACAGTGACAGTAGCATTAACCTCCATTACCTCTAATTGTTAGAATGTGTGAAA
Source organism: Rana kukunoris (assembly GCA_029574335.1). NCBI lineage: Eukaryota > Metazoa > Chordata > Amphibia > Anura > Ranidae > Rana > Rana kukunoris. The sequence goes on along the minus strand of CM056052.1, from coordinate 560,096,722 downwards.
GACGAACATATCAAGAGAGGGCCGGCGGAGTCGGAGATTCTTCCGCTACTTTGTGACAAGCAATGGCGCTTTATTCACTCGGCGCGCCGTTCTGGTCAGGTCGTCGTGATCAAATATCTGCCGCGGGTTTCTACTGTAATAATCTGCTGCTCAACACGGAAAGGTCAATAGTGGCCTCCGAACGAAACGGCGAAAGGTGATCAATTTCTTTGGACGCGCTGCGAAGACGCCGAGGCCGATTTATAAAACGCCAAGCAGTTTGATTGCCGCTTTTCCATTCTGGTGTCACCGTTGTTTACCGCTTTCCAAATTAAACTTTATTGCTTTGTACAGCGGTGGCAGTTTTTTTTTTTTTCTCATAAGTTTCCCACATTTAACCACTTGGCGCCCAAGGACATCCGCGGGCGTCCTTAAAGGAGAAGTACGGGGAAAGCTCATTTAGATGTACGGCGAAACCTCGGATTGCGAGTAACGCAGGTTAACGAGCGTTACGCAATACATGAAAATCCTGACTCGGTTCGCGAGTGTTGTCTCGCAAAACAAGCAGAATTCAAGCTGCAGTACTGTATTTGGCCTGAGGTGCCGGGGGTGCCGGAGCCGAGCTGATCTGAGTAAAATTCTGAGATACTCCATTCCCGAGCCTTTCTGAGGTTTTCCGAGTTCAGCTGAGCTGTTCCCCGAGCCTTTCTAAATATTACCGAGGCTCTCCGGCGCCCCCCTACCTCTGGCCACATGCGGAATTGCATGCCATAGAAGTCAATGCGGAACTAATTATCTTTGTTTCCATTGACTTCTATGGGGAAACTGGCTTTGATATGCGAGTGCTTTGGATTACGAGCGTTCTCCTGGAACGGATTATCCTCGTAATCCAAGGTTCCACTGTACTTCTCCTGTGGATCACATGGAGGGCAGTTCGTTCTGCACTCCTGTGACCCGTTTTAACCACTCCAGCCCCGGAAGGATTTGCCCCCTTAATGACCAGGCCCTTTTTTGTGATTCGGCACTGCGTCGTTTTAATTGACAATTGCGCGGTCATGGGTCGCTGTACCCAAACAAAATTGTTTGTCCTTTTTTCCCCACAATTAGAGATTTCTTTTGGTGGTATTTGATCACCTCTGCAGGTTTAAATTTTTTGTGCTATAATGGGATCAATGTTCAGTGTTCCGTCTATCACAGACAAGGAGGAGGCGGGGCTTTGTTACAATGGACGGCCACCGACTGCAGCATGACACATCGGGATACTCGTTCATGGACGAGGAGAAGGCGGGGCTTTGTTACAATGGACGGCCGCCGACTGCAGCATGACACAGGGATACTCGATCAGAGACAAGGAGGAGGCAGGGCTTTGTTACAATGGACGGACACCGACTGCAGCATGACACATCGGGATACTCGATCAGAGACAAGGAGGAGGCGGGGCTTTGTTACAATGGACGGCCGCCGACTGCAGCATGACACAGGGATACTTGATCAGAGACAAGGAGAAGGCGGGGCTTTGTTACAATGGACGGACACCGACTGCAGCATGACACATCGGCATACTCGATCACGTACGAGGAGGAGGCGGGGCTTTGTTACAATGGACGGACACCGACTGCAGCATGACGCAGTGATACTCGTTCATGGATGAGGAGAAGGCGGTGCTTTGTTACAATGGACGGCCACCGACTGCAGCATGACACATCGGGATACTCGATCACGTACGAGGAGGAGGCGGGGCTTTGTTACAATGGACGGCCACCGACTGCAGCATGACACATCGGGATACTCGATCACGTACGAGGAGGAGGCGGGGCTTTGTTACAATGAACGGCCGCCGACTGCAGCATGACACATCGGCATACTCGATCACGTACGAGGAGGAGGCGGGGCTTTGTTACAATGGACGGCCACCGACTGCAGCATGACACATCGGGATACTCGTTCATGGACGAGGAGAAGGCGGGGCTTTGTTACAATAAGCGGCCGCCGACTGCAGCATGACACAGGGATACTCGATCAGAGACAAGGAGGAGGCGGGGCTTTGTTACAATGAACGGCCGCTGTTTGCAGCATGATACAGGGATACTCGATCACGGACAAGGAGGAGGCGGGGCTTTGTTACAATGGACGGCCACCGACTGCAGCATGACACATCGGGATACTCGTTCATGGACGAGGAGGAGGCGGGGCTTTGTTACAATGGACGGCCGCCGACTGCAGCATGACACAGGGATACTCGATCAGAGACAAGGAGAAGGCGGTGCTTTGTTACAATGGACGGCCACCGACTGCAGCATGACACATCGGGATACTCGATCACGTACGAGGAGGAGGCGGGGCTTTGTTACAATGGACGGCCACCGACTGCAGCATGACACATCGGGATACTTTGTTACAATGGACGGCCGCCGACTGCAGCATGTACGAGAGACAAGGAGGAGGCGGGGCTTTGTTACAATGGACGGCCGCCGACTGCAGCATGACGCAGGGATACTCGTTCATGGATGAGGAGAAGGCGGTGCTTTGTTACAATGGACGGCCACCGACTGCAGCATGACACATCGGGATACTCGATCACGTACGAGGAGGAGGCGGGGCTTTGTTACAATGGACGGCCACCGACTGCAGCATGACACAGGGATACTCGATCAGAGACAAGGAGGAGGCGGGGCTTTGTTACAATGAATGGCCGCCGACTGCAGCATGACACATCGGGATACTCGTTCATGGACGAGGAGAAGGCGGGGCTTTGTTACAATGGACGGCCGCCGACTGCAGCATGACACAGGGATACTCGATCAGAGACAAGGAGGAGGCGGTGCTTTGTTACAATGGACGGCCACCGACTGCAGCATGACACATCGGGATACTCAATCACGTACGAGGAGGAGGCGGGGCTTTGTTACAATGGACGGCCACCGACTGCAGCATGACACATCGGGATACTCGATCACGTACGAGGAGGAGGCGGGGCTTTGTTACAATGAACGGCCGCCGACTGCAGCATGACACATCGGCATACTCGATCACGTACGAGGAAGAGGCGGGACAAGGAGGAGGCGGTTTGTTACAATGAACGGCCGCCGACTGCAGCATGACACATCGGGATACTCGATCACGTACGAGGAGGAGGCGGGGCTTTGTTACAATGAACGGCCGCCGACTGCAGCATGACACATCGGCATACTCGATCACGTACGAGGAGGAGGCGGGGCTTTGTTACAATGGACGGCCGCCGACTGCAGCATGACACAGGGATACTCGATCAGAGACAAGGAGGAGGCGGGGCTTTGTTACAATGAATGGCCGCCGACTGCAGCATGACACATCGGGATACTCGATCACGTACGAGGAGGAGGCGGGGCTTTGTTACAATGGACGGCCACCGACTGCAGCATGACACATCGGGATACTCGATCACGTACGAGGAGGAGGCGGGGCTTTGTTACAATGGACGGCCACCGACTGCAGCATGACACATCGGGATACTCGATCACGTACGAGGAGGAGACGGGGCTTTGTTACAATGAACGGCCGCTGTTTGCAGCATGACACAGGGATACTCGATCACGTACAAGGAGAAGGCGGGGCTTTGTTACAATGGATGGCTGCCGACTGCAGCATGACACAGGGATACTCGATCAGAGACAAGGAGGAGGCGGGGCTTTGTTACAATGAATGGCCGCCGACTGCAGCATGACACATCGGGATACTCGATCACGTACGAGGAGGAGGCGGGGCTTTGTTACAATGGACGGCCGCCGACTGCAGCATGACACAGGGATACTCGATCAGAGACAAGGAGGAGGCGGGGCTTTGTTACAATGGACGGCCACCGACTGCAGCATGACGCAGGGATACTCGTTCATGGATGAGGAGAAGGCGGTGCTTTGTTACAATGGACGGCCACCGACTGCAGCATGACACATCGGGATACTCGATCACGTACGAGGAGGAGGCGGGGCTTTGTTACAATGGACGGCCGCCGACTGCAGCATGACACAGGGATACTCGTTCAGAGACAAGGAGGAGGCGGGGCTTTGTTACAATGGACGGCCGCCGACTGCAGCATGACACAGGGATACTCGTTCAGAGACAAGGAGGAGGCAGGGCTTTGTTACAATGGACGGCCACCGACTGCAGCATGACACATCGGGATACTCGATCACGTACGAGGAGGAGGCGGGGCTTTGTTACAATGAACGGCCACCGACTGCAGCATGACACATCGGCATACTCGATCACGTACGAGGAGGAGGCGGGGCTTTGTTACAATGGACGGCCACCGACTGCAGCATGACACATCGGGATACTCGATCACGTACGAGGAGGAGGCGGGGCTTTGTTACAATGAACGGCCACCGACTGCAGCATGACACATCGGCATACTCGATCACGTACGAGGAGGAGGCGGGGCTTTGTTACAATGGACGGCCGCCGACTGCAGCATGACACAGGGATACTTGATCAGAGACAAGGAGAAGGCGGGGCTTTGTTACAATGGATGGCTGCCGACTGCAGCATGACACAGGGATACTCGATCACGGACGAGGAGGAGGCGGGGCTTTGTTACAATGGACGGACACCGACTGCAGCATGACACAGGGATACTCGATCAGAGACAAGGAGGAGGCGGGGCTTTGTTACAATGAATGGCCGCCGACTGCAGCATGACACATCGGGATACTCGATCAGAGACAAGGAGGAGGCGGGGCTTTGTTACAATGAACGGCCGCTGTTTGCAGCATGACACAGGGATACTCGATCACGTACAAGGAGAAGGCGGGGCTTTGTTACAATGGATGGCTGCCGACTGCAACATGACACAGGGATACTCGATCAGAGACAAGGAGGAGGCGGGGCTTTGTTACAATGAACGGCCGCTGTTTGCAGCATGACACATCGGGATACTCGATCACGTACAAGGAGAAGGCGGGACTTTGTTACAATGGATGGCTGCCGACTGCAACATGACACAGGGATACTCGATCATGGATGAGGAGGAGGAGGCGGGGCTTTGTTACAATGGACGGCCGCCTCCAGCCTAACTGTCACTTTAAGCCGGCGTCTCTGTTTTCTGTTACCAGAAAACAAGAAACGCCGGGTTGGAGTTCCGATGCGATCAGCGCAATTGAATTTCGCCATCGCATCGCAACTTTAATTTAAAAATGGCGCCGGGGGCGTTCCCGCTGATTTACGCTGAAAAAATATGTTAATCAGCGGGAATCGGCAATTCACGATCGTATTCGGGCGCGACGCAGTGACTTTCCGACGTTTCCGGAAGCGATACGCGGCGTAAAGATAAAGCAGCCCCCTAGTGGAGTATCCTATGTTAAGTATAGCCGTCGTCATCGCGTCAGAAAAAAAAAATCGCGTCGCTTGCGTAAAACGTCCATGAATGGGGACGTGACGTCATTGACGTTCACTGACAGAACTTGGAGCATGCGCACTGGGATGCATTGACAGTCGACGCATGCGCAGTACGTTCCCCGCGGGATCGCGCATAGTTTAAATAATACACGCCCCGTACCCGCCCAATTTGAATTCCGCCGGCTCATTTGCGATGCGCTGACGCAACTTTAGGAGCAAGTGCTTCATGAATAACAGTACTTGCTCCTAAAATTTCGGCAGAGTAACGTAAATGAGAAGCGTTACTCCAGAGCAAAGATGCTCCCATCTACCTGAATCTGGCCCAGTGAAGCTGCAAATAGGCACAGTGAGGCTGCAAATGGGCACAGTGAGACTGCGGATGGGCACAGTGAGGCTGCAAATAGGCCCAGCGAGGATGCAGCTGGGCACAGTGAGGCTGCAAATAGGCACAGTGAGGCTGCAGCTGGGCGCAGTGAAGCTGCAGATGGACACAGTGAGGCTGCAGATGGGCACAGTGAGGCTGCAGATGGGCACAGTGAAGCTGCAAATGGGCATTGTTGACCCTCTTTTCAACTTACAGTAGCTGCTGCATTTCCCACCCTAGGCTTATACTCGAGTCAATACGTTTTTCCTGATTTGTGTGGTAAAATTAGGTGCCTCGGCTTATACTCGAGTATATACAGTATTTTTTTACTTTATTGCCCTTACAAGGGGACTAAGAAACTCCCCTATGTGATAGCTTTGGGCAGGTGACAGGTCCTCTTTATGGGGACATTAGGGGTTTATTACAGGCAGAATGTATGCATTATGGTCAGGAAGTGGTTAACTGGCGCACGCCGACGCTGCTACATTTGCTCTGGACACCTACCTATGGTCATGAAAGGGTTAAGTGATGCTAATAGAACTCAATGGAAAAAAATGCGATGATTTATAGATTGCGGCGGTATCTCCTTCGCCATCTCCGTATGGCGAGCCTGGCAGTCTCCGAGCGCCGCCGATGAGACGCACAAAGTCCCGTCCTCCGCCTGGCTCGCCGAATTTCACTTTTTAATCCTAAACAATGAGAGGCAGCAACTGACAGACTAATACAATTTCTAGAGCTGTATGAGGTTTGCAGATTCCTGGAGCGATTTCAGCGCACCGGCAGCAAAATCTAATAAATCAACGCCGCCGCCGCCATGTTGTGATGAAATTCCCAGATAATGAAAACAGAGCGGGGGAGGTTTACATACTAACTGCGCCTTTACAATAAAGTACCAGGAGCGCCGAGTCTATTGTTCTAAGTGGGAGGCGGTGTGACAGGTTGGGAAGTTGGTGAAGGGTTCAGGAGCGTTCTATGGAAGTCATATTACAGGATGGTACGGCGGGCGCCGGCGAGATTGTATTTCCAGCGCGATTGGGAGCGCGCTGGAAATCGCCACTGCGAGGGGCCTGTGCTTCTCGCGCTCGCCGCCTATGAGATACAGCATATCCATGGGCGTCCGCTGAGATTCTTTCAGGGGGTGGGGGCGTTTCGGCAGCGGCGATACACAGTCACATTTAACCCTTTCTTCAAACGCTAGCGGAGGTTAAAAGCGCCCCGCTAGCGGATGAATAGCGCAGCTAAAACGGTGGTAAAGCGGCAACGCGCCTCGCTGGCAGTGTGAAATAGCTCTTGAGATATTTCAGCTTCACCCCATGCCCATATAAATATAGCCTAGAGAATGAACAGACCCCCCCCCCCTTCAGCACCGATGGACCCCCCCTTCAGCACAGATGGATCGCCCTTCAGCACAGATGGACCCCCCTTCAGCACAGACCCCCCCATTCCGCACAGACCCCTCCATTCAGCACAGATAGACCTCCTCCTTCAGCACAGACCTCCCCATTCTGCACAGACCCCTCCATTCAGCACAGACGGACCCCCTTTCAGCACAGACCCCCCATTCTGCACAGATGGACCCCCTTTAAGCACAGACACCCCTTCAGCACAGATGGACCCCCCCTTCAGCACAGACCTCCCCATTCTGCACAGACCCCTCCATTCAGCACAGATGGAATCCACTCCAGCACAGACCCCCCATTCCGCACAGATGGAAACCCTTTAAGCACAGACCCCCATTCAGCACAGATGGACCCCCCATTCAGCACAGCACAGATGGACCCCCCCTTCAGCACAGACCTCCCCATTCTGCACAGACCTCTCCATTCAGCACAGATGGAATCCACTCCAGCACAGACCCCCATTCAGCACAGATGGACCCCCCATTCAGCACAGCACAGACCCCCCTTCAGCACAGATGGACCCCCCCTTCAGCACAGACCTCCCCATTCTGCACAGACCCCTCCATTCAGCACAGATTAAATCCACTCCAGCACAGACCCCCATTCAGCACAGATGGACCCCCCATTCTGCACAGACCCCTCCATTCAGCACAGATGGAATCCACTCCAGCACAGACCCCCATTCAGCACAGATGGAACCCCTTTAAGCACAGACCCCCATTCAGCACAGATGGACCCCCCATTCAGCACAGCACAGACCCCCCTTCAGCACAGATGGACCTCCCTTATTCTGCACAGACCCCTCCATTCAGCACAGATGGAATCCACTCCAGCACAGACCCCCATTCAGCACAGATGGACCCCCCATTCAGCACAGACGAACCCCCCCCCCTCCCCTCATCCCATTCAATACCTCAGAGCAGCCATCAGCGTGGCACAGGCAGAGCAGATTCCCTCCCCCTGTGTACACATAAACACTGGAAAGGGAGGCGGCTTCACTCTGCTCACTGTGCCTGTGTGACATCCGGCCCGGGACCACTCAGACAGCCCGCTGCCACAAGAGAAGGGGATGGTTGGTCAATTGCAATGTTGTCACCCCGCACCAGACCACCCCCCTGCAACGCCACAGCCAGCAGCTTGCCTCTTTTCCCTGTTCTAACCTGCCTGTCACTGCGGTGCTGTCACTGCTTCAGTCGCGGAGGGGTGTCTTCACTCTTCAAAACCTTCTCGATTTTCCAGTGGGGGGGTGAATTGCCCCCCTTTGCGCTATGGAGCGGACGCCCATGAGCATATCCATAGGAATCTCTTGGGGGCGGCGAGCGGGAGGAGCGTCAGAGATCGATGGGGGTCGCAGAGGGCCAATATCGCCGATGACGAGCCCCTGTTAGCTACAATATCGTGGGCCACCTACTGTAGATAGAACCAAGCATGGTGGGGAGCAACAACAAAAAAAAAGGGACACAGACCCAACACCAATCAGCCATAATATTCTGCCCCTTGACAGGTAAAGTGCATAACATTGATGATCTTGTGACAATGGCATCAAAAGCGGGTGGGATATATAAGTCAACAAATAAACATGTTGAAGTTGGCATGTTGAAAGCAGAAAAAAATGGGCAGGTGTAAGGATTTGAGGGTCTTTGACGAGGACCAAATTGTTTTGTCTAGATGATTGGGTCAAAGCAACTCCAACAATGAAGCTCTTATGGGATGTTACCGGACTGCAGTAGTCGGGACCAACCAAAAGTGGTCCAAGGAAGGAGAACTGGCCAACCATGAGAAGCCAAGGCCTATTGATGGAGGTGGGGAGGGAAGGCTCATTGATGGAGGTGGGGAGAGAAGGCTCATTGATGGAGGTGGGGAGAGAAGGCTCATTGATGGAGGTGGGGAGAGAAGGCTCATTGATGGAGGTGAGGAGGGAAGGCTTATCGATGGAGGCGGGTAGGGAAGGCTCATTGATGGAGGCGGATAGGGAAGGCTCATTGATGGAGGTGGGGAGGGAATGCTCATTGATGGAGGTGGGGAGGGAAGGCTCATTGATGGAGGTGGGGAGGGAAGGCTCATTGATGGAGGCGGGTAGGGAAGGCTTATTATTGGAGGTGGAGAGGGAAGGCTCATTAATGGAGGTGAGGATCATTGGTGGAGGTGGGAAGGGAATGCTAATTGATGGAGGCAGGTAGGGAAGGCTCATTGATGGAGGTGGGAGGGAAGGCTCATTGATGGAGGTGGGGAGGGAAGGCTCATTGATGGAAGGGGGGGCGGAAGGCTCTTGATGGAGGGGGGGGGGGCGGAAGGCTCTTGATGGAGGTGGGGACGGAAGGCTCTTGATGGAGGTGGGGAGTGAAGGCTCATTGATGGAGGTGGGGAGGGAAAGCCCATTGATGGAGGGGCGAGGGGGGATGCTGATGACTTACCTTAATGCAAGGAATGCAATCCGTATCAATTTAATAGAGTTTTTATTTGGTGACCTAAATCGCAGAATTAATTTCCAGATTGCTCGAGAGGGGTCCCCAAAATAAAATGACGCTTCCGTATTAACCAGCCAGCAAGCACTGAGTATAATGTAGGCAGTAAAATTCAAAAATCGTTAGTCTGCCAAGTCCCCAGTTACATTCTACATGTGCAAAGTGATAAAAAGTTTCCTGCGAGGTCGATAATATTTCTATAAATATACTGCGACATTTTTATGGATGAACAAACTAACTAAAAATAAAAAAAATACAGTTTCTTCAATAATCAAATCCTGAGTTAAATAATGTCAGCCGGGGGTCTTGCAGGTTGCCAGGCCATGAAATGCTTCCATTGATGTGTTGAAGGATATAAAAGATTGTGCGTTCTATCGAGTGAGGAATGGAGATGTAGAAAGCTCTTCAGGTGATACATGACACTACAATTGTCATTAGATTTATCCGGGGCTGGGCCGAGACAGAGGCAAAAGAAGCTACCGCCTTGGGCGCCATGCTGCCGGAGATGCAGCTGGGGGTGGGAATATCTCCTTCCTCTGTATCACCCATGACATGTGCTTTGCGCTCTGCCGCAAGCCAAACAAGACATTTACCTTCGGTGGCATTTTTCAGGGTGGCGGCGCTGCCCCCCGGCAGAAAGGACACTACGAGCAGTGGAGTCAATACGGGGGGGTGGGGACCGATCGCACCCGGGTGACTCCTGCCAGAGGGTTGACACCAGGGGCAGCTGCAGACTGATCATTTAGTGACAAGCTGCAGCAGGAGGTGGTGGTGGCCGAGACCTCCGATCCCGAAAGTAGCTCACTTGGCAGAGCAGGTCCGAGTCTAGGCTGTGGTCGTGCCTCGAGAGCCTCACTACACACAGCTGGTAAAAAGGAGCCAGCGGGAAGGTGAGAGTCCAGTGTAGTTTTTTTTTGGTGGGTGCAATAGGAGGACCTCCTGGTGTAATAGGGGGAGTCTATCTCTCTCATCCCCTCCCTTCCCCACATCTTTTCCCCTCCCTCTTTCTCTCAACTCCCTCTCTTTTTCATCCCTACTTACTCTTTCCCCCTACCTTTTCCCCCTCTCTCTCCCCATCTCCCTCTCTCCCCCACCTCTTCCCCCTCTATTTCCTACCTCTCTTTCTCTCCCCCTCTATCTCCCCCACTTATTTCCCCTCCCACTCTTACCTCCCCTTTCTTGTTCTCCCCCCCCCCCCCACCGTTTGCCCCTCTCTCACCTCTCTACCTTCCACCTCCCTCTTCCCCCTATCTCTCCCACCTCCCTCTCTCTCTTTCCCCCACCTCTTCCCCCCTTCCTCTCTCACCTCTCCCCCTCTCTCTCCCACATCCCTCTCCCCCACCTCTTCTCCCCTTTCTCTCTCACCCCTCTCTCTCCTCCACCTGTTCCCCTCTCTCTCACTCCTTTCCCGTTCTCTCTCTCCCCCCACCTTTTGCCCCTCTCTCACCTCTCTCTCTCCCTCACCTCTTCCCCCTTTCTCTCCCACCTCCCTCTCTCTCCCCCACCTCTTCCCCCTTCCTATCTCACCTCTCCCCCTCTCTCTCCCACCTCCCTCTCTCACCCACCACTTTCCTCCTTCCTCTCTCTCTCTCTCTCCTCCACCTCTTCCCCTCTCTCTCTTTCTCCCCTCATCTCTCACCTCTCTCTCCCCACCTCTTCCCCCTCTCTGTCTGTTTTCCCCACCTCTCCCCTCTCTCTCCCCCACCTCTTCCCCCTTTCTCACTCATTTTTCCTCCGCGTCTTCCCTCTTTCTCGCTACCACATACCTCTCTCCCCCACCTCTTCCCCCCTTCCTATCTCACCCCCTCTCTCCCCAACCTCATCCCCTCTCTCTCTTTCTCCCACCTCGTTCCCCTTCCTCTCTCACCTCCCCCTCTCTCTCCCACATTCCTCTCTCATCCCCTCTCTCCTCCACCTCTTCCACTCTCTCTCTTTCTTCCCTTCCTCTCTCCCCTCATCTCTCACCTCTCTCCCCACCTCTTCCCCCTCTCTCTCTGTCTTCCCCACCTCTCCCCTCTCTCTCACCTTTCTCTCTCCCCCACAGCTTCTCCCTCTCTTTCTCTCACCTCCCTCCTCTCTCACATCTTCCTTATTCTCTCTCACCTCTTTCGCTCTCCCAACTTCTTTCCCCCTCTCTCCCACCCCTCTCTCTTTCACCCCCTCTCCCTCTCAACCCCTCCATTTCTCTCGCCCCTCAAAAATTCACACCAGACCCTCATCCTAGCATGCAACCTGGCATGCCAGGAAAGTGTGAGGGTGAGCGTGTGCCCCCCTCTAGAACCATACCAGGCCACATGCCCTCAACATCCACTAACTAGCCACTTGATTGCTATTACCAGCAAGGGGGAGGGGACAACTCCTGCTTGCCAGCCAACCATTTTCCACAGGTAACACTCCCCTCCCCCAGAATTAGCTTAGACTCCATTAACACTTGGAAATTCTACCCGTGATTCCAAATTATTTGGCAATCACTGCAAAACACGCAATTTGGGTGATGTTTGCCCTAAATGGCACCCCATTTTTTTTCCATGAGATGCCTTTAAAAGTCGCATGAAGCTTACCCCCCAAAGAGGGGAGCAGCAGCTTTATTTGGGTCACAACACACATTAGGGCAGCCCAATGCTTGGAATGGTGAGTTCCCGCTACGTGAAGTGTGACTTAGTTATTTCTTCGGCTCCTTAACGCTGTGCCGTCATTTGTCTTAGTGACGGGGACCTCGGGCAGAGGGGGGGGCGAGATCATAAGAGACAGTCAGACTGCCGACTCATACGGTTAAAGTCTATCTCTCCGAGAAGCCCGAAGCCACGTCTTCATTGGTGTCATAGATCTCACTCCAAGCTTCTCCACTAAACAGAGAATACTTTTCTAGTTTTATTTCCAATCCTTTCCACCCAGTGCGAATCATTAACCCGTTGCTGCCTGGCCGATGGCCGAATGATGCCAGGGCCGACCTCTCATCAATCCTTGTGGATGTCCTATGAGGTCCTGGACTTTGAGCGGAGATATCTGGATGATGGTCAGGGCCGGTTGCACCCTAGGCAAGACCAGCTACTTGCACCCCCCAACCCGTCAGCAATGTTATATCTGTGAAGAAATATAGGAGATGAAATAAACTCCCCTGAATGAACACAAGGCTGTAACACGCTTGTCAGTCCAACTGCACTATCCAGGGAAAGAAACAAAGGGTAGTACCACCAGTGCCTCCTCAAGGCCAAATGACTTCCAATACCACCCTATATACTCCCCACGGGAGAGTACGCTCTGCCCACACCAGTATCCCATCCGGTACGCAGTGCTTGCCTAGTTCAAGACCCACCGCAGAACAAATGACTGCTGTTGGAATCTTGAAAGAGAGCAGGGCGGCGGCATACCGAGCTCCAGACATTGGCGCCAACAGGGAGAGTGGGACATTCTGTCTGCATGACCCCAAAGACCCAGGCATCTAAAAAAAATATATATAAAAATACGACAGGGACTACAGTAGGTCAAGGTCAACCACTACGAACCAGTGATCGTGGCTGCACCCTAGACAGCAAAGCACACTAGGTGGCTGCCTAGTTCGCCTAGTGGTAGAAGATGCCCTGATGATGGGTGCAGCTACAGGCATTGGCCAGATTCAGGTAGCTTAGCGTATATTTAAGCGGGCGTAGCGTATCGAATATATGCTACGCCGCCGCAACTTAGAGAGGCAAGTGCTGTATTCTCAAAGCACTTGCTCCGTAAGTTGCGGCGGCGTACCATAAACTGTGCAGCGTAAGCCCGCCTAATTCAAAGTAGGAAGAAGGTGGGCATCATTAATTTAAAGCAGAGTTCCACCCAGGAAAACAACATTTGCCCATATTGCTTAAAAAAATTAAATTAAAAAAAAAGTGAAAAAAAAAAAATACTCACCCGAAATACCTGTTGCTATGCGGAAGTCCGTAATCTGCCTCTTCCACACCGCGGTGTCTTTTCTTCTTCTTCTGCTTGTGAATGGGGCGCGCTGCTTCCTGGGAACTGTGTGTGTTCTCAGAGAGCAGCCGCCCATTCACAAGCCAGCGTGAGACTCACGCAGGCGCAGTAGGAAATGGGCAGTGAAGCCGTACGGCTTCACTGCCTGTTTCCCATAGTGTGAATGGCGGCGTGGGACCCCGGAGCGATCGTGGGATCGGCATCGGGGGGGGCCATCAGCGCGGGCAAGTAGGACAAGGTAAGTGTCCTTATTTAAAGTCAGCAGCTACACTGTTAAAAAAATTGCGGCTGGAACACCCCTTTAAATTTAGCGTGACCCCATGTAATTTAATGGCCGGTCGAACTGGGCATGCGCGCGCATGCTCAGAATCACGTCGCATAAACTCCCTAAGATACGTCAGCGTAAATGCCTATGACGTGAACGTAACTTACGCACAGCCCTATTGATGTAGTACTACGTAAACGGCGTACGCAACGTGAAATTTGACGGTGTCGTTCCCTGACCCATACCTTTGCATTAGCTGCGCCTGCTATAGCAGGGGTAACTTTACGCCGGACGTAAGCCTTACGCAAATTGCAAATATATGAAGCGGCCGGGCGCATCTACGTTTGTGAATCGGCGTATCTTACTCATTTGCATATTTATAATGGGAACGCCAAATGCGTCCAGCGTAACTATGCGCCCACAATACGGCGGCGTAGGCAAGTTACGTCGAACGGCTGAAGCCATGTTTTTCGGCGTATCTCGCTTTGTGAATCGGCGCAAAAATGCGACGGCGCACATTTAAAATTACAGCGGCGTATCTGGAGATGCGCCAGGGTAAATCTTTGCTGAATCTGGCCCATTATTATTTATTTATTTGCCAGTAATTACCTGTGTTGCAAAAGCCACCCTAGTGGCTGGTCAGCTGCTGGATAGCTTTTACGGGCAGCGGGAGGGGACGTCCTCCCTCCCTCCTGCCGGCATTCAGTGCCTCTCCAGGCTCCCTCCATGCTCAGGGAAGCTGGAGATCTGATCTGGTGGCACCTCCAGTTTACCATAGAGCTGCTCTATGACCCTGGGAGGCCAGAAGTGACGTCATGATCTCTCCATAAAGAGGACCTGCCATCCTTATTACTATTAGGGATTAGTTTACATTCCTTGTAATAGGAATAAAAGTGATAAAAAAAATAAAGGGAAAAGAGTAAAAATATTATTTCAGATTTTCACATTTCCAGGTTTTCGGATCTTCGAATTTCGAATTTAATAATTTTTGCAATTTTTTAATTTTGGAATTTACGAATTTTCAAATTTACGAACTTTTAAATTTACGAATTTTTCAATTTACGTGCTTTCAAAATTACGAATTTACAAACTTTTGAATTTATGAATATTTGGAAAAATTTGGAAAATGGGTTTTCGTTAACTAACTAATTTAAAGAATTTATGAAAATTTGGTAAAAAAACACTTCACATTTCCAGGTTTTCGGATCTTCGAATTTCAAATTTAATCATTTTTGCAATTTTTCAATTTTGGAAATTACGAATTTTCAAATTTACGAACTTTAAAATTTACGAATTTTTGAATTTACGAGCTTTCAAAATTACGAATTTACAAACTTTTGAATTTATCAATATTTGGAAAAATTTGGAAAATGGGTTTTCGTTAACTAATTTAAAGAATTTATGAAAATTTGGTAAAAAACGAATTGTCCCACCTTTATACACTTTATAGTAGCAGATACCTTTTTGTTTTTCATTTATGTTATGATTTCAGATTTTCACATTTTCGGGCTTTCGGATTTTCGAATTTCGAATATACTTAAATTTAGAATTTACTAATTTTGAAATGTATGAATTTACGAATTTTGGCATTTCTGAATTTCTGAATTTACGAATTTACAAATTTATGAATTTTTAGAATTTACGAACTTTTAAATGTATGAATTTACAAACTTACAAACTTTCAAATTTACGAATTTAGACATTTTCAAACTTTCCAATTTATGAATTTACAAATTTTGAAATTTGCAAATTTTTGAACTTACGAACTTTCAAATTTACGAATATTCTGGATAATTAGTTAAACAGGTTTTTCATTCATTTTCCCGAATGAAAGAATTTGTCGAAATTTGTTAAAAAAATTATTCTTAAAACTTAAAAAATCAGAAATTCGTAAATTTGAAAGTTCGTAAATTCACAAATATGAACATTCGGAAATTCATAAACTTAAAGTGGAGGTTCACCCTCAAAAAAAATTCTGACATCACATTCTGTCGTGTCATCCTACCGACAAAATGCCAGTGTTTTTTTTTTCTCAGCACATACCTCGTAACCTAGATTTTCACCCCCGGCTCTCCCGTGCTATTGGGCGTTCCCAATCACTGCTTGTGATTGACAGGCTTCCGTCCGGCGCATACTGCGCGTCACAGGTTGCCGAAAGAACCGAACGTCGGTGCAGCCCTATACGGCGCCTGCGTACCGACGTTCGGGTTCTGTCGGCAACCTGTGACGCGCAATATGCGCCAGACAGAAAACTGTCAATCACAGGCGTTCCGCCCAGTACCGCGGGATAGCAGGGGGTAAAAAACTAATTACTATATATGCATCATTAATTATTCAGAGACTCTTTCTACACTTTATAACAGCAGCAGCTACCTTTTTGTTTTCTATTTATGTTATTATTTCAGATTTTCAGATTTACGGGCTTTCGGATTTTCGAATTTCAAATTTACTAGTTTTAGAATTGATGAATTTATCATTTTCCAAGTTTTGAAATGTATGAATTTACGAATTTTGGAATTTATGAATTTACAAACTTTCAAATTTACGAATTTACGAATTTTCACATTTCAGAATTTTCAAATTTACAAACTTTCATAAATTTGAAAGTTCGTAAATTTGAAAATTCCAAAATTTGAAAATTCGTAAATTTGAAAGTTCGTAAATTTGCAAATTACCTTTTTGTTTTTTAGTTATGTTATTATTTAAGATTTTTGGGCTTTCGGACTTTTGAATTTTGAATTTACCAACTTCCCAATTTATGAATTTTGGAATTTACGAACTTTCGAAATGACAAATGTACGAATTTTGAATTGTATGAATTTCCAAATTTCCAAATTTTCGAATTTACGTACTTATGAACTTTCGAATTTACGAACTTTCAAATTTATGAATTTTCGAATTTTCTAATTTGTGAAATATCAAATTGACGAACTTTCAAATAGACGAACTTTCAAATTTACGAATTTTCAAATTTATGAACTTTAAAATTTACAAATGTTCGTAAAAAAAATTACGTTAGGCTGGTCCACGATTTTCTATACAGTTTTTGGATACAGTTTTTTTTAAAAAAAAAACGTATTCTAAAAAACGGACCCAACCGTACTCAACCGTATGCTATACGGTTGCATCCGTTTTTTAAACGGAATTTTTTATTTTTTTTCAATAAAGTTTCAGTTGTTCTATTGAAATTTCAAGGGAAGCAAGGTTAACAACCGTATAGAAAAAAACGGACAGAACCGCAACGACATACAGTTCTCATAGAGTCCTATGTTAAAATAACCGTATACGGTTGAAATACGTTTTTTGAACCGGACCAAAAACCGTGGTAGACCACGTTTTTTTTCCAGGAAAAAAAAAGTTAAAAACCGTATGGTTTGAAAACCGGATACAACCGTATGATTTATGGCAAATACGGTTTTTAATGTAAAGTCTATGGCCACGGTTTTCTGTACGGTTGCATACGTTTTTTTTTTTTTTTTTAAACGTATCCAAAAACTGTATAGAAAATCGTAGTGTGAACCCAGCCTTAGACTGTTTTTTCGTTAATTTCGATATTTTTGAATAAAAAAAAAAAATTGTCGAAATGTGTTAAAAAACTCATTTGGAACGAAACTAATTGCACATTTCTAATTCCTACATATGTATCGGTTGTTATTCTGAGACTCTTTCTACACTTTATAGCAGCAGCTACCTTTTTGTTTTTCATTTATATTATCATAGTGCGGGTGTAATTTTATGTTTTATTACAATTTTATAAATGGAACGTGAAGGGTCAAATGTACCCCCCGTGTTTCTTTTATCTAGTATTTGTCATGTTCCATTGAAGACGGTATTATTGTTGTTGTTGTTGTTTTTCCTCTCAAAAAGAAATCACCTTTTCCGAATGATCCCGACACGGCACACTGTGCACATCGGAAGCCGAGCCCTTCTGTCGCTGTTGGCTCCGCAGCGCGCTCGCGGTGTACGGAACACAGAGAATATTAATAAGAGAGACATTGTCCATGTATTATTGATGCCGCCTGGAAGCGCGTCAGACGTTTTCACTCTTCGTTACAAGCCCAATCCGGCTCCTCGCTACGAGATCCTATAAGAAGGAGAAGGAAATTGATTTATTCCTCCTCGTAGGTTTACTCGGTAGACTTCCCGGTAATGATGAGCGAAGAGCCGGCGCCGTTTTCATTCACATTCAGATCAGATACATTGTGATACATTGAGGGAGATTATAACCAATCCGGGGAAATCTGTACGGCGTGGATCTCCATATACACAGAATGTCCGCGTCGTGTTTACACAAGGACGCCGTATAAACGCTGTTTGAATAACAAGCGCGTCCCAGAGCTACTTTTAAAAACAATAATAAGCAGAAAACAAAAACGGAAAAAAAAAAAAAACTCTTACTAGGAAATTCAATAATAAAAATAAATAAATCTCAAAGCCTAACGAGAGATTTCAATGAAAGAAACAATTCGAAGGAAAGAAAATGAGTCGCCGGCTGTGGAAAGGATTCAAAGCTATTGATCTGATCGTTCGATAAAAGTAATTGTATCAATAGGCTGATTGGTGATCATCATTATACATACCGTGCTGTGAAAAAGTTTTCATACCCCTTGAAATTCTCCACACGTCATGTTACAACCAAAAAACGTGAATGTATTTTGTTGGGATTTTATGTGAGAGACACAAAGTGTCACATAATTGTGAAGTGGAAGGTAGATGATACAAATGAATATGTGAAAAGTATGGGGGGAGGGGCATTTGTATGGCGCCCCCCGGAGTCAATACTTTGTAGAACCCCCTTTCTCTACAAGTCTTTTTGGGGGTGTCTCTACCAGCTTTGCACATCTAGAGAGGGACATTTATGCCCATTCTTCTGTGTAAAATATCTCTGTCTCTGTCAGATTGGCTGGAGAGCGTCTGTGATCAGCAATTTTCAGGTCTTGTCCACAGATTCTCAATGGGATTTAAGTCTGGACTGTGACTGGGCCATTCTAACACATGAATAGGCTTTGATCTAAACCAGGGGTCCTAAAACTTTTTAAACGGGGGCCGGTTCACTGTCCCTCAGACCGTTAGAGGGCCAGACTTTAAAAAAAAATATGAACAATAGCTCATTACAAGTTCCCCCTCGCCATCATCATTGTAAGCCCCTCCTTGCAAGCCGCCCCCGCCACAATCATTAATTGCAAGCCGATCAAGATCATTGCAAGCCCCCAATCATCATTACATCATCATCATCATCATCAGCCCCCCATTGCAACCCTCCTCACCATTTCAAGCCCCTCATTGCAAGCCCCTCCACCTTCATAGTTACATCATCAGCCCCCCATTGCAAGCCCCCCCACCATGATCATCATGACATCATCATCAGCCCCCCCTACCATCATCATCATTTCATCATCATTAGCCCCCTCACCATCATCATTATCATTACAACATCATTACATCATCATCAGCCCCCCCACTATCATCATTACATCATCATCAGCCCCCCCACCATCATTATCATTACATCATCAGCCCCTCCACCATCATCATCATCATCATCATTATATCATCAGCCCCCCTCACCATCATCAAAATTACATCATCAGCCCCACTCACCATCATCATCATTACATCATCAGCCCCCTCACCATCAATCATCACATCATCAGCCCCCCTCACCATCATCATCATCACATCATCAGCCCCCCCTCATCATCATCATTACATTATCAGCCCCCCTCACCATCATCATCATTACATCATCAGCCCCCCCACCATCATCATCATTACCTCATCAGCCCCCCCACCATCATCATCATTACATCATCATCAGCCCCCCTCACCATCCATCATCATCATCATACATCATCAGCCCCCCCACCATCATCATCATTACCTCATCAGCCCCCCACCATCATCATCATCATTACATCATCAGCCCCCCTCACCATCATCATCATCATCATTACATCATCAGCCCCCCTCACCATCATCATCATCATTACATCATCAGCCCCCCCACCATCATCATCATTACCTCATCAGCCCCCCCACCATCATCATCATTACATCATCAGCCCCCCCACCATCATCATCATCATTATCAGCCCCCCTCATCATCATCATCATCATCATACATCATCAGCCCCCCTCACCATCATCATCATTACCTCATCAGCCCCCCCACCATCATCATCATTACATCATCAGCCCCCCTCATCATCATCATCATCATCATCATCAGCCCCCCTCACATCATCATTACATCATCAGCCCCCCTCACCATCATCATCATCATCATTACATCATCAGCCCCCCTCACCATCATCATCATTACATCATCAGCCCCCCACCATCATCATCATTACATCATCAGCCCCCCTCACCATAATCATCATCATCAGCCCCCATCATCATCATCATCATCATTACATCATCAGCCCCCCTCAACATCATCATCATAATCAGCCCCCACCATCATCATCATCATTACATCATCAGCCCCCCCACCATCATCATCATTACATCATCAGCCCCCCTCCCAATCATCATCATCATCAGCCCCCCCACCATCATCATCATTACATTATCAGCCTGCCTCACCATCGCAAGCCCCTCACAGCCTCCTTACTGTGCCAAACTGCTGTCACTGTCCCACTGTGTCAGGATCCCGCTGTGTTACGAAGCTCACAGTGTTGGTAACAGTTCGGGCGCAATGTGATAAATCTCCCGCCCTCCTCTTCCTAGGCCAGCTCGTGTGATAGACAGAACACTGGCTCTATCACACAAGCTATTCTAGGAGGAGGAGGGCGGGACATTTATCACAGCGCGCCCAAACTGTTAACACTGTGATCTCCGTGACATAGCGGGACCGCTGTGTTACAATCTGCTGTGTAACCGGCGTTGCCTGACAGGGTCGGGTGGGCCGGTTAAAAGTCCTCATGCGACCCGCGGGCCGTAGTTTGAGGACCCCTGATCTAAACCATTCCATTGTAGGTCTGGCTGTACTTTAGGGTCGTTGTCCTGCTGGAAGGTGAACCCCCCCCCCCCCCAGGTCTCAAGTCTTTTGCAGACTCTAACAGGTTTTCTTCTAAGATTGTCCTGTATTTGTCTCCATCCATCTTCCCATCAACTCTGACCAGCTTCCCTGTCCCTGCTGAAGAAAAGCATCCCCACCACAGGATGCTGCCACCACCATGTTTCACAGTGGTGACGTGCACATTTAGGAGAATTATTCAGGCATATCACATAAACAGTATTCTGTGTCCTGGCGAGCGTAATGACGTCACCACCAAAACCCTTCCCAACATGTTTCGTCCCGAACACGCGTCGTCACCCGGGTGAAGGAATTGCCATTGTCATTTATGAATTAGGTATTTATTAATATCATTATAATCACTTGTTTGATTGATTTATGTTCTATTTGACAGACAATAACTGCTTTGTCATATATTGTATAGTAAAATGATTGTAAACAACATTTAAAATAGAAATGAAAGACAAAACATTTTTTTTTTTTAAATAAGTGAACCCAATCCCTCTGTTCTCAGTTGCATACGACCTGGGGGGAGGAGAAGCAGCAACGCGCTGATCTTCCCGGTGAATGGCTGTGCAAACGGGGGCATGTCAAGACATTGGAGGAGAGCAGGCTGAGTTCCCAGCATAGCTAGAGAACTGACCACAGTGTGCTCTCCTGCTTAGTGTGGTCAGTTTTGGCAGGATCACCAGGGATTTCACACAAAGTGTCACGTACTTGATAGGAGACCGAGTTGATGAGGTCGGCTTCTCCCTATATCTCCCGTCCTGGCCACACGGAAGATGAGACAGAGGAAGCCGAGGGACAGATGGGACACGGGTGGTCTGACGTTGATTGCAGAACCTGTAGCAGAGAGTGGCGACTCAAAGGAGGACGTGGAACCAGAGAAACAAGAACAGCGGTAATGTTTGAAGGCCTGGTCCAGGTTAAAGGGGCACTCCACTCATGGTTCATGGTTCTGGGCTGGCAGCTTGTCAGGACTCTGGAGGCTGGAGCATACAGCGGTTAGCAGAGCTGGTGCAGCAGACAGCTGGGCAGGCAAGCATTTGAAGGTTAACGGAGGCCAGGGTCAATGGCAGAATCTCAGGAATAGCCGGGGTCGTCAACAGGCGGGCAGCGGGGTACAAAGTCATTAGCAGAGCCAGAGTCAGGAACAGAGACGGGTCAAAGGTTACATACTGCACGAGATTACCAGACTGCTGACATACTGAAGGAGATTACCAGAGACTGCGGACATACTGCACAAGATTACCAGACTGCGGACATACTGCACGAGATTACTAGACTGCTGACATACTGCACGAGATTACCAGAGACTGCGGACATACTGCACAAGATTACCAGACTGCTGACATACTGCACGAGATTACTAGACTGCTGACATACTGCACGAGATTACCAGAGACTGTGGACATACTGCACAAGATTACCAGACTGCTGACATACTGCACGATATTACCAGACTGCTGACATACTGCACAAGATTACCAGACTGCTGACATACTGCACAAGATTACCAGACTGCTGACATACTGCACGAGATTACCAGAGACTGCGGACATACTGCACAAGATTACCAGACTGCGGACATACTGCACGAGATTACTAGAGACTACGGACATACTGCATGAGATTACCAGAGACTGCGGACATACTGCACGAGATTACCAGACTGTGGACATACTGAAGGAGATTACCAGAGACTGCGGACATACTGCACAAGATTACCAGACTGCGGACATACTGCACGAGATTACCAGACTGCAGACATACTGCACGAGATTACCAGAGACTGCGGACATACTGCATGAGATTACCAGGGACTGCGGACATACTGCACGAGATTACCAGACTGCGGACATACTGAAGGAGATTACCAGAGACTGCGGACATACTGCACGAGATTACCAGAGACTGCGGACATACTGAAGGAGATAACCAGACTGCAGAGTTACTGAAGGAGATTACCAGACTGTGGACATACTGCGGACATACTAAAGGAGCTTACCAGACTGCGGACATACTCCACGAGATTACCAGACTGCGGACATACTCCACAGGATTTTTTTAGAGACTACCAGACTGCCGACATACTGCACGAGATTTCTAGAGACTGCAGACATACTGCAGGAGATTAGAGACTGCAGACATACTGCACAAGATTTTTAGAGACTGCGCACATACTGAAGGGGATTACCAGACTGCAGACATACCGCAGGAGATTACCAGAGACTGCAGACATATTGCAGGAGATTACCAGAGACTGCGGACATACTGAAGGAGATTACCACACTGTGGACATACTGCATGAGATTACCAGAGACTGCAGACATACTGCACAAGATTACCAAAGACTGCGGACATACTGCACAAGTTTACCATACTGCCGACATACTGCACGAGATTACCAGACTGCGGACATACTGTACGAGATTACCAGAGACTGCAGACATGCTTCACAAGATTTTTAGAGACTGTGGACATACTGCACGAGATTACCAGAGACTCTAGCAGCGTGGTGTTACAGAGACTTGCCGCCACCTACTAAGAAACACCCACTGATAGGCCCAACATTGAAAGTGGCCTACGGGTTACTTGCAAAAGGGACACTGTCCACTTTGGACTCACCATTTTATCCAATTCTGGGGAACCCACAGTTCGCACCAGGGCTGAGGAAGGGACCTTTCAGTGGATTAATAGACCAGGGTCAGATACAGGCATCTCAATTTATGAAAGAAGGAGCATGGCATACTACGAGGGAAATGGTAACAGGTGGGCTCCCCTATCAATTGGACATCTGGAGGGCATCACAGCTGGGGCACTTTTTGGGCACTTTGAAACTCCCTATAAACTATGAACGTAAACTTACAAGATTTGAGGGGTATTGTAGTGGGAGTGGAGTGCTCAGGCACACCCTCTCAAGGATTAGTGAACTATTGAGCGCACCGACGGAGGACTTTCAGGTTTCCTTTTTTAGTAGATGGGAGAGGGAGCTGGGAAGATCTTTCACAGAAGAACAAAAGAGTAAAATACTCCGGAATACATTTGAATCATCAGTCTGTGTGAAAACACAGGAGATGAACTATAAAATTTTATCTCAGTGGTATCGTACTCCGGCAGTATTAAAAAGATGCTACCCAGATATCTCGGATAAATGCTGGAGGTGCGGTAAGCAAGAAGGAACCTTACTACATATTCTGTGGCTGTGCCCAAAGATTTCCCATTTTTGGACAAGAGTTCAGGGAATAGTGCAGAAATTCAGTAGAGAGAAATTACCAGACGAATGGCCCTTTTATCTATTGCAAGACTCAAGCCCCATAGACACTATCAGTTTTCCGGACGGTTTTCTCTTCAGGTTTACCAAAACCATTTAATATGAGGTCAAACCTCAAGAGTTTCAATTTGTATGCAATCAGGCAGGCCCTTGTACTACATGGTTTTGGTAAACCTGAAGAGAAAACCGTCAGGAAAACTGATAGTGTGTATGGGGCTTCAGAGTTGACGATAAAGGGCTACAGGAAATCTATGGTTTGCCATCTTTTAAACGCTGCCCGTGCCTGTATCCCAGGGATGTGGAAGCAGACACAAGCCCCAACGGTAAAGATGTGGCTTAATAGAGTAGAAGATATGAATAGAATGGAGGACATGGTATGGACGTCCAGACAGAAACGTAAAGTATATCTTGAAACGTGGACCGAGTGGAATGAGTTTAGATACTCAGAACAAGGGAAGGCCTTGATAGATGCAGATTGAGGGGGGGGGGGGGGTTGGTACTGTGGAGGGGGAGAAGATGGATGGGAGAGGTGGCGAGGAGGAAGGGAAAGGAATTTATTTTTTATATATTTTTTTTTTTTATTTTTTTTTTTTATTTTTTTTCTCTTTTTGTTGTTTGCTTGTTTGTTTATTTGGGGAGGGGGGTTGGAGGGAATACAAGGGCAGAGGGGGACATGGCAGGGGCCGGTGTGGCTACCCCTCCCTGTGGGGGACATAGCGATCCCCTGTAGGTGGGGGGTCTTACCGGCTCAAGGGGGCGAGGGGAAGGTACCCTCAGACCCAAAGATCCTTAGAGGCCTGGACAAAGCTCTATAGGATGAGAGGAAAGCGAAAAGATACGTTTGGGAAAGAAACATACCCTTCTTCTTTCTCTTTGTGTGACTACGAAAGATGTGTCTATTTATTTTTTGCCTCTTTTTGTTATCTTCTCTTGTGTTTTTTTTATTTTTATGTAAATGATGTAATGGAATGGCCTTTCTTCTGTATGTCTCCTGGTATGCTCGAAAAAGAAAAATAAAGGAAAATTTAAAGAGATAACCAGAGACTGCAGACATACTGCACAAGATTTTTAGAGACTGCGGACATACTGCATGAGATTACCAGAGACTGTGAACATACTGCACACGATTTTTAGAGACTGTGGACATACTGCATGAGATTACCAGACTGCGAACATACTGAAGGAGATTACCAGAGACTGCTGACATACTGCACAAGATTTCCAGATACTGTGGACATACTGCAGGAGATTACCAGACTGCTGACATACTGCACAACATTACCAGAGACTGCAGACATACTGCAGGAGATTACCAGACTGTGGACATACTGCACGAGATTACCAGAGACTGCGGACATACTGCAGGAGATTACCAGACTGCTGACATACTGCACAACATTACCAGAGACTGCAGACATACTGCAGGAGATTACCAGACTGTGGACATACTGCACGAGATTACCAGAGACTGCGGACATACTGAAGGAGATTACCAGAGACTGCGGACATACTGCACGAGATTACCAGAGACTGTGGACATACTGCACGAGATTACCAGACTTCGAACATCCTGAAAGAGATTATCAGAGACTGTGGACATACTGCACAAGATTTCCAGAGACTGTGGACATACTGCAGGAGATTTCCAGACTGCTGACATACTGCACGAGATTACCAGAGACTGCGGACATACTACATGAGATTACCCGTGAATTGGGGCCCTGATGATGGCTTTACAGAGTGCATAGAGGACACGGGAGGCTGTATTCGCACGCTAGCCTGCAGAGAGGGGGCGGGGCCAGGAGCTCTAGTGATGCACTGACATGTAGCCTGTATGCTCGGAACAGACCCCCGGACCTCTGTATTCCCCAGCCAGTATAGGAGGGACAGGGTGGGCACTCCACTGACACGCCCACTCCAATTACTGCTCTAACTACAGCTGCTCTGTTCCGCGCATACAGGCTACATGGGGCGGGGTCACGCGTCAGTAAAGCTCCTGGCCCCGCCCCCCTCACTGCTGGCTAGATTGGAAATACAGCCTCCCGTGTCATCTGTGCACTCTGCAAAGCCCAAAATCATGGGTAGCTTGGGCCCCCCTACAAAGATTGGGCCCAAGGCAGGTGCTCCGTTTGCTCTGCACTAAAAACGGCCCCGGCTGCTGCTGCTGCAAAAAAAGTTGCTGTGGGTGGAGCGGGCCCCTTGGGATGCTCGGGCCCCTTACTTAAGTATTGCCTGTACCCCCCTGATGGTGACCCTGGGTACATCCGCCACATATTAGGAATATAGAGGTGATGGGGAAATAAACACTTTAATCATTCGTTGGATCCAATGGCTGATTACATGCAAAACGATATATATATTGACAGCACAAGAAAGGTGAATAAATGTCAAAGTCTTCCAGCAGATAAGTAGAAATGTCTTTTATAAAAGGTTCGGATGTTTTCCTGAAGGAACAAAATCTAAGAGGTTTTCTAAAGAAAATGATTGTAAAATATCGATCGGCGGCATTTATCTGATTTGCCTTTAGGGATCAAGAATGAGTTTTTTTTCTTCCCATTAAGTGTCAGATGTACAACAATTACAGTGATATTCCACCTTCTTCCTCTGGATCCTGCTGGAGTTCTAAAGATAAACATGTTTGTGCTAAAAGATTTCATTTCCTTGCAGGTGTTTTTGGTGCTGGTGATGGACATCCTGGTCTGGAGATCTGATCTGGGCCTAGATACATGGCCGCTTAGAGGGCAGTACAGCCAGCCCTCCTGTAACGGGCCTGGGACCCATCAGTTTAAAAGGGGGGCTGGGACCCATCAGTTCAAAAGGGGGGCTGGGATTCATCAGTTCAAAAGGGGGGGCTGGGATCCATCAGTTCAAAAGAGGGGTGGCTGGGACCCATCAGTTCAAAATAGGGGGCTGGGACCCGTCAGTTCAAAAGGGGGGCTGGGACCCATCAGTTCAAAAGGGGGGACTGGGGCCTATCAGTTCAAAAAGAGGAGGCTGGGATCCATCATTTCAAAAGAGGGTGCCTGGGACCCATCAGTTCAAAAGGGGGGCTGGGACCCATCATTTCAAAAGAGGGTGCCTGGGACCCATCAGTTCAAAAGGGGGGCTGGGACCCATCAGTTCAAAAGGGGGCTGGGATCCATCAGTTCAAAAGAGGGGGGCTGGGATCCATCAGTTCAAAATAGGGGGGCTGGGACCCATCAGTTCAAGAGTGGGGGACTGGTACCCATCAGTTTAAAAGGGGGGGCTGAGTTACCTGCCAGGAGCAATGGCTGTACAGCAATCGCTGTTGGTGATTTTTAGTTCAGGGGGGCAGCAGACAACCCCTCCCACCCCCCACCCTGCGTAACCTCAAAACTCCCCCCCCCCACTGTCTACAGGTCCACTGGCATTTACCCCATTGGCGGCGGGCACATCAGACAGGGATCAGTGGGTGGATCGGTGGGCATATCAGGTAGGGATTGGCGGGCACATCTGGAGATCTGATCTGAGCCTAGATACATTGCTGCTTAGAGGGCAGTACAGTCAGCCCTCCTGTAACGGGCCTGGGATCCATGAGTTTAAAAGGGGGGGCTGGGACCCATCAGTTCAAAAGGGGGGCTGGGATCCATCAGTTCAAAAGAGGGGTGGCTGGGACCCCACAGTTCAAAAGAGGAGGCCTGGGACCTATCAGTTCAAAGGGGGGGGGGGGCTGGGATCCATCAGTTCAAAAGGGGGGCTGGGATCCATCAGTTCAAAAGAGGGGTGGCGATCCACCAGTTCAAAAAAGGGGGCCTGGGACTTATTAGATTAAAAGGGGGGGCTGGGACCCATCAGTTCAAAAGGGGGGCTGGGATCCTACAGTTTAAAAGAGGGGTGGTTGGGACCCATCAGTTCAAAAGAGGAGGCCTGGGACCTATCAGTTCAACGGGGGGGGGGGGGGCGGGATCCATCTGTTCAAAAGGGGGGTTGGGATCTATCAGTTTAAAAGAGGAGGCCTGGGACCTATCAGTTTAAAGGGGGGGCTGGGATCCATCGGTTCAAAAGAGGGGGGCTGGCACCCATCAGTTCAAAAGGGGGGCTGGGATCCATCAGTTCAAAAAAGGGGTGGTTGGGACCCATCAGTTCAAAAGAGGAGGCCTGGGACCTATCAGTTCAACGGGGGGGGGGGGCTGGGACCCATCAGTTCAAAAGAGGGGTGGTTGGGACCCATCAGTTCAAAAGAGGAGGCCTGGGACCTATCAGTTCAACGGGGGGGGGGGGGGCTGGGATCCATCAGTTCAAAAGGGGGGCTGGGATCCATCAGTTCAAAAGAGGAGGCCTGGGACCTATCAGTTCAATGGGGGGGCTGGGATCCATCAGTTTAAAAGGGGGGCTGGGATCCATCAGTTCAAAATAGGGGGGCTGGGACCTATCAGTTCAAAAGAGGGGTGGTTGGGACCCATCAGTTCAAAAGAGGAGGCCTGGGACCTATCAGTTCAACGGGGGGGGGGGGGGGCTGGGACCCATCAGTTCAAAAGGGGGGCTGGGATCCTACAGTTCAACGGGGGGGGGGGGGGGGGGGGCGGGATCCATCAGTTCAAAAGGGGGGTTGGGATCTATCAGTTTAAAAGAGGAGGCCTGGGACCTATCAGTTTAAAGGGGGGGCTGGGATCCATCAGTTCAAAAGAGGGGGGCTGGCACCCATCAGTTCAAAAGGGGGGCTGGGATCCATCAGTTCAAAAGAGGGGTGGTTGGGACCCATCAGTTCAAAAGAGGAGGCCTGGGACCTATCAGTTCAACGGGGGGGGGGGGGGGTGCTGGGATCCATCAGTTCAAAAGGGGGGTTGGGATCTATCAGTTTAAAAGAGGAGGCCCGGGACCTATCAGTTCAAAGGGGGGGCTGGGATCCATCGGTTCAAAAGAGGGGTGGCTGGGATCCATCAGTTCAAAAGGGGGGCTGGGATACATCAGTTTAAAGGAGGGGGGCTGGGACCCATCAGTTCAAAAGAGGGGAACTGGGAACCATCAGTTTAAAAGGGGGGGCTGAGTTACCTGCCAGGAGCAATGGCTGTACAGCAGTCGCTGTTGGTGATTTTTAGTTCAGGGGGAAGCAGACAACCCCCCCCCCACCCCGCACGTTGGGCGGGGATCAGCAGGCAAATTAGCGGACACATCAGGCATGGATCGGCAGCCACATCAAGCAGGGATTGACAGGCACATCAGGCGTGGATCAGTGGGCACACAGCAGCGGGGGATTGACAGGCACATCAGGTGTGGATCATGGGTACATTGGGCGGGAATCAGGAGGCGGATCGGCGGAAAAATCAGGCATGGATCGGTGGACACATCAAGCAGAGATTGGCGGGCACATCAGGCGGGGATCGGCGGGCACACATGGGCAGGGAATTGGCAGGCACATCAGGCGTGGATTGGCGGGAACATCTGGCGGGGATCAGCAGGCAGATCGGCGGACACATTAGGCGTGGATCGGCGGGCACATCAAGCAGGGATTGGTGTACACATCAGGCAGAAATCGGTGGGCACATCAGCATCAGACTGTGGCTTCCTCTTATCTTCCGCTGTGCAATCGGGTGACAGATATCAGACCCGCTTCCTGATTCCTGATAGGAAATCATGCACCTGATGTCCTGGAAGGGGTTGGGCGCATGGCTAGGGAGGGCGGCGGAGGTGTTAGAAGGGGCGGCGCCCGTGCGTCCCTGCTGAACAGCCTTATTGCTGACTGTTGCTCTTGGGCCTCCCCTATTCTCCCGCTCCACTTTAGGAGGGGACGGTTGGATGGAGGTGGGGCACAAAAACCGCGACCTAACCATACGCAGATAATTGCCCCTCAACCACAAGTCCAAATGCCCCCTAACATGTATCAAGTATAACAAGTCCCGAATTGTTGGATATTATCCGTCTAACATAAGATTTTATTGGCTCGTACTTTACACGCCCTCATTGATCTTCGCACTTTTTTTATTGGGCCGCGCCTAATTCCGTTCCTACGAAGGTCTCTCCAACTTTCCGATCGATCCAATAAGGTGTCACCGGGGTTATTGTCCCCATCCAGGTAATAAGCCGGCGGCGGAGATTTACGGCCGACTTCCATCACCGGCACATTTTGTTCTCTTCTTTTCATTCAGTCATTTTAGAATCTCGGTAGATCATCGGGAAGTGACACCGAATAAAGAATATTTACACCCGGTAATATATCCCGCGGTTTTATCTCCCGCTCCCTAATATACGTTCGAGGCATTTTTTTTATTTATTTTTTTGCAAAACTGTACGGGTGTAAATTATCCCCTCGGAGCTTTGCAATATTTTATGTTTCCTCGCCGTGTTTTCTTATTATTCGTCGCAAAAATTAATTAGGAATAATAAATATATATTGACTCGGAGGGGGAAACGTTGAGTTCCCTTTTTTCTTCCATTTTGTTGCCTGTGATGCAGAGAGTGGAGAAGAAGAAGGCGAGAGAAGTTTGTATTATGGCGATGGCGGCGTTCGGGATAATTCCAGGACATATCGGACGCGCTGGGTTTTGCCGCAAAATAGAGGAATGAAAGTGAAAACTTTGTAACATTTAATTTGCGCTGTGCTTTCCGTATCATAAAAAAAATAAGAGTCACAGTCACAGACAATTTAATTAATAATTATTATAAATATACACATATTTTTTTAACTATTTATTTTTTTGACTCCGTACTTTTTACTGTAAATTATTTTTATAACAATACAAGTTATACATTTATACATACATTTTTATCCAGATACACTATCTTTCTTCAAACATTCAACCTCCAAAAACACAAAAAACACCAAAAAAAAAAAAAAAATTAATAAAAAAAAATATATATATATTTATAATTATTCATTAAATTGTCCTCCCTTTACAGTGACTCTCATTTTTTTTTAACTACTAACAGAATGGAAGATATTCTCTCTTCCTGACCAGGCCATTTTTTTTGAGAAAAGGAAGTTTGTATTACGGCGAAGACGCCATTCGGTATAATTACAGGAAAATTTGGACATATCGGACGCACTGGGTTTTTCCGCAAAATGAAGTAATGAAAGCGAAAACTGTGTAACATTTCATTTGCTCTGTGCTTTTCATGTCATAATTTTTTTTTTTTTTATTATTTTTATAACAGTACAAATTATACATTTATACATACATTTTATCCAGATACACTATCTTTCTCCTAACATTCAACCTCCAAAAACACAAAAAACACCAAAGAAAAAAAAAGAAAAAAATATATAAGTATATATATATATATATATATATATATATATATATTTATATTTATTTACTTATAATAATTATTACGTAATTAAATTGTCCTATTTTTACAGTGACTCTCATTTTTTTAACTACTTACAGAATGGAAGATATTTTCTCTTCCTGACCAGGCCATTTTTTGAGAAGAAGAAGATTGTATTACGGCGAAGACGGCGTTCGGTATAATTCCAGGAAACTTTGGACATATCGGACGCACTGGGTTTTTCCGCAAAATGAAGTAATGAAAGCGAAAACTGTGTAACATTTCATTCGCTCTGTGCTTTTCTTATCATAAAATAAATGCTAAAAAAATGTTTTATTTTTTTTATTTTTTTATTTTTATTTTTAATTATTTTTATAACATTACAAGTTATACATTTATACATACATTTTATCCAGATACACTATCTTTCTTCTAACATTTAACCTCAAAAAACACCAATAAAGATTGACAGATAAAGATAGATAGATAGATAGATAGACAGACAGACAGATAGACAGACAGATAGATAGATAGATAGATAGATAGATAGATAGATAGATAGATAGATAGATAGATAGAGAGGCAGATAGATAGAGAGATAGATAGATAGATAGATAGATAGATAGATAGATAGATAGATAGATAGATAGATAGATAGATAGATAGATAGATAGATAGATAGATAGACAGACAGACAGACAGACAGACAGACAGATAGACAGATAGACAGATAGATAGATAGATAGATAGATAGATAGATAGATAGATAGATAGATAGATAGATAGATAGATAGAGACAGACAGACAGACAGACAGATAGATAGATAGATAGATAGATAGATAGACAGACAGACAGACAGACAGACAGATAGATAGATAGATAGATAGATAGATAGATAGATAGAGACAGACAGACAGACAGATAGATAGATAGATAGATAGATAGATAGATAGATAGATAGATAGATAGATAGATAGATAGAGAGGCAGATAGATAGATAGATAGATAGATAGATAGATAGATAGATAGATAGATAGATAGATAGATAGATAGATAGATAGATAGATAGATAGATAGATAGATAGACAGATAGATAGATAGATAGATAGATAGATAGATAGATAGATAGATAGATAGATAGATAGAGAGGCAGATAGATAGATAGATAGATAGATAGACATACAGACAGACAGACAGACAGACAGACAGACAGATAGATAGATAGATAGATAGATAGATAGATAGACAGACAGACAGACAGACAGACAGATAGATAGATAGATAGATAGATAGATAGAGAGGCAGATAGATAGATAGATAGATAGATAGATAGATAGATAGAGACAGACAGACAGACAGACAGACAGACAGACAGACAGACAGATAGATAGATAGACAGACAGACAGACAGACAGACAGACAGACAGATAGATAGATAGATAGATAGATAGAGACAGACAGACAGACAGACAGACAGATAGATAGATAGATAGATAGATAGATAGATAGATAGACAGACAGACAGACAGACAGACAGACAGACAGACAGACAGATAGATAGAGACAGACAGACAGACAGACAGACAGACAGACAGATAGATAGATAGATAGATAGATAGATAGATAGATAGATAGATAGATAGATAGATAAAACTGTATAAAATGTTATTTGCTCTGTGATTTCCGCCTTTGAATTTTTTTTTTTTTTATTATTATAACTAACATTCAACCTCCAAAAACACAAAAAACACCAAATAAAATAAAAAAATATATAAATGAAAAATAATTAATATATAAATAGTTTTTTTTTATAAGAATTATTAATTCAATTTGAATACTTTACTGTGACTCTCATTTTTTTTAACCACTTAGGCCTCGTACACACGATCGGACATATCCGATGAAAACGGTCCGCGGACCATTTCCATCGGATATGTCCGATCTGGAGTTTGATCCGATGGCGTGTACACACCATCGGATCAAATTCCCCGCCGGCGGACGGCGCGGTGACGTGGCGGTGACGCGGCGGTGACGTTGACGCCGCCACGTCACCGCACCAGGAAGTAAAACACTTCCGCGCATGCGCCGAATCCATTCGGCAGCGGCGCGGCGGCGGTGGGGGCCGACATGTCTGCTGGTAAGTGTACTAACCAGCAGACATGTCGGGCGGACAGATTCCCACCGGATAGATTTCAAAGCTTGCTTTGAAATCTGTCGGGTGGAGAAATCTGTCCGCTAGCCCATACACACGAGCGGAGATGTCTGCTGAAACGGTCCATCGGACATATCCCCTCGTGTGTACGCGGCCTTACAGAATGGAAGACATTCTCCCTTCCTGACCAGGCCATTTTTTTGAGATACGGCACTGCGTCATTTTAACTGACAATTGCGCGGTCATGCGACGTTATACCTAAAAAAAATTTACTTCCTTTTTTCCCCATAAATAGAGCTCTCTTTTGGTGATATTTGATCACCTTTTTTTTTTTTTTGAGCTATACACAAAACAAGAGCTAAAAAAAATAAGAATATTTTTTACTTTTTTCAATAAAAAATATCTAAAAGTAATAAAAATAAAGGGCCAGATTCTCAAAGAAGTTGCGTCGGCGTATCTTTTTTCTGTATTCAGAAAACAAAATACGCCGGAATTAGATCCGACCGGCGTAAGTCTCTTAAGCCGTCGTATCTTAGTTGCATATTTACGCTGGCCGCTAGGTGGCGCTTCCGTCGATTTACGTGTCGAATATGCAAATGAGCTAGATACGCCGATTCAAGAACGTAGTTGCGCCCGGTCGCATTTTTTTACGTCGTTTGCGTAAGCGTAAGTCCAGGGTAAGGTCACCCCTGCTCTATGAGGCGTACGTAATGTTAAGTATGGACGTCGGGGCAGCGTCAAATTTTCCGTCGCTTACATTGTTTGCATAAAACGTTCGCGAATAGGGCTTTGCGTAAGTTCCTTTCACGTCAAAACCAATGAGTGTTTGCGGTGTAATTTTGAGCATGCGCACTGGGATACGTCCACGGACGGCGCATGCTCCGTTCCTTAGAAACGTCATTTACGTGGGGTCATGGTTGATTACCATGCAACACGCCCACTCCAAGCCTAATTTGAATTACCCAGGCGTACGCTGGCCCATTTACGCTACGCCGCCGTAACTTAGGACGCAAGTGCTTAGAGAATACTGCACTTGCGTCCAAAGTTGCGGCGGCGTGACGTAAATACGATACGCCCCGCTCAAAGTTACGCCGCCCGTCGAGAATCTGGCCCAAAATGTATTTATCAGTTTAGGCCTGATATGTATTCTCGGCCCGCCGAACGACCACAATGCACTGTGCCGCCACACAGGAAGCTGCTGTTAGAAACCATGGGGCCTCGTACATCCTTTCCTGATGGGGGCCCCCCAAACCCCCAGGGTGCAGCAGGAACAGTGCCTTTGACTTTATTTGCCTACATCTCGGAAAAAGAAAAAAGTCCCTCCTCTGCTCTCACCTCCTGGGCTCCTCTGTTGACCTGATAGGGCCCAGGGCAATGTCATTTAAGCCGTGGTAAGCAAGTAGGAGCGGGGGGGGGGAGGGGGGGGGGGGGTTAGTAAAATACATTTATTCATTTAGGCAGAAATGAAAAATAAAGCTGCCTCGGGGTCCCCCACTGTTTAGCTGTTGGGACCAGGGCCCAGTACAAGAAGACCGGTTGTACTGCCTTATCAGCGGCTCTTATCGGAAGCCCTAATTGGGTGAAGCAATGAAAGATTTGCCCAATTAGGGCACAGAGCACTGTCAGAGCCATGATTGGACGCTGTCACGATGTCTCTATCCAATCAAGGCTCATTGCTATTCAATATTTTCCCCATAGCGGCCATTTGTAGTGTGATAGAGGCAATGAGAGAGAGAGAACAGGGCTCTGTTCAGCAGGGCTGTCTTAATGAGAGGGCACACCTGGGCACAGCCCAGGGGCCCCAGCTGCATGGGGGGTCCATGCCTTTCCCCAAAGCAACTGACCTTGAGCCTGGGCTGCCCCTCTACATCCCAGATATCCCCCCATCACTCTGACCCCTCTACACCCCAGATATCCCCCCATCACTCTGACCCCTCTACACCCCAGATATCCCCCCAGCACTCTGACCCCTCTACACCCCAGATATCCCCCCATCACTCTGACCCCTCTACACCCCGGATATCCCCCAGCACTCTGACCCCTCTACACCCCAGATATCCCCCCAGAACTCTGACCCCTTTACACCCTAGATATCCCCTACCTCCTACCTACTTTATTTCTGTTTACCTGCACTGTCTCCATTGTAGGGGCCCCAGAGCATTACTTTGCCCAGAGGTCCATGATGCTCTTAATATGGCCCTGCTGTTCAGTGCTACTAGAGAGTTAGTATTCCGATTCTATTGTCACGAGAATAGATCACTGGCCAGAACTTGCCCAGTATGCAATTGAGTCGCTGGGCTGCCCTGCATCCAGCATGCTTTCCGAACGAGCCTTCAGTACTGATGGAGGTTTTTTTGACTGATAAGAGAGCGTGTCTGTCCACAGGCTCCGGGGACCGGCTGACATTTATCAAAATGAATCAG
Source organism: Rana kukunoris (assembly GCA_029574335.1). NCBI lineage: Eukaryota > Metazoa > Chordata > Amphibia > Anura > Ranidae > Rana > Rana kukunoris. The sequence goes on along the minus strand of CM056052.1, from coordinate 560,060,827 downwards.
TCCTGGATTAGCACTTAGCAGCAGCTATCAAGCCCCCAATTAACACCCAAAGAACATTTTTGACAACAAGGCTGATTTTTGCTTTCATCAAGGGTACCTCTATAGCAGGGGTGTCAAACTCAATTTCATCGTGGGCCGCATGGGCATTATGGTTGTCCCCAAAGGGCAAGTTGAGCACCACACACCACCTTACACCAGATGTTAAGAGCCCCTGCACCATCAAAAGTCAGGAGTTCACCTCCCCCTTACCTTATGCTGTTGCCGGGGTGGAGCTGGGAAGCAAAAAGTGGAGGGTCTGGAGGAGGAGCAGAGGGGGGGTTGGAGTCAGCTGAATGGAGAGGGCAGAGACCAGGGGGTTCTGCGGCTAGATCTGTAGGAGGCACAGGATCAGTAGAAGGAGTTCTGGCCTCCTCTCTGCTGCCAACTGCTGAGATGGGGAGGGGGGCAAACATGAGCCTCTCTGCAGCTGCACAGAGAAGGGCAGGATCTGGCAGAAGAGATCTGTCCTCCTCTCTGCTGCAGACTGGTGAGACTAGGTGGGGGCAGGAACAAGGAGGTTGTCATAGCTGCAAGAGAGGTGTGAGGGCCAAATAAAATGGCCTGGAGGGCCGGATTCGGCCCATGGGCCTTGTGTTTCACACCTGTGCTCTATAGGGTTACGGTGTGAAGGCGCCACCAACACACAAAGGTCAATTTTTTACTTCCCGGATCCACACAGAGGCACGCCTCCAGCTCTGCAGCTCTCATTGGCCCTCTTATGACTCCTCCCTTCCTGGCAAACTCTCACAAGAGTGAGAGAGAGAGCGATGCATGATGTCATAATCCTAGGCTAATGACCAGACAGGAAACAGGAAGTGGGCTGTATAAGGGATTTACTGGCAGAAAAAAAAATGTTTTACTATCCAAAGTTAAAACAACAACAACAAGGGCAGAAGATTTAATAGATGGAAAGATGAAAACATGACTAAAGGTTCACTTTAAGCATCAATAGATCACTGCTCATTTAAAAATAAGGTTTTTTTACAATTTTTTTTCTCATTGAAACATGTCCCCGAGGGCAGGACCCGGACCCCCATAATCCTTTGTATGCCCAAGTACTTGCATACAAGCCTTCAAAATGGGCACTTTCGATTTTTCACGTTTGGGTCTCATAGACTTTAATGGGGTTTGTTATTCGGTTCTGAATATTTGCAATGTTCTGCCGCAAAACAAACCGGAAGGGGGGGGGGGGGTGTTTTGCGATAGATAGATAGATAGATAGATAGATAGATAGATAGATAGGTAGATAGATAGATAGATAGATAGATAGATAGAGAGAGAGAGATAGATAGATAGATAGATAGATAGATAGATAGATAGATAGATAGATAGATAGATAGATAGATAGATAGATAGATAGATAGATAGATAGACAGAGATAGAGAGATAGAGAGATAGAGAGATAGATAGATAGATAGATAGATAGATAGATAGATAGATAGATAGATAGATAGATAGATAGATAGATAGATAGATAGATAGATTGTTTTCATATTACATTCAGTATTTTTAATAGGAATGATTTTAGGTATCCAGGTGACTCGGCTCTCTGTATTCTGATCACAATGACAAATACATTGTTGCCTTTTTGAATGCTAATTCACATTTCTGCCCCGAGAATTTCTATTTACATGACAATGTAATCAATTTGCATTATTATAAAAAAAATAAAAACTATTATGCTAAATGGTGGCAACAGGAAAATAAAAGGAAGTCGTTTCTCTGCATGGATTCTGGCTGATGGGAGCCACACCACAAAAGTTTAGGGAGTAAAAACTCCTATTATGATGATAATACACAAGATGTTTAACGTCTTTAATACTGGGCATTGGTGGGGACCCTGCTGTAAAACCTATGTGGCTCACGGTCAAAGTTAAAAAAGCTATAAACAATAAGAAAATAGCTTTTAAAAAATATAAAAATGAAGGAACACTAGTGTCGTTTAAATGTTACAAAGAATATAATAGAATATGTAAAAAGCAAATCAAGGATGCAAAAATTCAAAATGAACGACAGATTGCAAATGATAGTAGGACAAACCCCAAAAAATTATTTAAATATATTAATAGTAAAAAGGTCAAGTCTGAGCATGTAGGCCCTTTACAAAATAATCTAGACTGGGTGACTGAGGACATAGAGAAGGCAAATTTATTAAATGCTTTCTTCAGCTCTGTGTATACAATGGAGAATGGGGGAGGGGCTCATGTCCATAATGGGGGTGGGAGTGACACAGCCCCAAATCCACAATGGCTCAAAAGTGATATGGTCCAGAAATATTTAGACAGAACAAAGGTGGTTAAAGCACCTGGACCAGATGGCATCCACCCACGGATCCTAAAAGAATTGAGCTCTGAAATTTCAAAGCCACTGTATCTAATATTTAGGGACTCATTAATGACAGGAATAGTACCACTGGATTGGCGTAGAGCCAATGTGGTGCCTATATTTAAAAAGGGAACAAAGGGCCAGATTCACATACAATTAGATTCGCGTAGAGTATCAGAAATACACTATGCCGCCGTATTTCACCTGGCTCTACGTGGAATCAGGTAGATTTTGTCCAGTAAAATACGGTGGCGTAGTGTATTTCTCCCGGCGCAAGCCATCTACGCGAGTAGGGGGCGTGAAGCATTTAAAATAGGCGCGTTCCCGCGGCGATCGAACTGCGCATGCTCCGTTCAGAAATTTCCCGCCGTGCATTGCGCGAAATCACGTCGTTACGTCATTTTTTCTTGAGTAGCGTCATTTACGGACATTCCTATTCCCGAACGAGTAACGTAAAAAAAAAAAAAAAAAAATTAAATTCAATGCGGGAACGATGGCCATACTTAACATGGGCTACGCACCGTTAGACCAGCAAAAAGCTGGTCTAACAGTACGTAGAAAAAAATAGACGAAAGCGATTGCGAAGACCGCTCGTATCTTCGTGGATCGCCGTAAAAACTCATTTGCATATCCCGACGCTGAAAACGATGCAGACTCCTCCCAGCGGCCGCAAAAATATCGCAGCGTAGATCCGAAGGCTTACGAAGACGTAAGCCTCTCGGATCGAAGCCCGAAGCCGCCGTATCATGGTTTGAGGATTCAAACTAGTGATACGGCGCGCAAAATGTGAAATTACTCCAGTCTAACACCAGTTACACAGACGTAATCGCTCTGTGAATCTGGGTCAAAGTCTTTACCAAGTAACTATAGACCTGTTAGTTTAACTTCTATAGTTGGGAAGATACTGGAACGTTTAATAAAAGACAACATGGATGAGTTCTTGCTGGAAACAAACTATTTAAGCAGCAGACAGCATGGATCTGGGGGATCTGTAGTGGAGAAGGATCTGGGGGGATCCGTAGTGGAGAAGTATCTGGGGGTTTTAGTTGATCATAAGCTCAATAATAACATGCAATGCCAAGCTGCGGTTTCCAAAGCAAGGAAAGTCCTTTCTTGTATAGAGAGGTATGGACTCCAGAGATAGAGATATCATTTTGCCCCCCCCCCCCTGTACAAATCATTAGTAAGACCTCATCTGGAATATGCAGTCCAGTTTTGGGCACCAGTTCTCAAAAAGGATATCGGAGAACTGGAGAAAGTGCAGAGAAGGGCAACTAAACTGATAAGAGGCATGGAGGAGCTCAGCTATGAGGAAAGATTAGAGGAACTGAATTTATTCACTCTTGAGAAGAGGAGAATGAGGGGGGATATGATCAACATGTACAAATTTATAAGAGGTCCATATAGTGAACTTGGTGTTGAGTTATTCACTTTAAGGTCAACACTGAGGACAAGGGGGCACTCTTTACGTCTGGAGGAAAAGAGATTTCACCTCCAAATACGGAAAGGTTTCTTCACAGTAAGAGCTGTGAAAATGTGGAACAGACTCCCTCCAGAGGTGGTTCTGGCCAGCTCAGTAGATTGCTTAAAGAAGGGCCTGGATTATTTCCTAAATGCACATAATATAACTGAGTACTACGTTTTGTAGGTAAAGTTGATCCGGGGTAAATCCGATTGCCTCTCGGGGGATCAGGAAGGAATTTTTTCCCCTCTGGTAGCAAATTGGATCATCGCTCTGCTGGGGTTTTTAGCCTTCCTCTGGATCAACTGTGGGTATGGAGTTGGGTGTATGGGAGGATGTACTGTGTTTTATTTTGTTTGTTTATTTTTTTTTATGGTTGAACTGGATGGACTTGTGTCTTTTTTCAACCTGACTAACTATGTAACTATGTAACTATGTAACTATGTAAGGGAGGACTTATACGGGGAACCTGATGTATGGGGTCTTTGATGTAAACTGGTAATTAAATCTGCTACTGTCATGTAAACTAACCTTAGTCTGGCTTCTAAAGACCTTTTCATTGTGTAATGCTAATTAACACTGTATTGTGTGAATTTGTATTGATGATAAATGTGTATTGTATATCAGGTGAGAAGAGCCGGAGTCATGATGTCTGACTTGTCAGCTGTAGCTAATTAGCTCATGTGGATGATGTCAGAGCCGGCGCCAGAAAGTCTACCCAAGATGTGTATTGGAGGCGCGTTAGGAAGCATTGTATAATGTTGTGGGTGGAGTTGAGTAATTGTTCATATTTGGTTGCTAACTGCTGTATAAGAGCCTGAGTTTCCCATTAAAAGATCTATTCGTTTGAACCAGAGAGCAGAGCTGTGTCTCGTTTCTCTGGGGGAAATTGTGGAGTGTCGATAAGCTGTGGTGGGTTGGTGAAATGGAATATCATAAACGGTGTTAACCCCTGACCGTAACAATGGGGAACCTGATGTCAGACGGGCTCTGATGGGGACCCTAAAGATGTAAGGGGGACACTAATAGGGACCCCAATGTAAGGGAGGACTTAGATGGGGAACCTGATGTATGGGGTCTATGTCGTAAGAGGATGTCAATATGGGGAATCTGATGTAAGGGGGCCTCTGATGGGGACCCCGATGTAAGGGAGAACTTCGAAGGGTAATCTGATGTATGGGGTCTATGATGTAAGTGGATGTCAATATGGGGAATCTGATGTAAGGGGGCCTCTGATGGGGACCCTGGTGTAAGAGGGGACTCTCATGGGAAAATTTATGTAAGGGGGGCTATAATGGGAACCCTGATGTAAGGGAGTTCTTAGATGGGCAACCAAATGTAAAGGGGTCTCTGATGTTGGGGCACTTTGATGAGGACCCTGATACAAGAAAAGGCACTGATGGGGGACATTGATGTATTAGGGACTCTTTTTTTTTAATTTTTTTGGATTACTCTTGGATTGTTTTTTGAGCCCCTGTTCTAAATAAAGTACATTTTATAGAGCTTTCCTAAAATGCAGGAGCCATCCATAATAATAATAATAATAATAATCTCTCCTTTCTTATTGACTCCAATGCATTGGAAATTGCAACATTTTACCAAAATTCCCATATTTTTTGAAAAAATCTCAGCAAAGTGAAAACATTCAATCCCCACCACCCAGAGCTAATCTGTAGGTGAGATGAAAGAGGTTGGACGGGCAACGCCCTCCAGATCCTCCATTCACGAGAATCTCACTCTGGCCAATTAGATAGCGGGAATGGATGAAGCATCCTATTAGGTGGAGTGAATTTTTTTAATAAAGTAGACATCTTTAGTCTCAGCTAATCCCTCCGGTCAGGAAAGCCGCAGAACTATAAGGAGCTCTGTCCTTGGACAACATGTAGGTGTGTGCATGCGCACAACACGAACGTGAGCGTGCACAGGCGCCAGGCGGCTGCACTTTTGCCTTGAGTCACTGCCATTCCCTGTGAATCTGCTACCCGTTCTTGTGTTGACTCTCTGCTACCAACTTAATCCGCTCCTTCTGCTTATCCTCTCATCTTCCCACTGTTACTGAACCTAACCTGACTCCTGACTATTCTCCTGCCTGCTGTCTGTGCCTGACCGGCAGGGCCGCCATCAGGGGGCTACAGGCAGTACACCTGTAAGGGGCCCGGGGGTCCCCAGGGGCCCGGATGGCAACCCCCTATTTTTTTTGTTTGTCAGAATCTAAAGCCCCCCCCCCCCGAACCTGTAAGGGGCCCGGATGGCAATCCTCTTTTTTTTTGGAATCTTTTTTTTTTGTACGTCAGCACCCAAAGCTCCCCGACCTTAATTTGCAGGCCCCCCGCTTCGGAATTTGCGCCACCCCCACCCGTTTCCCAAATGGTTGCACCCCCATGCTTCCCAATTCGCGGCGGCAACCCCCGCTCCTCAATTAGCGCCACCCCCCGCTTCAAAATTTGCACCACCCCGCTTCTCAAACAGGCAAACAGCGCCACCTCTCCACTTCTCAATTCGTTGCACCCCCTGCTTCTCAATTTGCGGCGGCACCCCTGCTTCTCAATTCGCAGCGGCACCCCCGATTCTCAATTCGCGCCACCCCCACCCCGCTTCTCAAACAGTGCCATCCCCCGCTTCTCAATTCGTTCCACCCCTCGCTTCTGAATTCGCGCCACCCCCACCCCACTTCTCAAAAAGCCCCACCCCTCTCAATTCGCAGCGCCACCCCCTGCTTCTTAATTCGCATTGCCCCTGGTTCTCTGCTCCACCAGGGGACCCATAGCTGAAGCTGTGTAAGAGGACCCAAAATTCCTGATGGCTGCCCTGCTGACTGGCCCGCTTGTTGTTGACCCAGAGTGTCTGACCCTGCTTATGGACTTCCCGCATCTAAATCTCCTGCTTCAGTCCTTCTGCCAGTGAGCATCCGGTCTGTCTTCCCTGCCGCACAGCCATCTCATCAACACCTGTCAACGGAAGACCGAGCTGGCCCTGTACCCACCTGTTACCTTAGCAGGGCTCCTGAGCCAGAGGTGTAAGAGAAGTGTACCTTTGCATGCCAGGCTCCACCACTAGGTACGTAACCTCCCCTCCCCTCTCCCCTGTATTTATCAACACCGTTTTTGCCCCGACTCCCTACAGCGCCCCCTAATGACTACTCATAGTTGATGGCCCCAACCCTCCACAGCACCTCCATTACCAAAGCTGAAATAATTGCGCAGGATAACTTGCCTTCACGTAAAAGTAGCAACATGGCCGTTTTAATAGCATAATGGGCCCCTGGGCAAATAAATGCTCTGGGGCCCTTACAATGGAGACCGTGCAGGTAAACAAACATCAAGTAGGTAGGAGGCAGACAAGCAGAGCTTCCCCTTTCCCCCAGATTATCCCCCCAGCACTCTGACCCCCTCTACACCCTAGATATCTGCCCAAGCACAAGATACCCCTTGTATTGTGACCCCACTACAGCCCTGATCCCCCCTACACTGTGGCCTCTCTACATCCCAGATACCCCCTATACTGTGGCCTCTCTACATCCCTGATACCCCCTACACTGTGGCCTCTATACATCCCTGATACCCCCTACACTGTGGCCTCTCTACATCCCAGATACCCCCTATACTGTGGCCTCTCTACATCCCTGATACCCCCTACACTGTGGCCTCTATACATCCCTGATACCCCCTACACTGTGGCCTCTCTACATCCCTGATACCCCATACACTGTGGCCTCTATACATCCCTGATACCCCCTACACTGTGGCCTCTCTACATCCCTGATACCCCCTACACTGTGGCCTCTCTACATCCCTCATACCCCCTACACTGTGGCCTCTCTACATCCCAGATACCCCCTATACTGTGGCCTCTCTACATCCCTGATACCCCATACACTGTGGCCTCTGTACATCCCTGATACCCCATACACTGTGGCCTCTATACATCCCTGATACCCCCTACACTGTGGCCTCTCTACATCCCTGATACCCCCTACACTGTGGCCTCTCTACATCCCTCATACCCCCTACACTGTGGCCTCTCTACATCCCAGATACCCCCTACACTGTGGCCTCTCTACATCCCTGATACCCCCTACACTATGGCCTCTCTACATCCCTCATACCTGTAGCACTATAGCAAACCAAGCTACCCCAAGCCTTGCTACCTCCTATACACCCCAGATCCCCCCTCAGCATTGTTTCCCTCTATACACCCTTGATATCCCCCAGCACCATTATTCCATCCATGTAGTACCCCCTGTTCCAGTGGAGATACAGTGCATGTAAACTTTTGGCTCTGTGCCCACCTATACCAATCAAGCAGGCAGAGGAGGGAGCATCCATCACTCACAGTGTCATCGTGGGGCCCCCAATTTTGGGGCAGCGTGGGCTCAAGGACCAGCTGCTTTGGGGAAAGTGCAGGGGCCCCCCCATGCAACTGGGGCCCCTGGGCAGTGCCCAGGTGTGCCCTCTCATTAAGACAGCCCTGAGTAGAAATACACGGGAGAACGACTTAAGTTTCTGTCTGCCGACTTAAATAATAAAAAAAATGAAATGCCCGGGGCCGGCCGTCCGCTGCGCGATGGCGCCGTGTCAAGGACGGCTCAGATAAAGTGATGAAGTTGCAGGAACATGATTAAACTATGTCTCCGCGCCGGTCTCTAAAGGAACGGGAAGAAAAGGACAAATCCACCCGCTCTCTCCTCAAATGAAATTTAATTAACCATCGAGACGGCGCGGAAGGATTGTGCAAACGTCAATGTCGATAATGTCATTCCTCCGCTTCCCATTGTCACCGGGAAAAAACATCCACCAAACAAGTGTTTGTGGAGAAGAGCCTGAAGGAGACGTCCCCGGAGTTCCCTCCACTGCTGAAATGTACGGCAGCAATTGTAAATAGCGAGATTTATTTTATTATATGTCTTGGCAATTGTCAAAGTTACACAATGGAGGAGCTTCATTCTTCATATTACCGGCACTCGCATCAAAGAAAGACACTCAATAGTGTTGTCGCCGTTTGTGTGCAAGTTAACCCCTTCCTGCCGCCCCAGCGTCCATTTACCACTTTGAAACCAGACCCTTTTTTTTGTTTTTTAACCCCTTCCATACCAGGTTTTTATACTCGCCTCCATACCAGGCTTTTATTCCCACCTCCATACCGGGCTTTTATAGCCACCTCCATACCAGGCTTTTATACCCACCTCCATACCAGGCTTTTATAGCCACCTCCATACCAGGCTTTTATACCCACCTCCATACCAGGCTTTTATACCACCTCCATACCGGGCTTTTATACCCACCTCCATACCGGGCTTTTATACCCGCCTCCATACCGGGCTTTTATACCCACCTCCATACCGGGCTTTTATACCCGCCTCCATACCGGGCTTTTATAGCCACCTCCATACCAGGCTTTTATACCCACCTCCATACCAGGCTTTTATACCACCTCCATACCGGGCTTTTATACCCACCTCCATACCGGGCATTTATACCCACCTCCATACCGGGCATTTATACCCACCTCCATACCGGGCTTTTATACCCACCTCCATACCGGGCTTTTATACCCACCTCCATACCGGGCTTTTATACCACCTCCATACCGGGATTTTATACCACCTCCATACTGGTTTTTATACCCACCTCCATACCGGGCTTTTATACCCACCTCCATACCGGGCTTTTATACCACCTCCATACTGGTTTTTATACCCACCTCCATCCCGGCTTTTTTTTTTTTTTTTCAAATAATTTTTTTTTATTTATATAGAAACAGTTCGCAAGATACAGGTAAATGCCGGCAATAACAGAAACCAAAGCAGACACTTATCCTAGAATACAAGTATTACACTAGCCCTTTATGGGTAGAGGAGGAATCAAGTTCCCGACCCATTGGGCCCTGTTTCGAAAGCTGACTCTACTGCCAGTCATGTCAACAAACTATGCATTTCTAACCGTTTCCTAAACTCTGGTGTCAACGGTGACACCTAAACAGTAAATTGTATAAGAGGAGAGAAGGGTCAAGAAAAGAGAAGAGGGGAAGAGGGGGAAGAAAGAATCAGGTCACCGCGTCTGCCACCTCGCCCGCCCCCGGCAGGTCCTCCCGCCGGTGCCACTCGCTCCAGACCTCGTCGTCCGCTCCATCAGCTCTATGTCTTTGATCCTAGCGTAAAGGGCCTCTTGGGACGGGGGGGTGGATTTTTTCCAGTTAAGGGCTACCAGGCATCTAGCCGCCGTTAGTATATGTCTAAGTAGTTTCTTATATGGTTTGGCCAGTCGGGGCTGGGAGATCCCTAGCAAAAATAATTTAGGGGTTAGGGGGATTGGCGTCTCAAAGAGACGGGTAAGCAGCTGTTGCGTGGACTGCCAAAACGGGGTGATAAGGGGGCACGTCCAGTAGATGTGGAAGAGAGAGCCTCTGTCCCGATGGCATCGCCAGCATCGGTCAGAGGTGGCGGGAAATATTTTATGGAGTATGTCCGGGGTTTGGTACCAACAGCACATAATTTTATATGAGTTTTCCTTATACAAGGTGCATAGGGACGATTTAGCAGCCTGCCTCCAGACGGCCTGCCAGGCCTCCATCGGCAGCGACTCCCCTAGCTCTCTCTCCCACCTCAGCATATATACATGCTTCCCCCGCCCCTGCCAATCATATGCATTCAACAGCTGATAGATGTCTGTGATCAACCCCCGTCTATGGCGCCCTTCCAGGACAATACGTTCAAATGGAGACGGTTGTGAGAATTGGAGCTTCGGGGCTATTGTCTGGGCATAATGCCTTATCTGTAGATAGCTATAGAACACCTGTCTGGGCAGGTCGTGTTTTACCTGGAGCTCCGAGAACGTCAGCAGCCTACGGGACCTGGGGTCCACTAAGTGTCCAAAATGAAATAGGTCTCGAGAGGCCCAGGGCCATGACATCTGATGGGTCAGGCTGTCCGGTATTTTGGGGTTGCAGACGAAGGAGTTCAGCAGGGAGGACTCGGACTTAAGCGCCACCTCTCTAGACATCTTACGCCGGAGCCCCCTAAGTAGGGACATTGAACCTAACAGGCGGCCAGGCTCAACTCTCGCATCAGCATCCCACAAGAGGCTGTTTGGGTGGACCGGGGCTAACCATATCTTTTCTATCTCCGTCCATTTATTAAAGGACCTCTGGGGGAACCAGGAGACCACTGCACGCAGCTGGGTAGCTTGGTAGTATTTAACAAGGTTGGGGAAGGCCAGGCCCCCGTCCCCCCGTGAGGCTGTCATGACCGACCCAGGGATCCTATGCTTCCTATAGTTCCAGACAAACTTCAGCATATCACTCTGGAGTTTGCGGAGGTGGGCGTACGGAATCGGGATGGGTAACGTTTGGAACAGATAGAGGAGTTTGGGGAGAATGACCATTTTTATAGCCGCCACGCGGCCTAGGAGTGAGATATGATGTGCCTTCCATTTCAGAAGAAGGCCCCTAACTATCCGATATAGGGGAGGGAAATTGGCCTGGTATAGGGAGCTGAAGGATGGGGTAATATGGACCCCGAGGTAATTAAGGGATAAGCTCTCCCAAGTATAGGGGAAGTTCGACTGTAGGTGATGGACCTCATCTTCTGGGATGTTGATCGGGAGGGCCGCTGACTTTGAGGCGTTCGTTTTGTAACCCGACAATGTCCCGTATTTATCTAGTTCTACATGAAGGTTAGGTAAGGAGATTCTGGGTAGGGTCAGGGTGAGAATGATGTCGTCCGCAAATAAGGATGTCTTAAATTCCTTTCCCCGCACCGAGATACCCCTAATGTCCGGATTTCCCCGTATGGATGCTGCCAGGGGCTCGACACATAGAGCGAAGAGCAGAGGCGAAAGTGGACATCCCTGGCGTGTTCCGTTGGCTACCTGGAAGGGGGAGGATGTGGCGAAGGGGGTTTTAACTTGGGAGGTAGGGTTTGAGTATAGGTGTTGTATCACCCGTAGGAAGGGTCCTTTGAACCCCATGTGGTGCAGGGTAGCAAACATGAAGGGCCAACTCAGGCGATCAAACGCCTTTTCGGCGTCTAGGCTCAGTATGAGAGCTTCCGCACCGTCCCTGTTGGCTACATCAATCAGGTCAATGACCTTCCTGGTGTTGTCCCCTGCCTGGCGTAGCGGCACAAAACCTACTTGGTCCTTATGGATCAGGCATACCGGGCTTTTATACCCACCTCCATACCGGGCTTTTATACCCGCCTCCATACCAGGCTTTTATACCCACCTCCATACCAGGCTTTTATACCCACCTCCATACCAAGCTTTTATACCCACCTCCATACCGGGCTTTTATACCCACCTCCATACCAAGCTTTTATACCCACCTCCATACCGGGCTTTTATACCCGCCTCCATACCAGGCTTTTATACCCACCTCCATACCAGGCTTTTATACCCACCTCCATACCAAGCTTTTATACCCACCTCCATACCGGGCTTTTATACCCACCTCCATACCAAGCTTTTATACCCACCTCCATACCGGGCTTTTATACCCACCTCCATACCGGCTTTTATATCCACCTCCATACTGGGCTTTTATACCCACCTCCATACCAGGCTTCTACACCCACCTCCATACCAGGCTTTTATACCCACCTCCATACCAGGCTTTTATACCCACCTCCATACCGGGCTTTTATACCCGCCTCCATACCTGGCTTTTATACCCACCTCCATACCGGGCTTTTATACCCGTCTCCATACCGGGCTTTTATACCCACCTCCATACCGGGCTTTTATACCCACCTCCATACCGGGCTTTTATACCCACCTCAATACCGGGCTTTTATACCCACCTCCATACCGGGCTTTTATACCCACCTCCATACCGGGCTTTTATATCCACCTCCATACCAGGCTTTTATATCCACCTCCATACCGGGCTTTTATACCAACTCCATATCGGGCTTTTATTGCCACCTCCATCCCGGGCCTATTCCGGCACTTCTCTCCTACATGTACAAATCATCATTCTTTTTCTAGAAAATTACTCAGAACCCCCAAACATTATATATGTTTTTTTTAGCAGACACCCTAGGGAATAAAATGGCGGTCATTGCAACGTTTTATCTCGCACAGTATTTGCGCAATAATTTTTCAAACGCCTTTAAAAAAAAAAAAAAACGGTTTCATGAATTGTAAAAATAACAAAACAGTAAAGTTAGCCCAATTTTTTTGTAAAATGTGAAAGATGATGTTACGCCGAGTAAACAGATACCAAACATGTCAGGCTTTAAAATTGCGCACACGCGTGGAATGGTGCCAAAATTTCAATACTTAAAAATCTCCATAGGCGACACTTTGAAAAAATGTACAGGTTACCAGTTTAGAGTTACAGAGGAGGTCTAGTGCTAGATAAGTTGCACACGCTCTAACGCACGCGGCGATACCTCACATATGTGGTTTTAACGGCGATTACATACGTGGGCCGGACTTACGCGTGCGTTCGCTTCTGAGCGCGAGCTACCGGGGACAGGGGCGTTTAAAAAATAATAATAATCACATTTATGTTGGAGATGCAACAAAACTTCAGCTTAGCCTTTTACTGTATATCAGATGCAGTTTAGAAAAAGGACACAAGATGTCGCTAATGCTCAATGATATGCTATGCTATGTGTTCTCTATGATCTGTTGTATTCTCTATCCCCAGTGATGTACTTGTTGATTGCTTTTTCCTGCCTGGTTGTCTGTGTGTTGTTCTTCATACCATGATGTGGAGACATCTTTGCCTGTGTGTGGTGATGTTCCAGTGGAGAGGCCAGTTCCTGTTACTACACGGGGTCTGGTCTCGGCTGAGTCCACTGCACCTATCAATTGTACTCTGCAACATTTTATTCCTATTACAAGGAATGTAAACATCCCTTGTAATAGGAATAGTGTGTGACAGGTCCTCTTTATGGAGAGAGGCGGGGTCAATAGGACCTCCCCCTCCCCCCACATGTCTCCTCCAGGCTGGAAAGCATGAGATCGTGAAATAAAATTCACAGATCTCATGCTTACCAGCCGCAATCACAGCTTTATTTACTTCCAGGTACCCGGGTGTGACGTCATCACATCACGCCCAGGCCTCCGACGGTCATAGAGAGGACTGGTGACCATCTGGTCACCAGTCATCTCTATGCTTCCCATCCGGCGCTGGACGATTCTTTTTCAGGGTCCCCGATGGCAGGCACGGGAGAGCCCGGAGAAGCACCGAATGGCGGCGGTAGGAGGGATGTCTCCTCCCACCGCCTGTAAGAACGATCAATCGGCGGAATTGTCGCTATGATCGTTCTTACGGTGCGCAAAATCGCCGTCGGCAAATAATGATATCTGAATGACGCCTCTAGCTCCTCCCATCATTCAGATATCCCCTTACAAAGCACAGGACGTCATTTGACGTCCACCCCGGATGGGAGATCCCCTCTGTGGACGTCATATGACTATGGGCCGGTATTGAAGTGGTTAAGTAACAATCATTTTATTTTGCTAGAAAATTTACTTAAACCCCTCCCAAACATAAATGTATATATTTTTTTAGTGGAGACCCTAGAGCAGGGGTCTCCAACCTGAGGTGCGGCGGCGGGCGGGCAGAGAGATCACTGCATCTTCCACGCACACAGCCCCGCCGCTACACTGTTGGGGGTGAAGCAGGCGAGCAGAGAGATGACATCATCTGCCACCGCCCGCCCACATCACCGCTGTTCTGCCCACACAGCCCGGCCGGTACACTGTTGGGGGTGAAGCAGGCGAGCAGAGAGATGACATCATCTCTCCCCACCTGCCCCGCATCACTGCTGTTCTCTCTCACGCGGAACCCACTGTGCTTAGTGACAATTTGCATCTAGGAGACAGTGGCATGTGGCAATCTGTATCTGGTGGTGGCATGTGGCAATCTGTATCTGGTGGCATGTGGCAATCTGTATCTGGTGGCATGTGGCAATCTGTATCTGGTGGCATGTGGCAATCTGTATCTGGTGGCATGTGGCAATCTGTATCTGGTGGCGTGTGGCAATCTGTATCTGGTGGCGTGTGGCAATCTGTATCTGGTGGCATGTGGCAATCTGTATCTGGTGGTGGCATGTGGCAATCTGTATCTGGTGGCATGTGGCAATCTGTATCTGGTGGCATGTGGCAATCTGTATCTGGTGGCATGTGGCAATCTGTATCTGGTGGCATGTGGCAATCTGTATCTGGTGGCATGTGGCAATCTGTATCTGGTGGCGTGTGGCAATCTGTATCTGGTGGCATGTGGCAATCTGTATCTGGTGGCATGTGGCAATCTGTATCTGGTGGCGTGTGGCAAGTGACTGTTGCAATCTGTATCTGGTGGCAGGCGATGTGGAAAGTGGCAATCTGGTGATAGGCACCGTGGCAAGCTGCATCTGGTGGCAGATTCGGCATTATGGTGAGTTGAACTATTTAATTTGATATTACAATATAATAATAAAAATAATGCGCTTCAATCATCCTGACCCCATATGAACGATGGTGTTGTGATGATTGAAGTGCTAACACCAGCCATTTCCTGTCACCCACCCTGCCACCAGATGCAGCATGTCACCTGCCACCAGATGCAGCGTTTCACTTGCCATGTCGCCTGCCACCATATGCAGCATGTCACTTGCCACGTCGTCTGCTTTCAGATACAGCTTGTCACTTGCCATGTTGCCTGCCACCAGATGCAGCTTGTCACTTGCCACGTCGTCTGCTTTCAGATACAGCTTGTCACTTACCACTATCGCCTGCCTTTAGATACAGCTTGTTACTTGCCACTATCGCCTGCTTTCAGATACAGCATGTCACTTGCCACGTCGTCTGCTTTCAGATACAGCTTGTCACTTGCCACGTCGTCTGCTTTCAGATACAGCTTGTCACTTGCCATGTCATCTGCTTTCAGATACAGCTTGTCACTTACCACTATCGCCTGCTTTCAGATACAGCTTGTTACTTGCCACTATCGCCTGCTTTCAGATACAGCTTGTCACTTGCCACGTCGTCTGCTTTCAGATACAGCTTGTCACTTGCCACGTCGTCTGCTTTCAGATACAGCTTGTCACTTACCACTATCGCCTGCCTTCAGATACAGCTTGTCACTTGCCATGTCATCTGCTTTCAGATACAGCTTGTCACTTACCACTATCGCCTGCTTTCAGATACAGCTTGTTACTTGCCACTATCGCCTGCTTTCAGATACAGCTTGTCACTTGCCACGTCGTCTGCTTTCAGATACAGCTTGTCACTTGCCACATCGTCTGCTTTCAGATACAGCTTGTCACTTGCCATGTCATCTGCTTTCAGATACAGCTTGTCACTTGCCACGTCGTCTGCTTTCAGATACAGCTTGTCACTTGCCACGTCGTCTGCTTTCAGATACAGCTTGTCACTTGCCACATCGTCTGCTTTCAGATACAGCTTGTCACTTGCCACGTCGTCTGCTTTCAGATACAGCTTGTCACTTACCACTATCGCCTGCCTTCAGATACAGCTTGTCACTTGCCATGTCGTCTGCTTTCAGATGCAGCATGTCACTTGCCATGTCATCTGCTTTCAGATACAGCTTGTCACTTGCCACTGTCGCCTGCCACCATATGGAGCTTGTCACTTGCCACCGTCACCTGACACCATATGGAGCCTCCCACTATAGCCTGCCACCAAAAATACCAGATCCAGCTTTCCACTATCCTGCCAACAAAAATACCAGATGCAGCTTGTCACTTTCCACTGTTGCCTGCCACCAGATGCCGCTTGTCACTTGCCAGCCACCGTCTCCAGCCGTTAGATGCAGCTTGTCACTTGCCACCATTGTATTCATGTATCTTAAACATGGAAAAACTTTTTTTGTATGATTTTTAGTGACATTTGTATGGGAAAGGAAGGTGTGTGTGTGTGTGTGTGGGGGGGGGGGGGGGGGGGGGGGCATTGTTGTACATTTCATATGCAGGCTCTGCTTCCTACTTTTCAGATGTACTCTACCAGTGAATATCGGAGAATAATGGACCTCGGGACTTGGCAGGTAGGTCTCTGATTATAGGAGCGACTGCCATCTAAGATAAAAAGCCACCGGTCATTATTAGATATTGCTGATTGATCTGGAAGCAGCAATTTTGTGCAGGTGAAAACGGTTCTGCAGGAAAAGATCAATATCCATTGTAATAAGCAAAACTATTGTCAGATAACAGAAGACGGGCTTATGAATCCCATCCAATCACTCGCTCCCGGATGATTGGATTTGGGAGAAGATTGCCAGTTCCAGCTTTCATAATTCACAAAGTCGGAGGCTGCAATAATCAACCCGCTATTGATAATCACCGTTATTTGTGCAGCTAAATCTCCGGCACTCGTGGCCCAACTTTCCGGGAATAACCGGCGAAAGACAGGCAGTTATAGAAAAGATGGAACTGCAGAGGCATCAAGGGGTCTCCGGGGACTACATGAACAGGCTCAGGAACACAGAGGTCATTTAAAGCCCAACTACAGGCTCTGTCGCGGCACGCCAAATTATCGAGCATACGACCCCCCCCCGAAACGTATGTCTTCCTTTACTTTTAGTTCATATCTTTTTTTTTTTCAGATGTCTCCAGACATGTGATACATTCAGTCCCTTTCCTCTTTGGTCTTCTCATGGAGGTAGGTGGTTCTATGATGATGCAGAGGATGGTTGTCAGGTCACCTGTGGGCAGGTGACAAATGCACCCCGTTGGAGACAGGTGTGCACCGCAAGGTAGTGAACCATATAGCAGACTGCTGCGGATGGACAGGAAGCTTGAGCCTAAGATTCCCCAGGGCGCGGAGTCTAAGGTCCAGCTGGTGTTCACCAGAGCCTCTAGTGGTGAGGATGGCCTTCGCTGCAACTGAACCCAGGTCGCGGCCCCCGGAGTCCCCCAGGTCACACTCCGTAGGGAAAGAGGGGAAGCAGCCACTCAGGACACAAGAATTAGTGAGGGGTGAGCCGAGGTCGGGGCAACAGGCAGACGAGGATAACCAAGGGACAGGCCAAGGGTCAGGGTCACAGGCAAACAGGAGTAGTCGGGGACAAGCCAAAATCAGTACACAGAGATTAACGTAGCACACAGCAAGCAGGAACACAAAGCTAACAAACAATGTTGATTAGCAAAGCAGACCTGCAGTGCACTAGTTAATATAGAGTTCCTGGGATGGCCTGGGGTGGAGCCATACAGGGCGGAGAGATGATAAAGGCAGCCAATAAGAGAGTCAAGCCTCTAATGAAACATTGGAGGGAAAGGTAAGCTGACAGACATTATTGCATATCCATGACAATGGTGCTGTCAGGACCTGGATCACACGCTAGTGTCACTTTGCTTTCCAGGGCAGAAGGTTGTAGTTCCGGTGTCCACCAACAGGTGTCTCCTAGCAGCCATCAGAACCCAGTAATCAGTTTCCACCTGATGCTGGTTGCTGGGAGGGTATTTAGATCCTCCCCTAGTAGTACCTCTTGCTCCAGTGTTTTGCTTGCTGACAAATACTGCTAGCTTCTATCCTGCTCCTGCCCTGTATCCTGTACCCTGCTGCCTTGTACCTGCTCTCCCTTGTTCCTGATCCCAGTTTTAGTTGCCCCCCCTCCAAGCTACTCCCTGCACCTCCAGATTTCCCCCTGCCTTTTTGTAGTCACACTTGTATTATATATTGTTAGTTGTTAGGGTCTGTTTGTTAGAATGATTTGTGTCACACGGTACTGTCAGGACTTGGATCACCTACTGATGGCACTGTGCTTCCAAGATGGGAATGTTGTAATTCCAGTGTCCACCAGCGGGTGTCTGCCAGGTGGTTCTATGATGATGCAGAGGATGGTGCTGTCAGGACCTGGATCACCCGCTAGTGTCAATTTGCTTTCCAGAGCAGAAGGTTGTAGTTCCAGTGTTCACCAACAGGTGTCTCCCAGCAGCCAGCAAAACCCAGTAGTCAATTTCCACCTGATGCTGGCTGCTGGGAGGGTATTTAGGCCCTTCCCTAGTAGTACCTCTTGCTCCAGTGTTTTGCTTGCTGCCAAATACTGCTAGCGGCTATCCTGTCCCTGCTGCCTTGTACCTGCTCTCCCTTGTTCCTGATCCCAGTATTAGTCACCTCCCCCTTCCCAGGTACTCCCTGCACCTCCAGTTTCCCCCTGCCTTTTTGTATTCACACTTATATAGTATATATTGTTAGTTGTTAGGGTCTGTTTGTTAGAATGATTTGTTAAGTATTCTGTCACATTGAACTGTCAGGACTTGGATCACCTACTGATGGCACTGTGCTTCCAAGATGGGAATGTTGTAATTCCAGTGTCCACCAGCGGGTGTCGGCCAGGTGGTTCTATGATGATGCAGAGGATGGTGCTGTCAGGACCTGGATCACCCGCTAGTGTCAATTTGCTTTCCAGAGCAGAAGGTTGTAGTTCCAGTGTCCACCAACAGGTGTCTCCCAGCAGCCAGCAAAACCCAGTAGTCAATTTCCACCTGATTCTGGCTGCTGGGAGGGTATTTAGGCCCTTCCCTAGTAGTACCGCTTGCTCCAGTGTTTTGCTTGCTGCCAAATACTGCTAGCGGCTATCCTGTCCCTGCTGCCTTGTACCTGCTCTCCCTTGTTCCTGATCCCAGTATTAGTCACCTCCCCCTTCCCAGGTACTCCCTGCACCTCCAGTTTCCCCCTGCCTTTTTGTATTCACACTTATATAGTATATATTGTTAGTTGTTAGGGTCTGTTTGTTAGAATGATTTGTTAAGTATTCTGTCACATTGAACTGTCAGGACTTGGATCACCTACTGATGGCACTGTGCTTCCAAGATGGGAATGTTGTAATTCCAGTGTCCACCAGCGGGTGTCTTCCAGGTGGCTTTATGATGATGCAGATGATGGTGCTGTCAGGACCTGGATCACCCGCTAGTGTCACTTTACTTTCCAGAGCAGAAGGTTGTAGTTCCGGTGTCCACCAACAGGCGTCTCCCAGGAGCTAGCAGAACCCAATAATCAGTTTCCACCTGATACTGGCTGCTGGGAGGGTATTTAGCCCCTTCCCTAGTAGTACCTCTTGCTCCAGTGTTTTGCTTGCTGCCAGATACTGCTAGTGGCTATCCTGTCCTTGCACTGTATCCTGTACTCTGCTGCCTTGTACCTGCTCTCCCTTGTTCTTGATCCCAGTTTTAGTCGCCCCCCTCCCAGCTACTCTCTGCACCTCCAGTTTTCCGCTGCCTTTTTGTAGTCACACTTTTAGTATATATTGTATATTGTTAGTTGTTAGGGTCCGTCTGTTAGAATGATTTGTTAAGTATACTGTGCAGGGGCGGACTGACAACTCATGGGGCCCCCGGGCAATAGAAGATTATGGAGCCCCCAGGATTAAAGATGGCCGCCAAGCCAGGTGGCAGTACAGAGGAGGTGCAGCTAAAATCTCGGGATTTTCACATCAAAAGCATGTAGGTTTTGGACATATCAGGGACAGATGTAAAAAAAACACAGATCTTTACATACTGTCCCTGGTTTTTATGAGCCTGGCAACCCTGATGGGGCCCCCTAGTGGCATGGGGCCCTCGGCCAGTGCCCGGGTTCCTCAATGGTCAGTCCGCCCCTGATTCTGTGACACGGTACTGTCAGGATTTGGATCACCTACTGATGGCACTATGCTTCCACTTCAAAAGGCTGCAGAAAATATCCTCTGTTCTGCGCTTATCTGACGTTTAATTGCGTTGGATTCAACTTCTGTGTCTCATTGAAGAGTGAAGCTGCCTGTGGATGATGTCAAGTCAGCGGGTGACCAGACTGTCTGAACAGATTTGGTCTAAGGAGGTTTGTCAATGCATGAACCAGCATTTGAAACAGAACATAGTTGGTTAATTTTTGTCGTTCCTTTTTCCCACCTGTGAACGACGCTTGCTGACGAAACGCGTCTGCTTGTCCTTTTTAACTATGATAAAATAAAGACGACAGACGTTATATCCAGAAGTGCCGACTCTTTCTTTGGATTTTCCCCCACCTGGCAGTGTTTGGGTCCGGCGATTGGCCGCTTATGCCCGAGCACAGGATTCTGGGAAGAATGGGGAGAAGGGGCGGGTATTTCTAATGTCGCGTACAGACGTGGATTTTTTTCCAACGGAATTTTGGCTCAAACTTGTCTTGCATATACACGGTCACACAAATGTTGTCTAAAATTCCGACCGTCAAGAACGCGGTGACGTACAACACTACAACGAGCCGAGAAAAATTAACTTTGATGATTCCGAGCATGGGTCGCATTGATTCCGAGCATGCGTGTTTTCTTTTTTCGTGCGTCGGAATTGCATACAGACAATCAGAATTTCCGACAAGAACTTTTCTTGTCAGAAAAATTGAGAACCTGCTCTAAGATTTTTGCTGTCTGAAATTCCGACAGAAAATGTCCGATGGAGCCTACACACGGTTGGAATTTCCGACCAAAAGCTCACATCCAACTTTTCTTGTCGGAATTTCCGATCGTGTGTACACGGCATTAGGGTATTTAACCACTTAAGGACCGCCGCATGACGATATACGCCGACAGAATGGCACGGCTGGGCACATGGACGTACAGGTACGTCCCCTTTAAGAGCCAAGCCGTGGGTCGCGAGAGTGCCCCCCGCCGGTCCGAAGCTCCGTGACTGCGTCCGCGGACCCGATCGTCACCCGTGATCGGTCACAGGAGCTGAAGAACGGGGAGAAGTGAGAGTAAACAAACCTTCCCCGTTCTTCTCTTTGGCTTGTCACTGATCGTCTGTTCACTGTTATAGGGAAAAAACGATCAGTGATGTCACACGTCCAGCCCCGCCCCCCTACAGTAAGAAACACACACTAATACACACTTAACCCCTACAGCGCCCCCTAGTAGTTAACCACTTCACTGCCATTGTCATTTTCACAGTAATCAGTGCATTTTTATAGCAATTTTCGCTGTGAAAATGACAATAGTCCCAAAAATGTGTCAAAATTGTCCGATGTGTCCGCTGTAATGTCGCAGTCACCGAAAAAACGCTAAATGCCGCCATTACTAGTAAAACAAATAAAAAAATGCCATAAAACCATCCTCTATTTTGTAAATGCAATAAATTTTGCGCGAACCAATCAATAAACGCTTATTGCGTTTTTTTTTTACCAAAAATAGGTAGAAGAATACGTATCGGCCTAAACCGAGGAAAAAAAAAGTTTTTTTATATATTTTGGGGGGATATTTATTATAGCAAAAAGTAAAAAATATTGAATTATTTTTTCAAAATTGTCGCTCTATTTTTATTTATAGCGCAAAAAATAAAAACCGCCGAGGTGATCAAATACCACCGAAAGAAAGCTCTATTTGTGGGGAGAAAAGGACGCCATTTTTGTTTGGGAGCCGCGTCGCACGACCGCGCCATTGTCTGTTAAAGCGACACAGTGCCGAATTAGCCCAAAAGGGACCTTGCCCCTTTTCGGCATATTGTTCTGGGGCTTAAGTGGTTAATATACTGTACTTTTACGTTATCCATCGACCCATCCCCCATACAGTTATTACCTCTTGCCCCTTCCTTTTAGATTGCAAGCTCTGACGGGCGAGGCCCCTCCTCCCCACCCTCTCGGTGAATGGTATTATGCAGAGCTTTTTTTTCTCAGAAAATAGGTGCAGGAACTCAACCACGACCCGTTCAGATTTCACAAACAGTAGAAGGGTCTTAATGGGGCATTATATACCAGGATTGCATTACATAGAGAGTGCAGAGTTCAGGGGGTTACAAAGCTGTCACTTGTAAACACAGAAACCAGACTACTGTGTTTACAAGTGATTGTGGTGAGCGGGCACCAAAGGGTCTGAGCCAGAGGTTGTGGAACTGAGTTCCCCCCAAGTTCCCCCTGAAAAAAAGCCCTGGTATTATGATTGTACTGTATTCCTGCCAGGAGCGGACTGACCATTGAGGCACTCGGGCACTGCCCGAGGGCCCCATGCCACTAGGGGGCCCCATCAGGGTTGCCAGGCTCAGTAAAACCAGGGACAGTATGTAAAAATCAGTGTTCTTTTTACATCTGTCCCTGATATGTCCGAAACCGACATGCTTTTGATGTGGAAATCCCGCGATTTTAGCTCCTCCGCCTCTGCACTGCCTCCTGGCTTGGCGGCCATCTGTAAGTCCGGGGGGCCCCATAATCTTCTATTGCCTGGGGGCCCCATGAGTTGTCAGTCCGCCCCTGATTCCTGCAATTTGTAAAGCACCGAGCACACTGTTGGCGCTATATAAATCCCGTTTTATAATAATAATCAGGCGCTCGGTTATTCACGCAATACATTTCCATAGAGAGGAGAATCAGGTCCATGAGATGTAGAAGGAGGACAATGTTCTCCCTCCTGTAAGATTCCTATCACATGATTGGGTGTAAATGAACACATTCCTGTGTAGGAGCGATCATTGTGAATCATTCCTGAGATCGTTCCCATAGAAGTCATGTTCTCCTGTCATTGTATCCGGAGCTGTACATCCAATGATTGGAGGATTCCGGCATGTACCCCAATATAGAGTACAGAGGAGACAGGACTGCAACAATGTAACGTGTGCAGAGAAATGTATCAGAGCGACTTCCTCCTCGGCTTATAGTCCCCCGTGTAATGTATTGTAGGTGTCATTTTACACACACATATATATATATATATATACAGTATCTCACAAAAGTAAGTACACCCCTCAGTCACATTTGTGTAAATCTTTTCATGTGACAACACTGAAGAAATTACACGTTGTATCTACAATGTTGCGCAAACAAATAAAAAAAAAACATCAATTGCAGCCTCACTGTACCCATCAATTGCCACCACTGTGCCTATTGTGCCATAAAATTGTCACCACTGTGCCCATCAATTGTCGTCACTGTGCCATGCCTAACACAGCCACTGTACCATGCCATTGTCGCCACTGTGCCCATCAATTGTCGCCACTGTGCCCATCAATTGTCGCCACTGTGCCATGCCAAACGCAGCCACTGTACCATGCCATTGTCGCCACTGTGCCCATCAATTGTCGCCACTGTGCCCATAAATTGTCGCCACTGTGCCCATCAATTGTCGTCACTGTGCCCATCAATTGTCGCCACTGTGCCCATCAATTGTCGTCACTGTGCCCATCAATTGTCGCCACTGTGCCATGCCAAACGCAGCCACTGTACCATGCCATTGTCGCCACTGTGCCCATCAATTGTCGCCACTGTGCCCATCAATTGTCGCCACTGTGCCATGCCAAACGCAGCCACTGTATCATGCCATTGTCGCCACTGTGCCCATCAATTGTCGCCACTGTGCCCATAAATTGTCGCCACTGTGCCCATTAATTGTCGCCACTGTGCCCATTAATTGTCGTCACTGTGCCCATCAATTGTCGCCACTGTGCCATGCCAAACGCAGCCACTGTACCATGCCATTGTCGCCACTGTGCCCATCAATTGTCGCCACTGTGCCCATCAATTGTCGCCACTGTGCCATGCCAAACGCAGCCACTGTATCATGCCATTGTCGCCACTGTGCCCATCAATTGTCGCCACTGTGCCCATAAATTGTCGCCACTGTGCCCATTAATTGTCGCCACTGTGCCCATCAATTGTCGTCACTGTGCCCATCAATTGTCGCCACTGTGCCCATCAATTGTCGTCACTGTGCCCATCAATTGTCGCCACTGTGCCATGCCAAACGCAGCCACTGTACCATGCCATTGTCGCCACTGTGCCCATCAATTGTCGCCACTGTGCCCATCAATTGTCGCCACTGTGCCATGCCAAACGCAGCCACTGTATCATGCCATTGTCGCCACTGTGCCCATCAATTGTCGCCACTGTGCCCATAAATTGTCGCCACTGTGCCCATTAATTGTCGCCACTGTGCCCATTAATTGTCGTCACTGTGCCCATCAATTGTCGCCACTGTGCCATGCCAAACGCAGCCACTGTACCATGCCATTGTCGCCACTGTGCCCATCAATTGTCGCCACTGTGACCATAAATTTTCGCCACTGTGCCATGCCATTGTTGCCACTGTGCCCATCAATTGTCACCACTGTGCCCATCAATTGTTGCCACTGTGCCATGTCAAACACAGCCACTGTGCCATGCCATTGTTGCCACTGTGCCATGCTAAACGCAGCCACTGTGCCCATTAATTGTCGCCACTGTGCCATGCCATTGTGCCCCCTCAAAAACAGCCAGATTGCTCCCCCCCCCTCTCTTCCGGCACTTACCTTTCTCGGGTCAGCCATGCTCCCCCGATGTCTTTTCCCTAGTCCCACCCTCGATGTCGCTTCAGCCAATCAGGTTACCGGTAACCAGAACCGGTGAACCTGATTGGCTGGGACGCCTGTCAGTCTTATCCAAGGAACGCACCACCCGTACGTCCCATAGATACGTTTTCCGGAAGCCGAAGGGCTGTACTCGGAAAGCCTATCAGAGCCGCTGGCACTGATAGGCACTTCCACAGCCAACCAGCTGCCGTAATTCAGGTGGCCGGCGCTCACTCTGTGCAAAACGAACTGCACAGTGGAGGTAAGTATGATATGTTTGTTATTTTAAATTAAAAAAATAATGTTTCCTTTAGTAACCCTTTCATGGGTTGAGTTATTTTGAGGGGACAGCAAATTTACACCGTTATACAAGCTGTGCACCAGTGGCGGTGCGTCTATAGAGGGCGCTGGAGTGCCGCCCCCTCTGGCTCTCGCACCGCCACTGATAATAACATAGATTCGTGCATTGCATGATGTTGCTTATTCATATCTCCACGTACGCCGTCGTAAGTCCGAATCTGCGCCGTCGTATAAACACGCCTGATTCTCAGAATCAGTTACGCATAAATTCGGCCAAGATACGAGCGGCGTAAGTCTCCTACGCCGTCGTATCTTGGGTGCATATTTACGCTGGCCGCTTGGTGGCGCTTCCGTTGATTTCCGCGTCAAATATGCAAATGAGCTAGATACGCCGATTCTCGAACGTACGCGCGCCCGTCGCAATCAGTTACGTCGTTTACGTAAGACATACGCCGGCGTAAAGATAAAGCTGCTCTCTAGGTGGCGCAGCCCATGCAAGGTATGGACGTCGGAACAAGCGTATCTTTTTACGTCGTTTGCGTAAGTCTTACGCAAATAGGGCTAAGTTACGTTCACGTCGTAGGCAGTGTGCGACGTATCTTAGGCATTCTATCCGACGCATGCGCGCTGGGATACGTCCACGAACGGCGCATGCGCCGTCCGTTAAAAGCGTCAATTACGCGCTGGGATACGTCCACGAACGGCGCATGCGCCGTCCGTTAAAAGCGTCAATTACGTGGGGTCACGATTATTTTGCATAAAACACACCCACCTCTTCCCCATTTGAATTAGGCACGCTTAAGCCGACACATTTACGCTACGCCGCCGTAACTTAGGACGCAAGTGCTTTAAGAATACTGAACTTGCGTTCTAAGTTGCGGTGGCGTAGCGTAAATACGAATCTAGGCCTTAATTAGTACAATAAACACAAAATGCAATGACAGCAAGACACTTAAAACATCCTATTGAATCCAGCCAGGCTGGCTCTCAAACTTCAATCCACATCACCACAGTACAGACTTAATTAGCATCTCAACAGTCTAGGTTAAGCATTGAAGGAGACATCCTATTGACCTGTTACAGCATTAACCAAACTGTAATATTCCAAGATATCCTGCAAACATGAATTATAATTTCTCAGTCACCCTATGCCCAAAACGGGCACACAATGACCCTAGACCCGAAAGTCATTAGTGACGCTGGCACAGGAGTACCCCCCATCCTTCAAAAGTCTCTGGGTGTCATGGGCCATTCTGTTACAAGCAGGGCCGATCCTAGGGTCACACGCGCCTGGGTGCAGAAATATTTCTGGCGCCCCCACATGGGCGTTGTCATTTTTCTAACTCCTCCCCTTTACAAATGTTTCTATGGTAATGACTCAACCACAGAGATGCTCCCCCACAAAGTCTTCATTAACCCGGGATCCTGACATAATCTCTTAACAATAAACAAATTACAGGAAGAGAAGCAGAGTACTTTATTGGGACCTGGAGAGGGGCCTCTGTGATGGACACAGAGAGGGCTTCTGTTAAAGAGTCTGTTAGATGTTCGGCGCCCCCACCTCTGCAAGCGCCCCCACCTCTGCAGGCGCCTGGGTGCAATGCACCCTGTGCACCCTGCCTAGGATCGGCCCTGGTTACAAGCGCCATCTGTGCCTGGGGGTGGAACTGCTTCTGCCTACATACATTCCGTATTGCAGACCAGGATCATGATATAGGGAGACCCCAGAGTCTTCAGACCTCCACCATCTATTCTTGTCGAGCTGATCCTCCTGACGAGCCGTATCACAAGATGTGTTCATAACTACACTCCTCTACGCCGCGTTAACGACGCTCCCGACGGAATAAAGGATTTCTGCCGAGTTAGGGCATTTCAATTTATTGTATCCGTGTAGAGCTGTTATCTGGCTATAAGCCGTCTCCTCATTGATGGAAGAGAACACCCCAAAGTCCTCTTACCCTGTCATCTGGTGAGCGATATATCTCCATACAGCTCCGGACATTGGCCAACTTCCAAGACGAAAGTCAAAAGCTCTGAATCAGCCATTTAAGCTTCAGCAGCTAACTTTTCCTTTTCTCCTCGCATCATGAAAGTCCCCCGGGTTTATTGTTCCACTAAATAACTCATTATCAGTAATCTCTGCATTCCAGCCGACTGGCAGGTGACAGCGGGAGAGACGTATGGATATCACACAACTTATTATTGGCGATGAGGCTGGGATCACGTCTAACCTTAATTAATAGTGTTGAGCAGAATATGCCATATTCGAATTCGCGATATATCTCGAATATATAGTCGAATATTCGACAGATATTCGCTAAATACGAATATTCGTGATATATTTTCGAAATGAAATGATTGCGAATTTTCGCTATCGCGAATGCGAATGCGATTGCGAATTGCGAATTGCGATTGCGAATATTCGAGAAATGCGGAATGGAGCACTCTGATTGGCACAGAATATTCGTGATATATTACAATATAAAATAATTGCGAATATTCGAGAAATGCGGAAGGAGCACTCTGATTGGCTCAGAATATTCGTGATATATTACAATACACAATAATTGCGAATATTCGAGAAATGCGGAAGGAGCACTCTGATTGGCTCAGAATATTCGTGATATATTACAATACACAATAATTGCGAATATTCGAGAAATGCGGAATGGAGCACTCTGATTGGCACAGAATATTCGTGATATATTACAATACAAAATAATTTCGAAATTTCGAGAAATGCGGAATGGAGTACTCTGATTGGCTCAGAATACTCGTGATATATTACAATATAAAATAATCGCGCGATATCGCTATTTGCCGAATAATCGCATTGCGATTTTTCGGCAATATAAAATGAGCGCTGCAGCTACTCGGCCCAAGGTCTCTAATCATACCAGCAATGCTTTTAGACGTCGATGGGGATCTCTAGGATGTGATCTGTTCTAAAAAAAAATTTAAAACATTCGAATATTCGAAATAGCGAATATTCGCCGCGATATTCGCGTTATTCGCGAATACTCGAATATGCAATATTCGTAGCGAATATTCGCAATGCGAATATTCGTGAGCAACACTATTAATTAATAAAATAGAAGCCTGCAAAGGAAAATGAATGTCCTTCTGTTGGCACCGGACAGCAGGATCGGTATGGGGATCGGGGAGGTGTTTCTGCAGTTGGTGTGGAAAAGGGTGACTGCAAGCTAAGGAGAACGCCCATGGCGGGCTGTGTACAGGCCACTGGGGGAACAGACATGATGGGCTGTGTACAGGCCACCGAGGAATGGCCATGATGGGCTGTGTGCAGGCCACTGGGGAACGGCCATGATGGGCTGAGTACAGGCCACCGAGGAACGGCCATGACAGGCTGTGTACAGGCCACCGAGGAACGGCCATGACGGGCTGCGTACAGGCCACCGAGGAACAGCCATGACGGGCTGTGTACAGGCCACCAAGGAATGGCCATGATGGCTGTGTACAGGCCACAAAGGAAAAGCCATGACGGGCTGTGTACAGGCCACTGGGGAACGGCCATGACGGGCTGAGTACAGGCCACTGAGGAACAGATATGATGGGCTGCATACAGGCCACCGAGGAATGGCCATGATGGGCTGTGTGCAGGCCACTGGGGAACGGCCATGACGGGCTGTGTACAGGCCACCGAGGAAAGCTCATGACGGGCTGTGTACAGGCCACCGAGGAAAGCTCATGACAGGCTGTGTACAGGCCACCGAGGAACGGCCATGACGGGCTGTGTACAGGCAATCGAGGAACGGCCATGACGGGCTGTGTACAGGCCACCAAGGAACGGCCATGACGGGCTGTGTACAGGCCACCGAAGAATGGCCATGATGGGCTGTGTACAGGCCACAAGGAACAGACATAATGGGCTGCGTACAGGCCACTGAGGAACGGCCATGACGGGCTGCATACAGGCCTCCAAGGAACGCCCATGATGGGCTGTGTACAGGCCACAAGGAGCGGCCATGATGGGCTGTGTACAGGCCACCGGGGGAACAGACATGATGGGCTGCGTACAGGCCACTGAGGAACGGCCATGACGGGCTGCATACAGGCCTCCGAGGAACTGCCATGATGGCCATGACAGTCCCAATTCATTTCCTCTCTTATTTGATACATAATACATCGGTATGTGATGTTTATACTTCTATGGTGTTCTTGCACCTTTGTATAGAGGAAGACCGACGAGTAGAAATTTCGAATCTACAGGTAAGTTAATAAAAAAAAAACTCCACTTTTGCATGCCATGACCTGTCCTCGTCTGATTGGATACCCTTGAATGCTGCCCCCGTATTTGTGAGACCTTGCGCCATTTCCTACGTCGGTTTGATGGGCACATTTGTGCTTTGTAGAGGAGGACACTTTGTATCTCTCGGAGGGGAAGCCATGGAGTCGCACTAATAAAACATCTTTTTTTTATCCCGGCGTTTGTTGCTAAGAGACTTTCCTCTTCACACAGAAAGAGATGATTTCCTTTTGAGCGCTGAGAGTGGATCGCGCCGTTTCGCTTCCATATTGGTGATAATAAAACCTTCTTCCTGATGTCGGCGCCATATTTCTTACAAAGGAGATTGTTGAACTTGTAACAGTTCATGAGAACCGAGATAAACCGAGGAGGGCGGGGATATCGGGGGGGGGGGGGGTGTCTTATTATGTCTCATTGTGTGTAAAGTACATTATTCCATATATTCTGTACATGATAGAACATGTAACTGTCACGCTCAGTTATCTACCCAGTACCAGTGTGTGTGTGTGTGGGGGGGGGGCAAACAATGCACCCACAGCCACCCCGCCCCCCGTGGGTCGGTCGGTCACACAGCTGTCAACACTACTGCACATTGTACTGCGCCAGTGGTGGCCGGTGGACATTATTTTTTTTGGTGGGGGGCGGCAAACTGTATGCCACCCCCCAGGTTGGTCGGTACCACTTACCCCCTTTAATGTCATGTGACATATACATTTGTAAGAACTATGGAATGCCACTCGCCCAGCCCAGAATGCAGCATCGCCCAGCTCAGGGCACCACTCACCCAGCCTGGAACACCGCTCACCCAGCTCAGGGTACCGCTCACCCAGCCCAGGACACCACTCACCCAGCCCAGGACACCGCTCACCCAGCCTGGAACACCGCTCACCCAGCTCAGGGTACGGCTCACCCAGCCCAGGACACCACTCACCCACCCCAGGACGCTGCTCACCCAGCCCAGGACACCGCTCACCCAGCCTAGGACACCGCTCACCCAGCCTAGGACACCGCTCACCCAGCAGCCTAGGACAGTCACACCCCAGACACCGCTCACCCAGCCCAGGACACCGCTCACCCAGCCCAGGACACCGCTCACCCAGCCCAGGACACCGCTCACCCAGCTCAGGGTACCGCTCACCCAGCCCAGGACACCGCTCACCCAGCCTGGACACCGCTCACCCAGCTCAGGGTACCGCTCACCCAGCCCAGGACACCGCTCACCCCAGCTCACCGCTCACCCAGCTCAGGAACACCGCTCACCCAGCCCAGGACACCGCTCACCCAGCCCAGGACACCGCAGGACCGCTCACCCAGCTCACCCAGCCCAGGTCACCCACCGCTCACACCAGCCCAGGGTACACCCAGAGGACACCGCTCACCCAGCCCGCTCACCCAGCCCAGACACCACTCACCCAGCCCAGGACACCGCTCACCCAGCCTAGGACACCGCTCACCCAGCTCAGGGTCACCCAGGCACCGCTCACCCAGCTCAGGGTACACCCAGCCCAGGACACCACTCACCCACCCCAGGACGCTGCTCACCCGCCCACCCAGCCCAGGACACCGCTCACCCAGCCTAGGACACCGCTCACCCAGCTCACCCAGGGTACCGCTCACCCAGCCCAGGACACCGCTCACCCAGCCTAGGACACCGCTTACCCAGCTTAGGGTACCGCTCACCCAGCCTAGGACAGGCTCACGCTCACCCAGCCCAGGACACCACCCAGCACCCACCCCAGGACGCTGCTCACCCAGCCCAGGACACCGCTCACCCAGCCTAGGACACCGCTCACCCAGCTCAGGGTACCGCTCACCCAGCCCAGGTCACCCAGCTCACCCAGCCTACCGCTCACCCAGCCCACCGCTCACCCAGCTCACCGCTCACCCAGCTTACCGCTACCGCAGCACCCAGCCTAGGACACCGCTCACCCAGCTCAGGGTACCGCTCACCCAGCCCAGGACACCGCTTCACCCAGCCTAGGACACCGCTTACCCAGCTCACCCAGCTCACCCAGCCCAGTACCGCTCACCCAGCCCAGGACACCGCTCACCCAGCTTAGGGTACCGCTCACCCAGCCCAGGACGCCGCTCACCGCTTACCCAGCTCACCCAGCCTACCGCTCACCCAGCTCACCGCTCACCCAGCTCAGGGTACCGCTCACCCAGCCCCCAGCCTAGGACACCGCTACCGCTCACCACAGCCCAGGACACCACTCACCCAGCCTAGGACACCAGGGACACCGCTCACCCAGCCTAGGACACCGCTCACCCAGCTCAGGGTACCGCTCACCCAGCTCACCCAGCCCAGGACACCGCTCACACCCAGCTCAGGGTACCGGCCCAGGACGCTGCTCACCCAGCACCAGGACACCGCTCCACCCAGGACGCTGCTCACCCAGCCCAGGACACCGCTCACCCAGCCTCAGGGTACCGCTCACCCAGCTCAGGGTACCGCTCACCCAGCCCAGGACACCGCTCACCCAGCCTAGGACACCGCTTACCCAGCTTAGGGTACCGCTCACCCAGCCCAGGACGCCGCTCACCCAGCCCAGGACACCGCTCACCCAGCCTAGGACACCGCTCACCCAGCTCAGGGTACCGCTCACCCAGCCCAGGACACCGCTCACCCAGCCTAGGACACCGCTTACCCAGCTTAGGGTACCGCTCACCCAGCCCAGGACGCCGCTCACCCAGCCCAGGACGCCGCTCACCCAGCCCAGGACGCCGCTCACCCAGCTACCGCTCAGCCCAGGTACCGCTCAGCCCAGGTCGCCCAGGACGCTCAGCTCCAGGACCGCTCACCCAGCTGCTCACCCAGCTCAGGGTACCGCTCACCCAGCCCAGGACGCTGCTCGCCAAGCTCAGGGCTCTGCTCACCCAGCCTGGAACACCGATCACCCAGTTTAGGGTACCGCTCACCCAGCCCAGGACACCGCTCATCAAGCTCAGGATGCCACTTACCCAGCCCAGGGCACCACCACTCACCCAGCCCAGGACACCACTCACCCAGCCCAGGAAGAATAGAACCGCACATGTCTAAATTTTAATAAATTTGCAAAGATTTCAAACAAACATCTGGGTGGGTAGATGTTTATACATATATAAAAAATTAAATAAACAAAAAAAAAAAAAAATATTGTGGGAAAATAATGAATTTAATCAATTTTTGGAAAAAGGCTCTAAAACAGACATGTGCAGAACGAAAAAAATAGTTTTGTTTTGATCCGTTATTTACATGAAGTTAAATTAGTTTCATTCGTTTTCGTATCGATTCAATATTTTTTTTCATTCAAATCAATTTCGAATTTGAATTTTTTTAATTTCCAAAGAGAACAAAATAGAATAGAAAATAACGGAATTGAATAGAATAAAAAAAATATATATTTATTTTTCCATTTCTATTCCTTTATTTTCTATTCTATTTTATTCTTTTTGGAAAACTATACGAATTCGAAAACTATTTGAGAATGATTAAAATTTCGAATTTCATCAGATTTTTTTTTTCGGATTTGTTTTTAAATTCGGTAGTATACTAATTCAGAAATTTGGATACATCCCAATTTTAGAAAAAAATAAAATTTGTCCGAATTTTAATTCGGAAAGAAACGAACCGCATGTGTCTAACTTTTTAAAAATTTGCAAAGATTTCAAACAAACGTCTGGGTGGTTAGATGTCCGGATCTGACTTCTATCCTAAAAATATATATATATATATGTATATATAAAAAACAATATATAAAAAAATTAAATAAGCCAAATAAAAAATATTTTGGGGGTAAATTATGAATTTAATACATGTTTGGAATAAGGCTGTAATATAGACATGTGCAGAATGAAAAAAAATGTTTTGTTTCGATTTGTTATTTAATTTAATTAGTTTCATTCGTTTTTGAAAAATTAATTTTCTTATCGATTTAATTTTTTTTAATCCGAATCAGTTTCAATAGTTTTCTAAATTCGAATAGTTTTCCAATTGCCAAAGAGATTAAAATAAAAAATAAATGTATTTATTTATTTTTCCTTTTCTATTTTATTCTCATTGGAAAACTATTTGAAAGCGATTACAATTCGAATTTCATACAAATTTTTTTTGGGTTATTTCGGATTCGTTTTTAAATTCGGTACTATACTAATTCAGAAACAATGATTAGAATTTGAATTTCATACAAATTTTTTTTGATTCATTTTTAAGTTCGGTAATATACTAATTTAATCCATTTTTGGAATAAGGCTCCAATATATGTGCAGAACGAAAACATTTGTTTTGTTTTAAATATTTACATGAATTCATTTAGTATAGAATAGAAAAATAACAGAATAGAATAAAAAATATATATTCAGTATTTATTTTTCCTTTTTTTCCTTTATTTTCTATTTTCTTTTCTTTGGAAATTGGAAAACAATTCGAATTCGAAAACTATTGAAAAACAATTAAAATTTTGAATTTCATCAGATTTTTTGTTTTGTTTTTTCGGAATCGTTTTTAAAATTAAGTACCATACTAATTCGAAAATTTGGATACATCTGAATTCTAGAAAAAACTAAAATGTGTCCGAATTCGTGTCTAATTTTTAATACATTTTCAAAGATTTCAAACAAACGTCTGGGTGGGTGTCTAGATGTGATTCCGGATCTGACTTCTATCCCCCCCAAAAAAAAAAAAAAATACAAAAAAAAA
Source organism: Rana kukunoris (assembly GCA_029574335.1). NCBI lineage: Eukaryota > Metazoa > Chordata > Amphibia > Anura > Ranidae > Rana > Rana kukunoris. Next base: position 560,026,548 of record CM056052.1, on the reverse strand, counting down.
ATATATAAAACAATATATATATATAAAAAAATAAGCCACAACATTTTTTTAGGGGGTAAATTATGAATTTAATACATTTTTGGAATAAGGCTGTAATATAGACATGTGCAGAATGAAAAAAAAAATGTTTTGTTTCGATTTGTTATTTAATTTAATTAGTTTCATTCGTTTTTTAAAATTCGTTTTCTTATCGATTCAATTTTTTTTTAATTCAAATCAGTTTCAATAGTTTTCTAAATTCGAATAGTTTTCCAATTGCCAAAAGAGAATAAAAAAGAAAATAAAGGAATAGAATAAAAAATGTATTTATTTATTTTTCCTTTTCTATTCCTTTATTTTCTATTTTATTCTCTTTTGGAAATTGGAAAACTATTTGGATTCGAAAACTATTTACGAGCGATTAGAATTAAAATTTCATCCGATTTTTTTTTCTTGGTTATTTCGGATTCGTTTTTAAATTCGGTACTATACTTATTCGGAAATTTGTTTCAGGAAAAAAAGAAAATTTGTCCGAACTTTAATTCGGACAGAAACAAACTGCACATGTCTAAATTTTATTAAATGTGCTAAGATTTCAAACAAACGTCTGGGTGGGTTGATGTCTAGATGCGATTCCGGATCAGACTCCTATCACTAAAAAAGAAATAAAAAATATATAAAAAATATAAAAAATAATAATAAATTAAATAAACCACAAAAAAATTGGGGAAAAATAATGAATTGAATACATTTTTGGAATAAGGCTGTAACATCATAAAATGTGGAAGAAGTGAAGCGCTGTGAGTACTTTCCGGGTGCTCTGTATTCTGTGAGCGGTTGGCAGGCAGTTACATTTTTTATTTTTTTTAGCTAAATGTCAATATGAAGTTTATTCTCTGGGATTAGATCCGGGATTAGAAGAGATATCATACAAAAATTATACAGCGGGCGACATTAAACGCACGACATCCGTGTCTGTGTATTTAATCCTCTGTAAATAACAAAGTAACATTTAAAAAAAAAAAAAAAAGATTAATTTTACCTTTTGGCCACTAGATGGCAGAAAATCAGACCAAAAGTAAAAGGAAAAAAAAAAAAAACGCTCATCTGAGAGAACAACGAAAAAAAATATTGTTAAAATTTAAAGTGACAACGATCGCCTTCCACGATAAATAATTGAGTGTGTGCGTCTATTTATACTCCGGTGCGTTTATAGCGGGAGCATCTGCTCACGTCTGTATTTGTCAATGCAAATGCTTTACCATTCACCGCGGCGCGCCGCATCCCGGATGTAAAAATCTGCTTTGAAGTTTTTTTTTGCTGACTACATGAAAAAAAAAATAAAAAAATTATCAAAAACGGAAGAATTGGGAGAAAGAAAGTTTTAACTTTGTGAGTGGAAGACGACTTCGGCGGTCGCCTAAGGCCTCGCACTCACAGGGGACTCGCGGCTGCCTAACTTACCCAATGCATTACTCCAGTTTTGAGCAACAGGGGACCTTAACGTTGCTGTGCCCTGACTCAAGAGCGGGGGGCCGCCAGAGTCCCTAACAACCAGTGAATATCGGTGACACCACCCCTTGTGGCGTCAATAACCCAGCATGCCCTGAGTCATTGAGGTCAGAAGGGGGCGGGTTCACCTGGTGACATCACCGGGTGACCCCTGCCCCTTAGTTATTAAAAATCTGGGGGCCACCTTGTTAAAGGGGGCTTCCAGATTGCGATAAGCCCCCTGCTGGCAGACCCCCTCAACCACCGGCCAGGGTTGTGTGGAAGAGGCTCTTGTCCATTAATTATTTTTCCCATCATGGGTGTGAGTGGGGGGCCCCATGTCAAGTTTTGCCTAAGGCCTCACAAAGCCTAGAGCCGCCTCTGAGCGCCTTCCAAACTGTTATTCAGGGCACACCCCCTCCCTCACCTTCCCCGCAAAAAAGATAAGGGGGCGGGGGGTAAAGTAGTCTCAGGGTTGATGTTTTTTTTTGTCATTTTGTCAGGTGAATGTGCCGCCTGCCACCCATAGCCTGTCAGCAGATGCAGTGCCACTTGCCACCCATAAACTGCCTCCAGATACAGTGCCGCTTGCCCCCCATAGCCTGCCACCAGATGCAGTGCCACTTTCCACCTGTAGCCTGCCACCAGATGCAGTGCCGCTTGCCACCCATAGCCTGCCACCAGATGCAGTGCTACTTTCCACCTGTAGCCTGCCACCAGATGCAGTGCCGCTTGCCACCCATAGCCTGCCACCAGATGCAGTGCCGCTTGCCACCCATAGCCTGCCACCAGATGCAGTGCCGCTTGCCACCAGTAGCCTGCCACCAGATGCAGTGCCGCTTGCCACCCATAGCCTGCCACCAGATGCAGTGCCGCTTGCGACCAGTAGCCTGCCACCAGATGCAGTGCCGCTTGCCACCCATAGCCTGCCACCAGATGCAGTGCCGCTTGCCACCAGTAGCCTGCCACCAGATGCAGTGCCGCTTGCCACCTGTAGCCTGCCACCAGATGCAGTGCCACTTGCCACCCGTAGCCTGCCACCAGATGCAGTGCTGATGTCACATGCTTGGAAGGAAAGGAGTGGAGTCACTGTCTGGAGAGTGAAGATCACACCAGTTCCATGCTGCTTACCGCTGGGTGCCAGAAGAAGGAGGCAGTGCCGAGGTAGGTGAGGACAGCAGTGCCGCACTAGGCACAGGCCTCGCTCCCGGCATCACTGCCTGAGAGTAAAATTGTCACTGGTTGCAAGATGCCAGGAAGCGACGGCCCTAGCAACCAGTTCTGGAAATGTAGTTATTAGTTAGTAGGGGGTGGCTGTGTCCTTTATTTAATTCCGGGACATTGTATTGTCCCAGAATGAAGGTGCCCGGGACCCGGGACAGACATGTCAATTGCGGGACTGTCCTGGGCAATCCGGGACATGTGGACACCCTTCTCCCTGTGGTCAGGGCCGCCATTAGGGGGGTACAGGCAGTACTCCTGTAAGGGGCCCGGATGGCAACCCCCCTTTTTTTGTAAGGGGCCGGAGGTCCCCAGGGCCTTTTTATAAAAAAAAAATATTTATATATATATATATATATATATATATATATATATATATATAATATATATATTTATTTTTTTAGTAAAGGGCCCAGAGGTCCCCAGGGCGCCCGGATGGCAACCCCCCCTTTTTTTTTTATAATTTTCTTTGTCATTCATTTTTTTTATTTTTGTAAGGGGCCCAGAGGTCCCCAGGACAACCCCCCAAATTTGTGGCATCCCCCCGCTTCTCAATTATCGCCCCCCGCTTTTCAATTCGCGGCAGCCCCCCCCGCTTCTCAAATTGAAGCGGCAGCAACCCCCCCCCCCCGCTCCTCTGCTACATCAGGCCTATGCTTGAAGGTGTGTAAGGGGCCCCATAATTCCTGATGATGGCGGCCCTGCCCGTGGTTACTCTGAAGCAGGACAGTAGAAGAACAGCGAAGATCGATGTATTGGTGGCGACTACTGCAGTGGCCTCACAGGTATGGCTTAGGCCAGAGGGGGGGGGGAACCAAGAAGGGCCCCACAGGGGCAGGAGGCGGCGGAGTCATAGGAAAGAAGAACATTTCTCCTAAACCAAGAAGGATCAGCGCAGGGGACATATCATACTAAGTCACAGTTATGTCCCTTGTGCTGATGTTTATGTGTGTATTATTTAAGCTTTATAATGCAGGATATGGCTATTCGCTACACTTGGGAGGAATGTTTGTAGAATACAATGTTTCCGGTTACTTTCAATAGCGTCATTTATCATCCTTCCCCTAATAAAGCGTTACAACCCCCGGACACAAAACACGCTCTAATGGTGGCGATCGATCAACATTAATTAGGAGAACGGTCTAATCCTAATCATCAATTAAGAGTCAGGATGCGGGATGAAGCCACAGCGATGAAAGCGATGGAATGAAATGATGGCCGACCTTAAGAGTGAAATCCACCCCCCCCCTCCCCCTTATGGTTAAACGCTCGCCAATCACCTTTGTTATTATTTTACCGATTGGCAAAACAGGCACCGGAAACTCCTTCCAGAAAAAAAAGGTCCTCATCATCCCAGTCTTAGTCCGTAGGGCTCAATATGGAGTTGGCCCCGCCCTCTACGCGGTATTACCAAAAGTATTGGGACGCCGGCCTTTACACGCCCATGAAATGTAATGGCATCCCAGTCTTAGTCCGTAGGGCTCAATATGGAGTTGGCCCCACCCTCTACGTGGCATTACCAAAAGTATTGGGACGCCTGACTTTACACGCCCATGAACTTTAATGGCATCCCAGCATGGGCGTCCGCTGAACTTTTTCCAGGGGGGGGCATAATTTTAGGTCACCCTTCCTATACCTGGCACCCCCCCTTCACTGATCATACCTGTATGCACTCAGCTTCCCCCCTCATCTGTATATATGCCAGCCCCCCTGTACACAAACAGCCTCCTCCCTTCACTTGTACTCACACCCCCCACTTGTATGGTCACGGTGGTCTTCCTTCTCCCAAGTCCTGTTTCTACATGTCCATTTGAAAATACATTACAGTTATCAAAGCAAACACGAGGGCGCACATAAAGGAATTCGGCCAGAGGTGGCAGTAAAGAGCTCTGTAAGCTTTGTGACACTGATATTGCAAGAGCTGTGGAGCCGATTGCACAAACACAGAGAGAGTCAGCACAGCCACAGATGGGAGTATGGCAGACCCTTGCTGATTCCAGGGGGGTCACTCGCCCATGCATCCCAGTCTTAGTCCGTAGGGCTCAATATGGAGTTGGCCCCGCCCTCTACGCAATATTACCAAAAGTATTGGGACGCCTGACTTTATGCGCCCATGAACTTTAATGGCATCCCAGTCTTAGTCCGTAGAGCTCAATATGGAGTTGGCCCCGCCCTCTACGCAATATTACCAAAAGTATTGGGACACTGGCCTTTACACACCCATGAACTTTAATGGCATCCCAATCTTAGTCCGTAGGGCTCAATATGGAGTTGGCCCTGCCCTCTACGTGATATTACCAAAAGTATTGGGACGCCTAACTTTACACGCCCATGAACTTTAATGGCATCCGAGTCTTAGGCCTCGTACACACGATCGGACATATCCAATGAAAACGGTCCGCGGACCATTTCCATCGGATATGTCCGATCGGGAGTTTGATCCGATGGCGTGTACACACCATCGGATCAAATTCCCCGCCGCCGGACGGCGCGGTGACGCGGCGGTGACGTTGACGCCGCCGCGTCACCGCCACGTCACCGCACCAGGAAGTTAAACACTTCCGCGCATGCGCCGAATCCATTCGGCGGCGGCGCGGCGGCGGTGGGGGACGACATGTCTGCTGGTAAGTGTACTAACCAGCAGACATGTCGGGCGGACAGATTTCACCGGATAGATTTCAAAGCATGCTTTGAAATCTGTCGGGTGGAGAAATCTGTCCGCTAGCCCATACACACGAGCGGAGATGTCTGCTGAAACGGTCCATCGGACATATCCCCTCGTGTGTAGGAGGTCTTAGTCCGTAGGGTTCACACAAAGGATGTTTACATTCCATGTAGCAATAAAAGTGATAAAAACAATTAAAGGGACTGAGCAAAGATAAATAAAAAATAAATAAAATAATAATTAAAAAAAATAAAAGTGCCCCCCCCCCCCCCCCTCCTCCTGTGCTAGCATGTGTGCCAAGTTCCCGGTCTAGGGGACCTATGAATGGCCGGTAACTTGTCCCCAAAATTACCAAATTACCATTTAACATGGGAGTCTATGGAAGGAGTGCCCGGCTTTGAAAAATCGGTGCCCCCCGGCCATAGGTCCTCCGGATAACAAACTTTGCACACTTTTATAGAGGAAAAGGGGGCTACATGTGTGCCAAGTTTCGGGTCCAGAGGACCCACGACTTTCCGGTATCAGGTCCCCAAATTCACCAGAGAAATTACTGTTTAACATGGGAGTCTATGGAAGGGGTGCTCCCCAGCCGTAGGTTCCCCAGACAACAAACTTTGCACACTTGTAGAGGAAGAGTGGGGCTACATGTGTGCCAAGTGGGGTCCAGGGGACCTACGGTCGGCCGGTACCGGGTCCCCAAATTCCGGGAGATCAGGCGCAAAAAGGTGACTCGAGTATAAGCCGGGGGGGGGCATTTTTAGCACAAAAAAATGTGCTGAAAAACTCGGCTTATACTCCAGTATATACGGTAATTCCAAACAAAAGTCATTCTCGGCGCGGTGACTGCGCAATGTTTACTTCTTCTCCCTTTTCCCGCATGAAAACAGAGCGCTCGGAATTCGTAATCAACACTCGGAAAAATTTGCAATCACGGCTCGGCGTGTCACCGCGGAGGCCATTTAATTACGGTGTAATCATACACATCGTTGAAAATGATTTTCTCTGAGTGCTGCGGGGTCGGCGGAGGATTTGACCCGCGGACACTTCTGTACATATATAAGTTAATCAATCCTTTACCCGTTTCTGACGGACGCGGCACCAGCGTCACAACTGGGCTGATGAAACTCAAAGCGGCTGATTTACTAACGGCAGATAGGCTGTGAGCTTAGTGGGGTGCGGTTGCGCTCACCCCCCCCCCCCCCCAGAGCTTAGTGAATGCGGCAAAGCTTCCCTCTGTTAACCACTTCAGCCCCGGAAGAATTTAACCCCCTTCCTGACCAGAGCACTTTTTGCGATTCGGCGCTGCGTCGCTTTAACTGACAATTGCGCGGTCGTGCGACGCGGCTCCCAAACAAAATTGGCGTCCTTTTTTCCCCCATAAATAGAGTTTTCTTTTGGTGGTATTTGATCACCTCTGCGGTTTTTATTTTTTGCGCTATAAACAAAAATAGAGCGACAATTTTGAAAGAAATAAATATATTTTTTACTTTTTGCTATAATATATAAAGATTTTATTTATAGATAGACTCTTTTGAGCATTTATACATAAAACTATTTTCATCACGATTTTTATAGATTGTATCAATAATTTTTAAAGGTATTTTCACACATATCTGTTCACAATTTGTATTTGCGCAACTTTTTGTGTTTTATTAAATATTATGGCCCAGATTCACAGAGCGATTACGCCTGCGCAACTGCTGTTGCGCGTGCGTAAGTCTAAATGTGCGCGTGCGTATAGTTGGACGCGATTCACAAAACAATATACGCCAGAAATCTACGTTTTTTGGTCCGGCGTAATTGAATTAGACATTCGCTTCCCTTCGTGCAAAACTGCGCTAGACACACCATTGATTTGCTAGTCAAATATGCTAATGAGGGAGTTACGGGGATCCACAAAAAAACGCAGTTGCTGCGCAGGCTACGCGATGTGCGCAACAGCAAAATGTTCTGTCTAAAGTTAGAGGACCTAAAAGCTGGTCTAAATTTTGAAAAAAAGTCTAATTGTCAGATAAAGCAACACTGTTAGTGAGGAGTTCAGCAGTCACACGTGTTGCCCAACAATCTGTATGCCAACATGCCAGGGGCATCCATGCTCATAGCTATACTACTGACTTTAGATGAACAAAGAAGGAGGAGGGCACGGAGGATGGCACTAAGGAGGGCACGGGAGATGTTTTTTTTAATTTTTTTATTTGCTTATATAAAATTTACAATTTAAATTAATCTAATACAATATTCTTATCTGATACAAGCCCCTCACTCTTCACTTGATATATCACACACGCATAGACATCTATGGCATGAGTGATTCTGAGGTGTCTCGCATCTTCAGATTCACCCCTCATGCCATCATGGAATTACCACAACCCTGCAGGAGGACATCACCAGCCCAACACATGGCACCACCCATGACACCCATGACAGCTACATATACAATCAGAGCCCCATCCCCACAGATTTCCAACAGAACATGTATGGGGACAGCTGGCTGGTTGGTGAGTGACATGGGTGGCAGGCATGACTATCCCCTCCCGTGATGCACACCTCACAAGTGGCACATGCATGACTAACATCCTCCTGTCTTTTCCCTTCAAGGTGACTCTGCATATGCACTGGTACCCCATCTCATGACCCCATCTCATGCCAGCTCACATTATGCATCTTTGCACGTTAAACACACACATTAATCATGGCACAATGAGAATGCATGCATGCACACCACTGTGGTCCCTAGCACACACACCCCACATCCTCATCACATTGGATTGGCACCAGTCCACCATGCAGGACTTGTGAGCTGCAACGCCATGCCACGGCTCCAATTATGTCACTGTACATTCATACACCATTCACACAGACCTGGCGATCACTTCTCCACCACAAATGAGGGTGACACCCCTTTTCCCGCAGGAATATCACCCCCACATTCCAAAATCATACACAAACAGAACCAAAAAAATTAAATAAATGACGAGCAAAAATAAAAAATGCCCAGCAAAAATATAATTTAAACAAAATAACAACAAAGACATAAAAGACAAAAATCACTCTGCAAAACAGTCCCCAAATATCTCAAAGACACGTCACAAACAAACAAAAGCACCTTGCTGTATAGGGAGGGATACAAAGGGATGTACTTTTGCAAAGGAAGTGCATTTGTGTCTGTCTATTTATGCTGTCTGCGTAGTTCATAAAGTTGCCCTAGTCCATTTCCAATTTCACTGATTGCGCCGCTCCCGAGTTGTGAGCATGCGCACAACGGAGCTGACATGGTTTCCTTCACGCGCGCATGCGCGAGTCGGCCGGCCCTTCATTTGCATGGGGTCACGGCTCATTTCAATGTAACACGCCCACGTCCTTCCCAATTTGTATTACTCCTCCTTACGCCTCAGGAAAAAACCTTACGTTTGCGCAAGCTCTTGCGTAAAAGCTACGTGAATCGCCGGATTACGCGGCTAGATTGCGCAAGTCTAACGGAAAAGTGGTGCGCTACGCCGGAATGATAATGCGCCGATCTACGTGAATCTGCCCCTATATAATTAATAATAATTATATATATATATATAATATATATATATATATATATATATATATAATATATATATATATATATATATATATTTAAATAATATTAATAATAATAATTATATATATATATATATATATATATATATATATATATATATATATATATATATATATATATATAGTTATATTTGCGCAACTTTTTGTGTTATATATATATATATATATATATATATATAAATAATATTAATAATAATTATATATATATATATATATATATATATATATATATATATATATATATAATATTTATAGTTGTATTTGCGCAACTTTTTGTGTTGTTTATATATATATATATATAAAATAAATCTACATATATAATAAATACCCCCCTCCCCCAAAATATATATATATATATATATCAAAAATTTAGGCCGATACGTATTCTTCTACATATTTTTGGTAAAAAAAAAATCACAATAAGCGTTTATTGATTGGTTTGCGCAAAAGTTATAGCGTTTACAAAATAGGGGATAGATTTATGGCATTTTTATTAATATTTTTTTTTATACTAGTATTGGCGACGATCAGCGATTTTTATCA
>CM056052.1:559849561-560012061 GCA_029574335.1 Rana kukunoris | reverse complement strand
GTCCCTGGTTTTACTGAGCCTGGCATCCCTGGTGGGGCTCCCTAGTGACATGGGGCCCTCGGGCAGTGCCCGAGTGACCAATAGTCAGTCCACCCCTGCCTATAACTGCGATCCTCCAACCCCTATAACTGAGATCCTCCAGCCCTCATAACTGAGCTCCTCCATCCCGAATCATAAATGAGGTCCTCCATCGCCCATAACTGAGATCCTCCAACCCCTATAACTGAAATGCTCCAGCCACCAAAACTGAGGTCCTCCATCCTGAATCATAACTGAGGTCCTCCAACCCCTATGACTGAGATCCTCCAGCCCTCATAACTGAGCTCCTCCATCCCGAATCATAAATGAGGTCCTCCATCGCCCATAACTGAGATCCTCCAACCCCCACAACTGAGGTCCTCCAACCCCTATAACTGAAAAGCTCCAGCCACCAAAACTGAGGTCCTCCATCCCGAATCATAACCGATGTCCTCCATCCCGAATCATAACCGATGTCCTCCATCCCGAATCATAACTGAGGTCCTCCAATCTCTATAACTGAGGTCCTCCATCCCGTCATAATTGAGGTCCTCCAACCCCCATAACTGAGGTCCTCCATTTCGAATCATAAATGAGGTCCTCCATCGCCCATAACTGAGATCCTCCAATCTCTATAACTGAGATCCTCCAATCTCTATAACTGAAATGCTCCAGCCACCAAAACTGAGGTCCTCCATCCCGAATCATAACTGAGGTCCTCCAATCTCTATAACTGAGATCCTCCAACCCCCATAACCGAGGTCCTCCATCCCGAGTCATAATTGAGGTCCTCCAACCCCCATAACTGAGGTCTTCCAACCCCCCTCCCCCTCCTAAAAACAAGAAAAAAGCTGATAAAGTAATCTGTCTCATCTGAGGCTTCTCTGTACTCCGAATTCTGCTTCTGGTATAACAATGAGACCCTCGTGAGACAACAACACAAGTGAATACTCTACGTTCGGCATACATTTCACTTGATTGGATCGGATTGCCGTGGCTCGGTATAAACACACATCAATGTGACAACTTATAAGATTCAAATATCTCTAACTTTCCATTTGAAAGAAGCATTACACTATTTCCAGTACGGCTTTGAAGAGGAGCAGATGGCGTCCGGCCCCAAGGTGGTCCGGGAGAGCGGAGCCGGAGATAGAACAACTGGATGGTGAATGCCGCTGACATCTGGGCGGCTTGACAGTTTCTGGGAATCTGTACAAAAATTCTTAAGGGCAGTCAACATTCTTAGGGGGCCTTTGGCCTTTTTTTTCTGGTAAAACCTGTGTTAGCAAATCCTGTATCTGTAGTGATTAAAGAGACCCTGTCACCAAAAATTGCAGGTAAAAGCACAGGAAACATGCATGGTGACCTGCTGAAAAGGTTATTCTGCGAAGAGTTAATTCCCTAGCCCAGCCCTTCCCCCCATGTAAGTCTTAGCCCTTTCCTATATACACTAGTCTAATTACTGATTCCTTCTAATAGGAAAAAAAGTGCCACCATTTTTTTTTTTAAAGAACAGTGTAAAAAAATGTAAATAAAAGGTAAAATAAAGAAGAAAAAAAAATGTAAACGTGCCCCGTCCCGACGAGCTCGCGCGCAGAAGCGAACGCATAAGTGAGCAGCGCCCGCATATGAAAATGGTGTTCAAACCACACATGTGAGGTATTGCCGCGATCATTAGAGCGAGAGCCATAATTCTAGCCCTAGACCTCCTCTGTAACTCAAAACATGCAACCTGTAGGATTTTTTAAACATCGCCTATGGAGATTTTTAAGGGTAAAATTTGCCGCCATTCCACGAGCGGCCGCAATTTTTAAAGCGTGTTGGGTATCAATTTACTCGGCGTAACATTATCTTTCATAATATAAAAAAAAAAAATGGGGCTAATTTACTGTCGTCTTATTTTTTTATTCAAAAAAGTGTTTTTTTCCCCCCAAAAAATGCTCTTGTAAGACAGCTGTGTCATCAGTGCCACCCATAAGTGTCCATCAGTGCCACCTATCAGTGCCCATCCATGCCACCTATCAGTGACACCCATAAGTACCCAACCGTGCCACCCATAAGTGCCCATTAGTGCCACCTATCAGTGCCCATCCATGCCACCTATCAGTGACACCCATAATTCCCCAACCGTGCCACCCATAAGTGCCCATTAGTGCCACTTTTTGTGTCCATCAGTGCCGCATACAAGTGCCACCTATCAGTTCCCATCAGTACCGCCTATCAGTGCCCATCAGTGCCCATCAGTCCCACCTATTACTGCCCATCATCAGTGCCACCTCAGTGTCACCTTATCAGTGCCCGTTACTGAAGATGAAAACATACTTATTTACAAAAAAATTTAAACAGAAACAAAGAAAAACTTTTTTATTATCTGAAATTTTCGGTCTTTTTTTTAATTTGTTTGCGCAAAACCTAAAAATCGCAGAGGTGATCGAATACCACAAAAAAAAACTCTATTTGTGGGAACAAAATGATCAAAAATTTGTTTTGATACAGTGTACCGTTCAAATTGCGACAGCGCTGAAAGCTGAAAATTGGCCTAGGCAGGTAAGGGGGTGTAAGTGCCGGTATTGAAGTGGTTAAAGGCCCCCCCCTCATGAGTAAAGGGCCCTGAGATCAGTGGGAATGGCCCCCCAGGCCTGGAGGGGAGGGCCCTGGGCTCGAAGGAAAAGGGCCTGTGACCAATAGAAAGCGAACTGGGACCGATGGAAAAGGCCCCGGCGGTCATGAGGGCTCTTCATGATTTCTTGCATCACGGCCCTGAAGGTTCTAGCTGTGTCCCTGAGCATTCTTGGCAAAGTTTCCATAAACATTCCGCAGTCTTCTGCGGATGTCGGACATCCTGCACCCCCTCCTTCCCCAGGAACTCAGTAACGGGACGTTGCTTCAGCTTGGAATCCATTATTTACCTGCAATATATATATATTGGCCTAGTAAGAATATATATAAGCCTAGTAAGTGGCCTTTTCCAACCCAACTGGATGGCCTTTTACAGCCCAACTGGATGGCCTTTTACAACCTCCCTGGGTGGCCTTTTACAACCCAACTGTATGGCCTTTTCCAACCCAACTGGATGGCCTTTTCCAACCCAACTAGATGGCCTTTTCCAACCCAACTAGATGGCCTTTTCCAACCCAACTGGATGGCCTTTTCCAACTCTACTAGATGGCCTTTTCCAACCCAACTGGATGGTCTACAGTTCCAGTGCCCAAAGGAACGATAGACAATTCCTCAAAAAATTATTTTCATGGCGCAATAATCTCATCTTGCATATTGGCCGCCTTCAACATGGCGAAAGTTCTTGAAAACCTGAAATACATTTTCCCGAATTTAATGGTGAAAATCGAATGAAATTCTGTAAAAAGATACAATGTCATAACTCTTTTTGATCTAAAAAAGAAAATTATGCAAATTATATTGATCCTTACGTTCTAGATTTTGCACAGAAGGACGCGGAAAGTACGAAATTTTTATTTTCAATTTTTGGAAAGGGGATGTTATTTGGGAGCCAGAGAACAGCAAGTGCTCTGCTGTGTACTGTCAATTTATTTTTTCTCGTTTTTCGGGTAATTCGTATATTCGCCACTTCGAAAATTTGAAAAATCATAAATTCATAAAATTGAAAAATCGTAAACTCATAAATTCTGAAATCAAAAAATTCTGAAATCCGAAAATTCGAAATTAAGAAATAAAATCTGAAAATTCGAAAGAAACTAAAATCGGAAAAAAAATGTACAGACTGGGGGAGGACTATTGCAGACTGGAGGGGGACTTGTGCAGACGGGGGGGGGGTGACCTGGACAGACTGAGGGTGCTAGTGCAGACTGAAGGGGCAAACTTGTGAAGGCTGGGGATACTTGTACAGAATAGGGGTAGACTTGTTGGAATTGTACAGGCTGGGGGAGGCTTGTCCAGATTGGGGGACTTGTGCAGACTGGGAGGGACTTGTGTAGACTGGTTGGGACTTGTGCAGACTGGGGATACTTGTACAGAATAGGGGTAGACCTGTTGGACTTGTACATACTGGCAGGGGCTTGTGCAGACTGGGGAGGGGGGGCTTGTGCAGACTGGGGGGGGGGGCACGTATGGGACTTGTACAGAGTGGGGGGACTTGTACAGACTGGAGGGGACTTGTTCAGACTGGGGAGGCTTGTGCAGGCTTGGTGGGACTTGTGCAGACTGGGGGTGGGAATTGTGCAGAATGGGGGGGGGGACTTGTGCAGACTGAGGGAGGGTCTTGTGCAGACTGGGGGGGACCTGTACAGACTGGGGATATTTGTACAGAATAGGGGTAGACTTGTTGGACTTGTACAGACTGGCAGGAACTTGTGTAGACTGGAGGAGACCTGTACAGACTGGGGGATAGGCTTGTGGGACTTATACAGACTGGAAGGACTTGTGCACAGTAGGGGGGGGGGGCTTGTGCAGGCTGGGAGGGAGTTGTGCAGACTGGGGGTAGTAATTTTGCAGAATGGGAGGGGACTTGTGCAGACTGAGGGAGGGTCTTGTACAGACTGTGGGGGACTTGTACAGATTGGGGGGTATTTGTGTAGACTGGGGGGGATATGTGCGGACTGAGGGGGACTTGTGCAGACTGGGGGAAACGTATTCAGACCAGGGGGGAACACTGAGGGAGGGGGCCTGTGACGGCTGGGTGGGGGTTTCTGCAGATTGGGGGGGACTTAAGCAGACTGGGGGGAGCGTATGCAGACTGAAGTGGCAGACTTGTGCTGACTGGTGGGATGGGGGACAGTGGGAGTATCTTGGCATGCGGTGAAAGCGGCAGTTGATAGTGGGGGGCCCAGGTCAACTTTTGCACTGGGGGCCCATAAGCTTCAAGCTACACCTCTGCCTTTTACCTCATTGTTTATTACCTGGATGTGATCAGAAATGTGTCTGATTTTTAAGAAGTAGTTGGACCTGCTTTGACTTTAGTCTTCCTATAAGACAAGCACTGGTTTTATGTAGTTGATGGATAATTGCACTTTTCATGACTGAAACAGTTAAAGTATTAAGTGTCTCAGGGCAGTTTTTCAGTCGTCAGTCTGAGACCCCCCCCGAGGTCACTGTTACCGTACCCACTTTCGCTTTACCCTCGCTCACCTCACACACACCCCCCTCCCTCCGTACCCCAACGCCTGAGAGCTGAGCGAGGAGAATGGAGCTCCGGTATGGAAACGATGACCTTGGGAGGCCACAAGCTGAATGTGAAGAAGGATTATTGCTGTGGCCGATGTTTTCTCATGTTTACCCCGAGGCACTAAATAGTTTTACGCAGAAAGTGCTTTGTAAGGGCACTTATCCTTCACAGGGAATCTATATTTTATTTTAGAGATACATGTGAAAGTAATCAGCTTACTGTAAATAACCTTATCAATGTATAGTAACCTTGTTTCCAGGTAGAGTTTGTATGTACGTTCCGCGGTTACTATGAAGACTCAAACAAAAGAGCCGTGCTGAGATTATTTCATATTACAGTTTTATATCTAATGGTGTGCGAGCCGCTGGCTTAGGGATTTTACCCTTTATGGCAATGTTTTATTTTAAGTGGCTTATGAAGACTGGCAAAGTGCGTCCTTCTCGTTCCCTCTCTCTCCCTCTCTCTATTTCTCCCCCTCTCTCTCTCCCTCTCTCTATTCCTCCCCCTCTCTCTCCCTCTCTCTGTCTCTCTCTCCCCCTCTCTCTTCCTCTCCCTCTCTACCCCCTCTGTCTCTCTTTCCCCCTTTCTCCTCTCTCTCTCTCTCTCTCTCTCTCTCCCTCTCTATCTCTCCCTCTCGCTATTCCTCCCCTTCTCCCTCTCCCTCTCTCCCCCTCTCTCTTCCTCTCCCTCTCTCTATTCCTCCCCCTCTCTTTCCCCCTCTCTCTTCCTCTCCCTCTCTCCCCCCCTCTCCCCCTATGTCTCTATCCCCATCTCTCCCCCCTTTCTCTCTCTCTCTGTCTCTCTCCCTCTCCTCCTCTCTCTCTCTGTCTCTTTCTCATCCCTCTCCCCCCCCCCCCCACCTCTTGCTCTTTCTCTCTTTGCCTCTCACCCCCCTCTCTCTTCCGCTCCCTCTCTATCCCCCCTCTCTCTCTCCCTCTCATCCCCATTCTCTCCTTCTCTCTCCCCCTCACTCTCTCGCCCCTCCCCCTCTTTGTCTCCCCTTCCCCCTTTCTCGACGTATCTCTCTCTTTCCCCCTCTCTCTCCATCTCTCTCTCCCCTTTCCCCTTTCCCTATCTCTTTCCCTCTCCATCTCTCTCTCCCTCTCTCTATTCCTCCCCCTCTCTCTCTCTCTCCATCTCTCTATTCCTCCCCCTCTGTCTCTCCCTCTCTCTCCCCCTCTACCCCCCTTCTCCCCATCTGTCTTTCTTTCCCCCTCCCTTCCCTCTCTCCCCCCTTTCTCTCTCTGTCTCTCTCCCTCTCCTCCTCTCTCTCTCTCTGTCTCTCTCTCTCTCGCCCCTCTCCCCCCGCGCTCTTTCTCCCTCTGCCTCTCACACCCTCTCTCTTCCTCCATTTCTCTTCCCCTCTCTCCCCTCGCTCTTCCTCTCTCTCTCTACACCCCCTCTCTCTCTGTCTTTCTCTCGCACCCTCTCCCTCTCACCCCCACTCTCTCCTCCTCTCTCCCTCTCTCTCGCCCCTCCCACTCTTTGTCTCCCCTTACCCCTCTCTCGACCTATCTCTCTCTCTCCCCCTCTCTCTTCCTCTCCCTCTCTACCCCCTCTGTCTCTCTTTCCCCCTTTCTCCTCTCTCTCTCTCTCTCTCTCTCCCTCTCTATCTCTCCCTCTCGCTATTCCTCCCCTTCTCCCTCTCCCTCTCTCCCCCTCTCTCTTCCTCTCCCTCTCTCTATTCCTCCCCCTCTCTTTCCCCTTCTCTCTTCCTCTCCCTCTCTCCCCCCCTCTCCCCCTATGTCTCTATCCCCATCTCTCCCCCCTTTCTCTCTCTCTCTGTCTCTCTCCCTCTCCTCCTCTCTCTCTCTGTCTCTTTCTCATCCCTCTCCCCCCCACCTCTTGCTCTTTCTCTCTTTGCCTCTCACCCCCTCTCTCTTCCGCTCCCTCTCTATCCCCCCTCTCTCTCTCCCTCTCATCCCCATTCTCTCCTTCTCTCTCCCCCTCACTCTCTCGCCCCTCCCCCTCTTTGTCTCCCCTTCCCCCTTTCTCGACGATATCTCTCTCTTTCCCCCTCTCTCTCCATCTCTCTCTCCCCTTTCCCCTTTCCCTATCTCTTTCTCTCTTTCCCTCTCCATCTCTCTTTCCCTCTCCATCTCTCTCTCCCTCTCTCTATTCCTCCCCCTCTCTCTCTCTCTCCATCTCTCTATTCCTCCCCCTCTGTCTCTCCCTCTCTCTCCCCCTCTACCCCCCTTCTCCCCATCTGTCTTTCTTTCCCCCTCCCTTCCCTCTCTCCCCCCTCTCTCTCTCTCTCCCTCTCCTCCTCTCTCTCTCTCTGTCTCTCTCTCTCTCGCCCCTCTCCCCCCGCGCTCTTTCTCCCTCTGCCTCTCACACCCTCTCTCTTCCTCCATTTCTCTTCCCCTCTCTCCCCTCGCTCTTCCTCTCTCTCTCTATCCCCCCCCTCTCTCTCTGTCTTTCTCTCGCACCCTCTCCCTCTCACCCCCACTCTCTCCTCCTCTCTCCCTCTCTCTCGCCCCTCCCACTCTTTGTCTCCCCTTACCCCTCTCTCGACCTATCTCTCTCTTTCCCCCTCTCTCTCCATCTCTCTCTCCCCTTTCCCCTCTCCCTATCTCTCTCTCTTTTTCCCTCTCCATCTCTCCCCTTCTCTCCCCCCTCTCCCTCCCCTCATCCTCCCCCCTCTTCCCCTCTCCCCCTCTCTCTCCCTTTCTTGCTCTCTCTCGCTCTCTATCTCCAGAGTTCACCCCAAATCACCTTATCCTCATGTTGATGGGGACAAGGGCCTCTTCCCCACAACCTTGGACGGTGGTGGTCTGTGGGCTTATCATAATATTCATGGGGCCCTCGGGCAGTGCCCGAGTAGTCAGTCCGCCCCTGGTTTGGGGGTTCTAAGTAATTTTTTAGCAAAAAAACGTTTTAACTGTAAAACAGGCTCGAGGGGGGAATAGTCTGAAGTCTATATTTTTGATCCGTAATCTAACTCCAGTAATAAGAACAAAGGGCCAGATTCAGGATGGCGAGCGGTTCTTTGCGGCAAGGTAACTTTTTCTATTTACGTTACGCCGCCGCAACTTTTCCCGCAAGTGCTGTATTCCCAAAGCACTTGCGTGTAACGTTGCGGCGGCGTAGCGTAAATTGGGCGGCATAATTCAAATTCGGCTATTTAAATTAGGAGCGTCCCCGCGCCGAACGTACTGCGCATGCGTCGACCAATGAAAAATCCCAGTGCGCATGCTCCGAATTATAAAGGTGTTTTCGACGTGAACGTAATCGGCGTAAATCCCCATTCACGGACGAGTTACGCAAACGACGTAAAAACTTTCAAATTTCCCGCGGTCGCGACGTCTATACTTAACATAGGATGCGCCTGCTTTTTGGTGCTTTATCTTTACGCCGGGAAAAGCCTTACGTGAACGGCGTAAAGTCACTGCGTCGGGCCGGCGTACGTTCGTTAATTGGCGTATCTCGCTGATTTACATATTCTCGGCGTAAATCAGCAGGAACGCCCCCAGCGGCCATTTTAAAATTGCAGTTAAGATCCGACGGCGTGATACAATTCCGCCTGTCGGATCTTTGCTGCAAATCGGCGTATCTTGTTTTCTGAATACAGAAAACAGATACGCCGGCGCAAAGTCAGAGTTATGCCGGCGCAAAGTCACTGATACGCCGGCATAACTCTACCTGAATCCGGCCCAAAGTGTTAGAACCTGCGACGCCTTTTATTTTTTTTGAAAGGACGAGCCAAGAAAACTTCACATCGCAATGTTTTTTTTTTTTCTTTCTTTATTCTGATTTTTTTTTTGACAGTAACTGCAGGATAAATGAGACCTCTATTACTTTTACACTTTCTAATATAATGTGGAAATTGGCAATTTTTGTAGCGTGGATCTTATTCATCTTCTTTACTTTCTATATGCAAATTTGTAACGTGCAGTAATAATGTCACACTGACTTGTGCCTGGTGCGGCTGGGAAAGGGGGGGGAGGGGGGAGGGGGATGGAGATGTCACCGTAACTGAAAATGTCACCTGTGATTATTCTAAAACTTTTCACCGCACAAAAGCGTTACAAAGTAGACCGATGTTTTCTTGGCCGTGACCCGTGTTATGTTCATTAGGATTATTTATCAAGGAGGAAGATAAAGGAAGGATGAAATATTAAGTCTGTTCCCCTCTATTGTCCTCACAACCCCAATTCCCAAAGACAGAAACAAACGGGAAACTGATACATTGTGTAACAATGAATATAATATTGTGAGAGGAGCGCCGGGAGATAAATGCCAATTGAAGTTTAATGTTGGGAATTGTAAAAGTTCTGCAATTGGGAGATAGTGAGTATGATACGTGCAGAAACATGATTGGATTATAGATTCTAGGGGGAGTACAATGGGGGGGAGGGGGGGCAATGAATGAAACGGGTCTGAGCCTCCTGGTAGATCATAATGCTATCTGTTATAAGAGCGGGATGCGTTTTCTCTCCTGTGGCTCAGAGTCACGCTCCTATGCGCAATCCCGGATTGCATTTTGCAGATGCCCCTAGGCATTCGGATCCTTGGGGCTCCCGATACCAAAAAAAAAAAAATAGTGACTGGGACTTTAACCCCTTCCATACCGGGCTTTTATACCCACCTCCATACCGGGCTTTTATACCCACCTCCATACCGGGCTTTTATACCCACCTCCATACCGGGCTTTTATACCCACCTCCATACTGGGCTTTTATACCCACCTCCATACTGGGCTTTTATACCCACCTCCATACCGGGCTTTTATACCCACCTCCATACTGGGCTTTTATACCCACCTCCATACCGGGCTTTTATACCCACCTCCATACTGGGCTTTTATACCCACCTCCATACTGGGCTTTTATACCCACCTCCATACCGGGCTTTTATACCCACCTCCATACCGGGCTTTTATACCACCTCCATACCGGGCTTTTATACCACCTCCATACCAGGCTTTTATACCCACCTCCATACCGGGCTTTTATACCCACCTCCATACTGGGCTTTTATACCCACCTCCATACCGGGCTTTTATACCCACCTCCATACCGGGCTTTTATACCCACCTCCATACCGGGCTTTTATAACCACCTCCATACCGGGCTTTTATACCCACCTCCATACCGGGCTTTTATACCCACCTCCATACCGGGCTTTTATACCCACCTCCATACCGGGCTTTTATACCCACCTCCATACCGGGCCTATTCTGGCACTTCTCTCCCACATGTACAAATCATCATTCTTTTGCTAGAAAATTACGCAGAACCCCCAAACACTATATATGTTTTTTTTTCAGCAGACACCCTAGGGAATAAAATGACGATCATTGCAACTTTTTATCTTCCACCGTATTTGCGCAATAATTTTTCAAACGCCTTTTTTTGAAAAAAAAAAATTCCCTAGGGTGTCTGCTGAAAAAAACCCATATATAGTGTTTGGGGGTTCTGCGTAATTTTCTAGCAAAAGAATGATGATTTGTACATGTGGGAGAGAAGTGCCAGAATAGGCCCGGTATGGAGGTGGGTATAAAAGCCCGGTATGGAGGTGGGTATAAAAGCCCGGTATGGAGGTGGGTATAAAAGCCCGGTATGGAGGTGGGTATAAAAGCCCGGTATGGAGGTGGGTATAAAAAAAAAAAATAGTTTCATCAATTATCCACTTAAGACCCGGACCATTATGCAGGTTAAGGACCTTGCCCCTTTTTGCGATTCGGCACTGCGACGCGGCTCCCAAATGAAATTGGCGTGCTTTTTTTCCCCACAAATAGAGATTTATTTTGGTGGTATTTGATCACCTCTGCGTTTTTTTGCGCTATAAAAAAAAAAATGGGAGCGACAATTTTGAAAAAAAAAATGCAATATTTTTAACATTTTGCTATGAAGCCGTGTACACACGGCAGAGAATCTCGACGGGCAGAACACAGTGTAATGTTGGTGCAGGACTTACTGTGAGGTGTTCCTCTCATCGTAGCGGTTGGAAATACCGCTGCGATGGGAGATTGCATCACTTCCCCCTTCCTGTGTTTACACAGGAGGAGGAAGTGACACAAAGGGGGAGCGCGCGCATTGGCTGGGAGCGATCGGGGGGGGGGCGGGTAAACACGGACATCCGCCCACTCGTCCCGGATCGCTCCCGGAGCCAGGGGGACCCCCGCACGCCGCGGAGGGGGTCCCGATGGGACCCCCGAACCGCACGAAGGCGGGGACGTAAATTTACGCCCTTGTGCCTGTACGAGCCATGTTGTGGCCGTATATGTGCGTGCGGGGGTCCTTAAGTGGTTAAGTGGTTAAAAAATAACACAACAGTAAAGTTAGCCCAATTTTTTTGTAAAATAGGAAAGATGATGTTACACCGAGTAAATAGATACCCAACGCGTCACGTTTTAAAATTGCGCACACTCATGGAATGGCGCCAAACTTCGTTACTTAAAAATCTCCATAGGCGACGCTTTGAATTTTTTTACAGGTTACCAGTTTCGATTTACAGAGTCTAGTGCTAGAATTGTTGCTGGCACTCTAACGCACGCGGAGATACCTCACATGTGTGGTTTGAACGGCGTTTACATACGTGGGTGGGACTTAAGCTTGCGTTCGCTTCTGATCGCGAGCTACCGGGGCCAGGGGCGTTTTACATTTTTTATTTTTATATATATTTTTTTATTTTACTTATTTTTACACTTTAAAAAAAAAAAAGTTTTTATCAATTTTATTCCTATTACAAAGAATGTAAACATCCCTTGTAATAGGAATGGTGTGTGACAGGTCCTCTTTATGGAGAGAGGCGGGGTCAATAAGACCTTCCCCTCCCCCCACATCTCTCCTCCAGGTTGGAAACCATGAGGTTGTGAACAAAAAAAAATCACCGATCTCATACTTACTAGCCGTGATCGCTGCTTAGTTTACTTCCGGGTACCCGGCGTGACGTCATCACATCGCGCCCGGGTCCTCCGACAGTCATAGAGATGACTGTGACCATCTGGTCACCAGTCATCTCTATGCTTCCCATCCGGCGCCGGACGATTCTTTCTCCGGGCCCCGATGGCACAGGAGAGCCCGGAGAAGCATCGGATGGTGGCGGGAAGGGGGGGATGCCTACAAGAACGATCAAGCGGCGGAACGGCCATCGCGAGCTCCGTGACTGAGCCCGCGGGACCCGCAGACTCGATGTCCACCGGTGTCCCGCGATCATGTCACGGAGCTGCAGAATGGGGGGATGCCTATGTACACAAGGCATTCCCCTGTTCTGCCTAGTGACAGGACACTGATCTACTGCTCCCCGGCGGCAGGGGCAGCCGAGAGAGGAGCGATTGCTTGGCCTCGGCTGCTAACATCGCGGGTGCGCAGGACAGGTTAGTCTCCATTTATTAAAAGTCAGCAGTTGCAGTATTTGTAGCTGCTGGCTTTTTTAAAAAAAAGTGGACCTCTGCTGTAACCTCTTCCCTGCCCCCTAGTGGTTATCCCTTCCCTGCCAGCGACATTTTTACAGTAACCAGTGAATTTTTATAGCACTGATCGCTGTATAAATTACAATGGTCCCAAAATAGTGTCAAAAGTTTCCGATGCGTCCGCCATAATGTTGCAGTCACTATAAAAATCGCTGATCACCGTCAACAGTGGCGGCTGGTGCTCAAAATTTTTTGGGGGGCGCAAAGGTAAAACATAATTGCAGTCTCACTGTGCCCAAACGCAGCCACTGTTCCATGCCATCAAACGCAGCCACTGTGCCATCAATTGTCACCACTGTGCCATACCATCAAACGCAGCCACTGTGCCATCCATTGTCACCACTGTGCCATCCATTGTCACCACTGTGCCATGCCATCAAACGCAGCCACTGTGCCATCCATTGTTACCACTGTGCCATGCCATTAAACGCAGCCACTGTGCCATCAATTTGCACCACTGTGCCATGCCATTAAACGCAGCCACTGTGCCATCAATTGTCACCACTGTGCCATACCATCAAACGCAGCCACTGTGCCATCCATTGTCACCACTGTGCCATCCATTGTCACCACTGTGCCATGCCATCAAACGCAGCCACTGTGCCATCCATTGTTACCACTGTGCCATGCCATTAAACGCACCCCCTGTGCCATCAATTGTCACCACTGTGCCATGCCATTAAACACAGCCACTGTGCCATCCATTGTCACCACTGTGCCATACCATCAAACGCAGCCACTGTGCCATCCATTGTCACCACTGTGCCATCCATTGTCACCACTGTGCCATGCCATCAAACGCAGCCACTGTGCCATCCATAGTCACCACTGTGCCACGCCATTAAACGCACCCCCTGTGCCATCCATTGTCACCACTGTGCCCTTTAATGGTCGCCGCCGTGCCAATTGTCCCCACTGTGCCCTGTAAATTTCCCCCCCCGCCCGGCACTTGCCTTTACTGGAATCAGGCATCCACGTCCCACGATGTCTTCTCCCGCCCTCGATGACTGACAGGCGTCTCTCAGCCAATCAGGTTAACGGTAGCCAGAACCGGCCAACCTGATTGGCTGAGACGCCTGTCATCTTATCCAAGGGGCGTACAGTCTGTGCGCTCCGAGGATAAGCTTCCGGGACCCGAGGGCTGTACTGGGAAAGCCTATCAGAGCTGTTGGCTCTGATAGACATTTCCGTACAGCCAACCAGCTGGCGTTATTCAGATGGCCGGACATGAGCGCCACCGCCGACCATCTGAATAACAGCGGCAGCGGCGATAATAACATAGATTCGTGCAATGCATCAATCTATGTTATTAGAACTCAGTGGCGGTGAGAGCCAGAGGGGGCGGCGCTCCAGCGCCCTCTATGGACGAAACGCCACTGGCCGCCAATACTAGAAAAAAAAAACAAATTAATAATAAAAATACCATAAAACGATCCCCTATTTTGTAGACGCTATAACTTTTGCGCAAACCAATCAATAAACACTTATTGCGTTTTTTTTTTTTTTTTTTTACCAATAATATGTAGAAGAATACGTATCGGCCTAAACGGAGGAAATAAAATAGTTTTTTTATATATTTTTGGGGGATAATTATTACAGCAAAAAGTAAAATAACCTCGGGAATTCGGGAACAACCTGTCAGCGGTTCCTTCAGGGGTAGCGCTACACATTCAAATCTGCAAACTTTACTGATAAAACAAAACGAACGATCTTCAGTTACTCACACGCCACAGTCAGACGGGAAGTTTGGGAATATTTTTGTTCTCTTGTGTCTCCATATTTCACGTGGATTGCATTTTTACAATGTGTGTCTTTGCCACAGGCGGGAAGTTTAATCCTATCGCTGATATAGTTGGCCTAATTAGAAGTTTAATGTGAGGCTATCATTCATTTTATTTAACAAGTCGACATCTGCTGCCGCTCAGGTACCGCCGCTTTCATCGTTTTTCAATATCACCTTCACCGGAGACTGTATACCGCCATGGCGTCAGGCCGCGACCGCGTATTTATAAATTGTCTTCTTGCATTCATGGGAAGCTGTAATCGTTATTTCCTGCATTTTATGTATTTTTATAGCTCAGGAGTATTGAGTAATTAAAAACATATTAGACTCCACTGGTTCCGGGATAATTGCTTCTTCAGGGTGGCAGCCTGCAATACACTGTTATGACCACCTCGTTCCTGAGGCGCTACCAACACACCCAGCTTTGTACTTTCAGCTTTGGCAGGCTGAGTTAACGATTGCAAAAAACATACCGTATATACTGGAGTATAAGCCGACCCAAATATAAGCCGAGGCACCAAAATTTACCCCCAAAAAATTGGAAAACGTATTGACTCGAGTATAAGCCTAGGGTGTCCATCTGCATGCCTTACTTTGCCTCACTGTGCCCATGCCTTACTGTGCCTCCCTGTGCCCATGCCTCACTGTGCCCATGCATCACTGTGCCCATGCATCACTGTGCCTTACTGTGCCAATGCCTCACTTTGTCCATGCCTCACTGTGCCCATGCCTCACTGTGTCCATGTGCATGCCTCACTGTGTCCATGCCTCACTGTGTCTATGACTCACTGTGCCCATGCCTCACTGTGCCTTACTGTGCCAATGCCTCACTGTGCCCATGACTCACTGTGTCCATGTGTATGCCTCACTGTGTCCATGCCTCACTGTGTCTATGACTCACTGTGCCCATGCCTCACTGTGCCTTACTGTGCCAATGCCTCACTGTGCCCATGACTCACTTTGTCCATGTCCATGCCTCACTGTGTCCATGCCTCACTGTGTCTATGACTCACTGTGCCCATGCCTCACTGTGCCTTACTGTGCCAATGCCTCACTGTGCCCATGACACACTGTGTCCATGTGTATGCCTCACTGTGCCCAAGCCTTACTGTGCCCATGCATCACTGTGCCCATGCCTCACTGTGCCTTACTTTAACCATGCCTCACTGTGCCCATGCCTCACTGTGCCTTACTGTGCCAATGCCTCACTGTGCCCATGCCTCACTGTGTCCATGTGCATGCCTCACTGTGTCCATGCCTCACCGTGTCCATCTGCATGCCTCACTGTGTCCATGACTCGCTGTGCCCATGCCTCACTGTGTCTTACTGTGCCAATGCCTCACTGTGCCCATGCCTCACCGTGTCCATCTGCATGCCTCACTGTGTCCATGACTCACTGTGCCCATGCATCACTGTGACTTACTGTGCCAATGCCTCACTGTGTCCATGCCTCACTGTGCCCATGCCTCACTGTGTCCATGTGCATGCCTCACTGTGTCCATGCCTCACTGTGTCTGACTCACTGTGTCCATGCCTCACTGTGCCTTACTGTGCCAATGCCTCACTGTGCCCATGACTCACTGTGTCCATGTGTATGCCTCACTGTGCCCATGCCTCACTGTACCCATGCCTAACTGTGCCCATGCCTAGACTGACGTTTAACATGGGAGTCTATGGAAGGGGTGCCCGGCTTTGAAAAATTGGTGCTCCCAGCCGTAGGTCTCCCAGACAGCAAACTTTACACACTTGTAGAGGAAAACTGGGGCTACATTTATGCCAGGGGACCTACAGCCGGCCTGTACCGCGTCCCCAAAATTACAAGAGAAATTAACCTATAACCAAAAGGAGTCTATGGAAGGGGGTGCCCGACTTTGAAAAATCAGTGCTCCACAGCTGTAGGACCCCCGGACAACAAACTTTGCACACTTGTAGAGGAAGAGTGGGGCTACGTGTGTGCCGGCCGGTACGGGGCCCCCAAAGTCCGGGAGATCAGGTGCAAAAAGGTGACTCGAGTATAAGCCGAGGGGGGCATTTTCAGCATAGGGGTTGTTCTGTACGGATTTCTCTGCATTCTCCCTCATATTCCGCCCTCCGGGGTCGTTCTGTACGGATTTCTCTGCATTCTCCCTCATATTCCGCCCTCCGGGGTCGTTCTGTACGGATTTCTCTGCATTCTCCCTCATATTCCGCCCTCCGGGGTCGTTCTGTACGGATTGCTCTGCATTCTCCCTCATATTCCGCCCTCCGGGGGGTTGTTCTGTACGGATTTCTCTGCATTCTCCCTCATATTCCCCCTCCCGGGTCGTTGTGTACGGATTTCTCTGCATTCTCCCTCATATTCCGCCCTCGGGTCGTTCTGTACGGATTTCTCTGCATTCTCCCTCATATTCCCGCCCTCGGGGTCGTTCTGTACGGATTTCTCTGCATTCTCCCTCATATTCCGCCCTCCGGGGTCGTTGTGTACGGATTTCTCTGCACTATCCCTCATTTTCCGCCCTCCGGGGTCGTTGTGTACGGATCTCTCTGCATTCTCCCTCATATTCCGGCCTCCGGGGTCGTTCTGTACGGATTTCTCTGCATTCTCCCTCATATTCCGCCCTCCGGGGTCGTTCTGTACGGATTTCTCTGCATTATCCCTCATATTCCGCCCTCCGGGGTCGTTCTGTACGGATTTCTCTGCATTATCCCTCATATTCCGCCCTCCGGGGTCGTTCTGTACGGATTTCTCTGCATTCTCCCTCATATTCCGCCCTCCGGGGTCGTTCTGTACGGATTTCTCTGCATTCTCCCTCATATTCCGCCCTCCGGGGTCGTTCTGTACGGATTTCTCTGCATTATCCCTCATATTCCGCCCTCCGGGGACTTTCTGTGCGGATTGCTCTGCATTATCCCTCATATTCCGCCCTCCGGGGTCGTTCTGTACGGATTTCTCTGCATTATCCCTCATATTCCGCCCTCCGGGGTCGTTCTGTACGGATTTCTCTGCATTCTCCCTCATATTCCGCCCTCCGGGGTCCGTTCTGTACGGATTTCTCTGCATTATCCCTCATATTCCCCCTCTCGGGGACTTTCTGTGCGGATTGCTCTGCATTATCCCTCATATTCCGCCCTCCGGGGTCGTTCTGTACGGATTCTCTGCATTATCCCTCATATTCCGCCCTCCGGGGTCGTTCTGTACGGATTTCTCTGCATTCTCCCTCATAATTCGCCCCTCCGGGGTCGTCTGTACGGATTTCTCTGCATTATCCCTCATATTCCGCCCTCCGGGGTCGTTCTGTACGGATTTCTCTGCATTATCCCTCATATTCCGCCCTCCGGGTCGTTCTGTACGGATTTCTCTGCTCCCCTCATATTCCGCCCTCATCCGGTTGTTCTGTACGGAATTTCTCTGCATTCTCCCTCATATTCCGCCCTCCGGGTCGTTCTGTACGGATTTCTCTGCATTCTCCCTCATATTCCGCCCTCCGGGGTCGTTCTGTACGGATTTCTCTGCATTCTCCCTCATATTCCGCCCTCCGGGGTTGTTCTGTGCGGATTGCTCTGCATTCTCCCTCATATTCCGCCCTCCGGGGTCGTTCTGTACGGATTTCTCTGCATTCTCCCTCATATTCCGCCCTCCGGGGTCGTTCTGTACGGATTTCTCTGCATTCTCCCTCATATTCCGCCCTCCGGGGTCGTTCTGTACGGATTTCTCTGCATTATCCCTCATATTCCGCCCTCCGGGTCGTTCTTTACATTTCGGCATTCCTCTGCATTCTCCCTCATATTCCGCCCTCCGGGGTCGTTCTGTACGGATTTCTCTGCATTCTCCCTCATATTCCGCCTCCGGGGACTTTCTGTGCGGATTGCTCTGCATTCTCCCTCATATTCCGCCCTCCGGGGTCGTTCTGTACGGATTTCTCTGCATTCTCCCTCATATTCCGCCCTCCGGGGTCGTTCTGTACGGATTTCTCTGCATTCTCCCTCATATTCCGCCCTCCGGGGACTTTCTGTGCGGATTGCTCTGCATTCTCCCTCATATTCCGCCCTCCGGGGTCGTTCTGTACGGATTTCTCTGCATTCTCTCCTCTCATTCCATATTCCCCCTCCGGGGTCGTTCTGTACGGATTTCTCTGCATTATCCTCTCATATTCCGCCCTCCGGGTTGTTCTGTACGGATTTCTCTGCATTCCCCTCATATTCCGCCCTCCGGTCGTTCTGTACGGATTCTCTGCATTCTCCCTCTATATTCCGCCTCTCGGGGTCGTTCTGTACGGATTTCTCTGCATTCTCCCTCATATTCCGCCCTCCGGGGTCGTTCTGTACGGATTTCTCTGCATTATCCCTCATATTCCGCCCTCCGGGTCGTTCTGTACGGATTTCTCTGCATTCTCCCTCATATTCCCCTCCGGGTCGTTCTGTACGGATTTCTCTGCATTATCCCTCATATTCCGCCCTCCGGGGTCGTTCTGTTACGGATTTCTCTGCATTCTCCCTCATATTCCGCCCCTCCGGGGTCGTTCTGTACGGATTTCTCTGCATTCTCCCTCATATTCCGCCCTCCGGGTCGTTCTGTACGATTCTCTGCATTCTCCCTCATATTCCGCCCTCCGGGTCGCGAGGGGCGTTTCTGTACGGATCGGTAGTCTCCTATGTTCGGGCCGCTCGGGGATTCCGGGAGGGATTCGGGTCAAGTGCCTCAGGATTCGGTCTCCTCATATTCCGCCCATCGGGTCGGGGTCGTTCTGTACGATTTCTCTGCATTATCCCTCATATTCCGCCCTCCGGTTCGTTCTGTACGGATTTCTCTGCATTATCCCTCATATTCCGCCCTCCGGGGTCGTTCTGTACGGATTTCTCTGCATTCTCCCTCATATTCCGCCCTCCGGGGTCGTTCTGTACGGATTTCTCTGCATTCTCCCTCATATTCCGCCCTCCGGGGTCGTTCTGTACGAGTTTCTCTCTGCATTATCCCTCATATTCCGCCCTCCGGGGACTTTCTGTGCGGATTGCTCTGCATTATCCCTCATATTCCGCCCTCCGGGGTCGTTCTGTACGGATTTCTCTGCATTATCCCTCATATTCCGCCCTCCGGGGTCGTTCTGTACGGATTTCTCTGCATTCTCCCTCATATTCCGCCCTCCGGGGTCGTTCTGTACGGATTTCTCTGCATTATCCCTCATATTCCGCCCTCCTGGGACTTTCTGTGGATTGGCTCTGCATTATCCCTCATATTCCGCCCTCCGGGTCGTTCTGTACGATTTCTCTGCATTATCCCTCATATTCCGCCCTCGGGTCGTTCTGTACTGATTTCTCTGCATTCTCCTCATTATTCCGCCCTCGGGTCGTTCTTACGGATTTCTCTGCATTATCCCTCATATTTTCCGCCCTCCGGGGGTCGTTCTGTACGGATTTCTCTGCATTATCCCTCATATTCCGCCCTCCCGGGGTCGTTCTGTACGGATTTCTCTGCATTCTCCCTCATATTCCGCCCTCCGGGGTTTTCTTACGGATTTCTCTGCATTCTCCCTCATATTCCGCCCTCGGGGTCGTTCTGTACGGATTTCTCTGCATTCTCCCTCATATTCCGCCCTCCGGTCGTTCTGTACGGATTTCTCTGCATTCTCCTCATATTCCCCTCCGGGGTTGTTCTGTGCGGATTGCTCTGCATTCTGTTTCTCCCTCATATTTCCGCGCCCTCCGGGTCGTTCTGGACGGATTTCTCTGCATTCTCCTCATATTCCGCCCTCCGGGGTCGTTCTGTACGGATTTCTCTGCATTCTCCCTCATATTCCGCCCTCCGGGACGTTCTGTACGGATTCTCTGCATTATCCCTCATAATTCCGCCTCCTGGGGTCGTTCTGTACGGATTTCTCTGCATTCTCCCTCATATTCCGCCCTCCGGGGTCGTTCTGTACGGATTTCTCTGCATTATCCCTCCCGCCCTCCGGGGTCGTTCTGTACGGATTTCTCTGCATTCTCCCTCATATTCGGCCCTCCGGGGTCGTTCTGTACGATTTCTCTGCATTCTCCCTCATATTCCCCCTCCGGGACGTTCTGTACGGATTTCTCTGCATTCTCCCTCATATTCCGCCCTCCGGGGTCGTTCTGTACGGATTTCTCTGCATTATCCCTCATATTCCGCCCTCCGGGGTCGTTCTGTACGGATTTCTCTGCATATCTTTCTGTGCGATTGCTCTGCATTCTCCCTCATATTCCGCCCTCCGGGTCGTTCTGTACGGATTTCTCTGCATTATCCCCTCATATTCCGCCCTCCGGGGGTCGTTCTGTACGATTTCTCTGCATTATCCCTCATATTCCGCCCTCGGGGTCGTTCTGTACGGATTTCTCTGCATTATCCCTCATATTTCCCCCCTCCGGGTCGTTCTGTACGGATTTCTCTGCATTCTCCCTCATATTCCGCCCTCCGGGTCGTTCTGTACGGATTTCTCTGCATTCTCCCTCATATTCCGCCCTCCGGGGTCGTTCTGTACGGATTTCTCTGCATTATCCCTCATATTCCGCCCTCCGGGGTCGTTCTGTACGGATTTCTCTGCATTATCCCTCATATTCCGCCCTCCGGGGTCGTTCTGTACGGATTTCTCTGCATTATCCCTCATATTCCGCCCTCCGGGGACTTTCTGTGCGGATTGCTCTGCATTCTCCCTCATATTCCGCCCTCCGGGGTCGTTCTGTACGGATTTCTCTGCATTATCCCTCATATTCCGCCCTCCGGGGTCGTTCTGTACGGATTTCTCTGCATTATCCCTCATATTCCGCCCTCCGGGGTCGTTCTGTACGGATTTCTCTGCATTCTCCCTCATATTCCGCCCTCCGGGGTCGTTCTGTACGGATTTCTCTGCATTCTCCCTCATATTCCGCCCTCCGGGGTTGTTCTGTACGGATTTCTCTGCATTCTCCCTCATATTCCGCCCTCCGGGGTCGTTCTGTACGGATTTCTCTGCATTCTCCCTCATATTCCGCCCTCCGGGGTTGTTCTGTGCGGATTGCTCTGCTTTCTCCCTCATATTCCGCCCTCCGGGGTTGTTCTGTACGGATTTCTCTGCATTCTCCCTCATATTCCGCCCTCCGGGGACTTTCTGTGCGGATTGCTCTGCATTCTCCCTCATATTCCGCCCTCCGGGGTCGTTCTGTACGGATTTCTCTGCATTCTCCCTCATATTCCGCCCTCCGGGGTCGTTCTGTACGGATTTCTCTGCATTATCCCTCATATTCCGCCCTCCGGGGTCGTTCTGTACGGATTTCTCTGCATTCTCCCTCATATTCCGCCCTCCGGGGTCGTTCTGTACGGATTTCTCTGCATTATCCCTCATATTCCGCCCTCCGGGGTCGTTCTGTACGGATTTCTCTGCATTATCCCTCATATTCCGCCCTCCGGGGACTTTCTGTGCGGATTGCTCTGCATTCTCCCTCATATTCCGCCCTCCGGTCGTTCTGTACGGATTTCTCTGCATTATCCCTCATATTCCGCCCTCCGGGGTCGTTCTGTACGGATTTCTCTGCATTATCCCTCATATTCCGCCCTCCGGGGTCGTTCTGTACGGATTTCTCTGCATTCTCCCTCATATTCCGCCCTCCGGGGTCGTTCTGTACGATTTCTCTGCATTCTCCCTCATATTCCGCCCCCGGGGTTGGGGTCGTTCTCTGTACGGATTTCTCTCTGCATTGCTCTGCATTCTCCCTCATATTCCGCCCTCCGGGGTTGTTCTGTACGGATTATCCCTCATATTCCGCCCTCCGGGGTCGTTCTGTACGGATTTCTCTGCATTCTCCCTCATATTCCGCCCTCCGGGGTCGTTCTGTACGGATTTCTCTGCATTCTCCCTCATATTCCGCCCTCCGGGGTGTTCTGTACGTATTTCTCTGCATTATCCCTCATATTCCGCCCTCCGGTCGTTCTGTACGGATTTCTCTGCATTCTCCCTCATATTCCGCCCTCCGGGGTCGTTCTGTACGTATTTTCTCTGCATTATCCCCTCATATTCCGCCCTCCGGGGTGTCGTTCTGTACGTATTTCTCTGCATTATCCCTCATATTCCGCCCTCCGGGGTTGTTCTGTACGGATTTCTCTGCATTCCCTCATATTCCCCCTCGGGGGTTCTGTACGTATTTCTCTGCATTCTCCCTCATATTCCGCCCTCCGGGGTTGTTCTGTACGGATTTTCTCTGCATCTCCCTCATATTCGCCCTCCGGGGTCGTTCTGTACGGATTTCTCTGCATTATCCCTCATATTCCGCCCTCGGGGTCGTTCTGTACGGATTTCTCTGCATTCTCCCTCATATTCCGCCCTCCGGGGTCGTTCTGTACGGATTTCTCTGCATTATCCCTCATATTCCGCCCTCCGGGGTCGTTCTGTACGGATTTCTCTGCATTCTCCCTCATATTCCGCCCTCCGGGGTCGTTCTGTACGGATTTCTCTGCATTCTCCCTCATATTCCGCCCTCCGGGGACTTTCTGTGCGGATTTCTCTGCATTCTCCCTCATATTCCGCCCTCCGGGTCATTCTGTACGGATTTCTCTGCATTTCCCTCATATTCCGCCCTCCGGGTCGTTCTGTACGGATTTCTCTGCATTATCCCTCATATTCCGACCCCGGTCGTTCTGTACGGATTTCTCTGCATTCTCCCTCATATTCCCCCCCGGGGGTCATTCTGTACGGATTTCTCTGCATTATCCCTCATATTCCGCCCTCCGGGGTCGTTCTGTATTTCTCTGCATTATCCCTCATATTCCGCCCTCCGGGGTCGTTTCTGTACGGATTTCCTCTGCATTCTCCCTCATATTCCGCCCTCCGGGGTCGTTCTGTACGGATTTCTCTCTGCATTATCCCTCATATTCCGCCCTCCGGGGTCGTTCTGTACGGATTTCTCTGCATTCTCCCTCATATTCCGCCCTCCGGGTCGTTCTGTACGGATTTCTCTGCATTCTCCCTCATATTTCGCCCTCCCGGTCGTTTTGTACGGATTTCTCTGCATTCTCCCTCATATTCCGCCCTCGGGGTCGTTCTGTACGGATTTCTCTGCATTCTCCTCCTCATATTCCGCCCTCCGGGACGTTCTGTACGGATTGCTCTGCATTCTCCCTCATATTCCGCCCTCCGGGGTCGTTCTGTACGGATTTCTCTGCATTCTCCCTCATATTCCGCCCTCCGGTCTTTCTGTGCGGATTTCTCTGCATTCTCCCTCATATTCCGCCTCCGGGGTCATTGTGTACGGATTTCTCTGCATTATCCCTCATATTCCGCCCTCCGGGTCGTTCTGTACAGATTTCTCTGCATATCCCTCATATTCCGCCCTCCGGGGTCGTCTCTGTACGGATTTCTCTGCATTCTCCCTCATATTCCCTCCGGGGTCGTTCTGTACGGATTTCTCTGCATTATCCCTCATATTCCGCCCTCCGGGGTCGTTCTGTACGGATTTCTCTGCATTATCCCTCATATTCCGCCCTCGGGGTCGTTCTGTACAGATTTCTCTGCATTCTCCCTCATATTCCGCCCTCCGGGTCGTTCTGTACGGATTTCTCTGCATTCTCCCTCATATTCCGCCCTCCGGGTTGTTCTGTAACGGATTTCTCTGCATTCTCCCTCATATTCCGCCCTCCGGGTTCGTTCTGTACAGATTTCTCTGCATTCTCTCCTCATATTCCGCCCTCCGGGGTCGTTCTGTACATTTCTCTGCATTCTCCCTCATATTCCGCCCTCCGGGGTTGTTCTGTACGGATTTCTCTGCATTCTCCCTCATATTCCGCCCTCCGGGGTCGTTCTGTACGGATTTCTCTGCATTCTCCCTCATATTCCGCCCTCCGGGGTCGTTCTGTACGGATTTCTCTGCATTCTCCCTCATATTCCGCCCTCCGGGGGGTCGTCTGTACGGATTTCTCTGCATTCTCCTCATATCCCGCCCTCGGGTCGTTCTGTACGGATTTCTCTGCATTCTCCCTCATATCCGCCCTCCGGGTCGTTCTGTACGGATTTCTCTGCATTATCCCTCATATTCCGCCCTCCGGACTTTCTGTGCGGATTGCTCTGCATTCTCCCTCATATTCCGCCCTCACGGGGTCGTTCTGTACGGATTTCTCTGCATTCTCCTCATATTCCGCCCTCCGGGGTCTGTTGTACCGGATTTCTCTGCATTATCCCTCATATTCCGCCCTCCGGGGTCGTTCTGTACGGATTTCTCTGCATTATCCCTCATATTCCGCCCTCCGGGTCGTTCTGTACAGATTTCTCTGCATTCTCCTCATATTCCGCCCTCCGGGTCTCGTTCTGTACGGATTTCTCTGCATTCTCCCTCATATTCCCCTCCGGGGTTGTTCTGTACGGATTTCTCTGCATTCTCCCTCATATTCCGCCCTCCGGGACTTTCTGTGCGGATTGCTCTGCATTCTCCCTCATATTCCGCCTCCACGGGTCGTTCTGTACGGATTTCTCTGCATTCCTCCCTCATATTCCGCCCTCCGGGGTCGTTCTGTACGGATTTCTCTGCATTATCCCTCATATTCCCCCTCCGGGGTCGTTTCTGTACGGATTTCTCTGCATTATCCCTCATATTCCGCCCTCGGGGTCGTTCTGTACGAGATTTCTCTGCATTCTCCCTCATAATCCGCCCTCCCGGGTCGTTCTGTACGGATTTCTCTGCATTCTCCCTCATATTCCGCCCTCCGGGGTCGTTCTGTACGGATTTCTCTGCATTCTCCCTCCCTCATATACCGCCCTCCGGGTCGTTCTGTACGGATTTCTCTGCATTCTCCCTCATATTCCGCCCTCGGACTTTCTGTGCGGATTGCTCTGCATTCTCCCTCATATTCCGCCCTCCGGGGTCGTTCTGTACGGATTTCTCTGCATTCTCCCTCATATTCCGCCCTCCGGGGTCGTTCTGTACGGATTTCTCTGCATTCTCCCTCATATTCCGCCCTCCGGGGTCGTTCTGTACGGATTTCTCTGCATTCTCCCTCATATTCCGCCCTCCGGGGACTTTCTGTGCGGATTGCTCTGCATTCTCCCTCATATTCCGCCCTCCGGGGTCGTTCTGTACGGATTTCTCTGCATTCTCCCTCATATTCCGCCCTCCGGGGTCGTTCTGTACGGATTTCTCTGCATTCTCCCCTCATATTCCCGCCCTCCGGGGACTTTCTGTGCGGATTGCTCTGCATTCTCCCTCATATTCCGCCCTCCGGGGTCGTTCTGTACGGATTTCTCTGCATTCTCCCTCATATTCCGCCCTCCGGGGACTTTCTGTGCGGATTTCTCTGCATTCTCCCTCATATTCCGCCCTCCGGGGTCATTGTGTACGGATTTCTCTGCATTATCCCTCATATTCCGCCCTCCGGGGTCATTCTGTACCGATTTCTCTGCATTCTCCCTCATATTCCGCCCTCCGGGGTCATTGTTTACGGATTTCTCTGCATTCTCCCTCATATTCCGCCCTCCGGGGTCATTGTTTACGGATTTCTCTGCATTCTCCCTCATATTCCGCCCTCCGGGGTCGTTGTTTACGGATTTCTCTGCATTCTCCCTCATATTCCGCCCTCCGGGGTCGTTGTTTACGGATTTCTCTGCATTCTCCCTCATATTCCGCCCTCTTCCTGACGATTTCTGTTTTCACATATCAGCATCTTTGCGGGTGAATTTCCTCCTGGAAGACGTATCCCGCCATCTCTCTCCCGTCAGCAGATTTCTCGGGTTTTATCTCTGCTGTGAAAGTCAATAAAAACGTTGCTGTGTTGTGGAAATGTATCAATCTAGAAGTCTAATGTTCCCGGAGCCGAATTAAGGGAAGAGCTGAGAGGTGATTATGACGCCACCTGCCAATAGAGAGAGATATCGTTATGATGTTACCGCTCTTTCCATCCATCGCCGCGTCACGCAAGATAATAAAACAAACTCAGCAACCCCTGTCTACAGCAGTCCGCTACTGTAAAAGTGCCGGCTATGAAAAGTCTTAACATTTATAGCGCCTGTGAAGACAAAAAATAAAGCATGTTTACGGTATCATTCAGACGGTGGTAAAAATGTGTGGTTTTAACCACAACCCCCACCTGGCCCCCACCTGAATGGCTAAAAAAAACAGTGCACTGTCACTGACCTCATCTCGTTTCAGCCTATATTCTCCTCTCCACGGTCCTCACATGTCTGACTCCCCCCGTGAACCCATTTCAGTTGAGCTCCCGCTCTTGTTTCTTCTCCAGGCTCCCCCTAAGAAACTACAGAGATGATACAAGACTAGAGATGGCCCGAGATTGCAGACAGGATACAGGAGGTGGTTAGAGGCTGCAGACAGGATACAGGAGGTGGTTAGAGGCTGCGGACAGTATACAGTAGGTGGTTAGAAGCTACAGACAGGATACATGAAGTGGTTAGAGGCAGCAGACAGGAAACAGGAGGTGGTTGGAGGCTACAGACAGGATACATGACTCTTGTATAACCTATGCTTGTACCGTGACCTATTTAACCTTATTGACCCCATTACCCTGCCCCCATGAGTAATTTAGACCATCCAAAGGTGTGGAGGTAAACATGGCCGTAGCGGCCTCCTTTATTAACACATATATTAACTTTAACAATAACTCGAACATTTTCCAGAAACCATCAGTCCAAAGGTGACAGTCATTTTTTGCAGGGAAAACCTTTTATTCCAAATTCCTGCACTGCGGTCCTCTCCCTTCCAATGGTAGGCCTCAAGCCGACATGCTGGCTCAAAGACAATGCTGACCGCAGTGCCCCATTCCCCTTGCTTCAGCCACCAAAACCTCAGGACCCATACACCGACAAGTCCTGACCCATCTTTTACCAGGTATTTCCTCCTCCTGCACGACCAGACACCCGCCACCGCGCCCCACTGTAAAACCTTACAGTTGGGCGACCCTCCACACCCTCAGAGCCCTTTGGATGCCGTCCTGAATCCCCAATGCCCACATGTCAGTCCCAATGTTATTTAGATGTACCCCATCTCCCCGGAGGAACCTCCATGTCTCCTCTTCCATATCAACATGCCGAACCACTAGACCTCCATTCCGTCCCATGAACCTACCCACGTCTCTATTAACCTTCCTCCTTGCTCTATTGAGACCCTCCCAGGACCTGGCAAAACGCCACGACGTGCGAGATACCATATCAGACCAAACTATTATCATGTTTGGGAAGGCCACCCGGAGGCGAAGGATATTGAATTTAATATCCTTCGTTAAGTCCAACATTGACCTTGCGCCCAAATCATTTCCGCCCACGTGCAACACAAGAACGTCGGGCGGACGGTCCAGACGCGCAAACTTATGCACCTCTGGAACCATCCTACTCCATAGCATACCTGGAACCCCCAACCAGCGAATCCGGGCCTCTTCTCTGGAGAACCCCAACTGCCGACCTTCCGGTCGAGCTTCCGCCCTCTTACCACCCCAGAACACATAAGAGTGCCCCAAAATCCATACCAAGGCCGGCGCCGAATCTGAAAGAGAAGAAAGAAAGTGCTCCACCGTAACCCAACTACCCATAAATAACCATACGGCGATAACTTCTTACCAACACTAAGTACCACCCTCTCTTGTGCCCTTTTTTTTTTTGTAGTCCTACGAACCAATCATTAAATGTGGGCGAACATAAATGCGGAACCTGTTAGACTCCCATCGCCCGATCCTCTTAACCAACTCCTCGTCCAACCCATTTCTGGCTGCCTCTGTAGCTGCCCCTATGCGAAAGGAATGCGACGAGTATTCCCTGTCATTCAATCCCACTGTCCTTAAACATTTTCGAAAAACCACGACGAACTGGAACCTAGAGAGAGGCCCCCCATCGCAGTGAACCAGTAGGGGGCCCCCTGTTTCCGGGCGCTTCTCCAAAAAACCCTTGACCGCCGCCACTGGACATAATGGGGACCCCGGTAACGCAAACACCAGTACCTCTTTGCCTTTACCCCACTGATCCGTCTTAGATCTGCGCAACCAT
The DNA here is from genome assembly GCA_029574335.1 of Rana kukunoris. NCBI lineage: Eukaryota > Metazoa > Chordata > Amphibia > Anura > Ranidae > Rana > Rana kukunoris. Next base: position 559,983,763 of record CM056052.1, on the reverse strand, counting down.
AACGCCACCCTATCACTGGCACAACTTACCTCGGAAATCCCGATCCCTCCCTGAACCGTCTTGGAAGGGCTGACCAGTTCGCCAATCCTGAAGGCGCCGAAAAAGGCCAAAGCAAAGGCCGCGGGAAACAACGCAACCTCGTAGCTAGATGTGCAGACCTCCCCCAAGATGGCGAACATGCTCTGTAGCAGCGCAAACGAAACTGGCCGTCTGGTGTCCCGGCTGGGCTTGGCCCGCCGGTATCCCTTTATGGCCTGTTTTACCCAGAAACCCTTCGTATGGTCAGGAAGCCCCTGCCATTTAAACAGAAACGCCAGCCGGGACAATCTCTTGTTCAACGCGGACGTAGACATACCTCCATCAACCTTGAAACGAAGTACAACACCAGCAGCCCAGCCTCCGGACCTGTAATGTCCACACCCGTTTCGCGGCCCACCTCAGCCCACTCCTGCCACACCTTGCTGTAAGCGGCCCACGTCGTCTCACTCACCGATCTCTGAATCCATCCCTGCGCTACTCCAAGGCAGTCCTCCACAGCCAGTCGGGACATATAATTCCGTGTTGCTCCGCTTCCGGCGCCAACTCCCGAAATCTGTCCCACTGGAAACGAGATAAAGCGTCAGCTATGACGTTCTCTACCCCAGGAAGGTGCACTGCATATACAAAAATATTCAACTGCATACAGCGCAAAACTAACCTCTGCAGCAAGCGCACTACCGGCGGCGAAGAGGCTGAGGCCTTGTTGATAACCTGAACAACGCCCAGATTGTCACCATGGAAGCGAACCTTGCGATCCCGAAAGGCTTCGCCCCACAATTCCACCGCTAGCACCACCGGAAACAATTCCAGCAGAACCAAGTTCTTCGTGAAACCCGCCTCCACCCAGCACGGCAGCCAAGGACCGGCGCTCCACTGACCTTGGAAAAAGGCTCCAAAACCAGAGGAACCCGCGGCATCGGTGAACAGTTCCATATCAAAATTGCTGACTGGTCCTGTCATCCACAAAGCTCTCCCGTTAAACGAGTCCAAAAACTCGTGCCACACAGTCAGATCCCCCCTATGCGCCTTTACCAACCGGACAAAGTGGTGGGGGAAACGGACCCCAGCCGTGCTAGCCGACAGCCGTCGGCAGAACGCTCTGCCCATCGGGATAATCCGACAAGCGAAATTAAGCTTGCCTAGCAGGGATTGTAACGCTCGTAACTGTACCTTGTGCAAGCCCAACATACCTCGTATCTCCACCTTCAGAGCTTCCACTTTCCCGTCGGGTAAACGGCACTCCATAGCCACAGAGTCTATCGTAATCCCTAAAAACGTAATCACAGTCCTAGGCCCTTCCGTCTTGTCCGGTGCCAAAGGGACTCCGAACCGTTCCGTCACGTGTTCCAAAGTACCTAACAGGATCGCACATGTCCTCGATTCCGCAGGGCCCACGCAGAGGAAATCGTCCAGGTAATGTATAACCGAACTCACCCCTGACACGTCCCTGACCACCCACTCCAGAAAGGAGCTGAACTTTTCAAACAGAGCGCATGACACCGAGCACCCCATTGGGAGACACTTATCCACAAATTTTTTTCCCTCCCAAGCACACCCCAACAGTCGGAAACTGTCGGGGTGTACCGGCAGGAGTCTAAAGGCCGCCTCCACATCGGATTTTGCCATAAGTGCTCCCCGACCGTAGAAACGGACCCAAGCCACAGCCGCATCGAACGATGTATACCTCACTGCACAAGTGTCCGGGTCTATGGCGTCGTTCCCTTTTGGGTAGGAAAGATGGTGAATCAACCGAAATTTGTTCGGCTCCTTCTTAGGTACCACCCCCAAAGGAGATAGAACCAAGTCCGGCAGCGGAATGTCGGAAAATGGGCCCGCCATGCGACCCAAAGCCACTTCCTTCAGGAGTTTCTCCGAAACTACCTCGGGATGTTGCAAGGCCGACCGCAAATTACGAGGAAACGGAGGCGTAACCCGCAACGAGCAGGGAATACGAAAACCCTCCGCAAAACCGTCCCCCAATAAGCGAGCTGCCTCCCTGTCCGGATACTTACTTAGAAACGGACGCATCCTTGCTACCATCACCGGTGTCCTCCCTCTTGTTGCCAAACTCACCTGACCGGCCTTTTCCTTGCTTAAAACATCTGTTGGCGGGATGTGTTCCTCCACAACCTGAACATTCGTGTTTGAATTTGCAGGTAGCTCCAAACCTGCAGCTGCCGGCGTTATATTGCCAACAGGCCCCCTTTGCCCTACTGGCCGGCTGTCCAGGGGAAGATGATCCACCGCCCCCCCCCCCTGAAAAAACTGGTTCGGAACCCTGGCAGAAGTCATGAGCCGCACCCACAAATTTATGTCTTTGTGGTCCCATCTCAAGTCTGGCCGCACCGCCATGCGCTGCCGAAACTGCTCGTCATAACGAAGCCAAGCAGTGCCGCCATAAATCCTGTAAGCCTCCCCGATGGAGTCCTGATAGCCAAAGAGGGCTGCCCCGCATTCGGGCTTCTTAGTGCAGATTACACTAGCCAAGATCCCAAAAGCCTGCAGCCAATTAGAAAAGGTCCGCGGTATCAGCCGATACCTACGTTTTTCCTCGTCGTCCTTCTTGTAGTCGTCCGGCTTAACCCTGTCCAAGTTGAACTTATCCAAAGGTAACAGGGAGAAAATCTCAACATACTCACCCTTGCCTATTTTCTCCCGTATCTCCTCCTTCAAATGCGTTCCCAGCGGACCCTCAAAGCAAACATACACTTCGCATTTTGCTGCGTCAGCCAAGCGCACCACGTCCTGCCTCTCAACCGCTGCCTTGGCACCCGCCTCCCCATCCTTAGGTGCCACATCCGCCGCTGAGACCGCAACGACCGGTGCCGCAACAGCACGGGTCACCGCTGCCGGGACATACGCCCCAGCACTTGTCGGCGGAGAAACCCAGGCAGCCGCAGGCCCAGACCCCCTTCCCCCCTGCTCAAAACAGCTCACCAGTTCCTTAATGCCCGCAAGAAAACCCCGAAAACCAGCCTCCTCCCCCCCGGCCCCCCCTGGCCCCTCACTGACATGTCTGCCTGCAATTCCCCCCACCAGGTCAGCCATAAGAGAAAAAGAATTCAAAGACTCACCAGGCTGCCTAGGACGAGACCCACCAGCCGATCGTCCAGCTTCCCTCGCTGCCGACATCACAGGGATCACTCGCTCGTCCTCGGATCCGGACACCTCTCCCTCGGACCGCTCCACAGCCCTGTCGTCTCCCGATGAAACCCCCCCAGGGGATGGGTCCCTGGGTGGCGAGGGTCCTGTCTGCTCCCGACTCCGCCTCCCGGCCGCAGACCCGCTCACAGATTTCCTCGTCGCTTTTCCCGGTCCTGGGGGGGCATCACCAGCCCCGCTGATCCCCGCCTGTACTGTCGCTTCCCTCCGGTCCCCCTCCATCTGGCGCTGAGACCCGGCCGAGGAGGTGGAAGGCCCGGGAACCGCCGCCCGCGATACTGTGTGCTGAGGCACCCTCCCCCCTGCACCCACGTGTGAGGAGGGGCCCGCGCGCTCCGACTCCATCCGACGAACGGGCGCAGCCAAGACACTGCCCGTAGAGCCGCGTCTGTGCTGGGTATTCCTTCCGGCGTCCTCCCTGGGACCCGTGTTCTTACGTTTTGCGGGAGGACCCGAAGGGGCCCGCGAGGCGGGATTCCCTTGTGTGACGCTGGGTCTGGAGGAGAGGTCAGGGGAAAAGCGCTCAGGCGGTTTTGACTGCCTAGCTCGCGCTGACTCTCTCCCCCTTGTCTGCGGACCCCCGCTCGGTTGAGCCATAAGGGGCCCTAAGTTCTCCTGCACCCACTCCTGCCCTCTGGCCGAGGCCTCGGCCCTCAATTCAGCTAACAGCTCCTCAACACGGGACATGATCCTAAAACTTTCCCAGGGGATGTGTTACAGCGCTGGGAGGGGCTAGCTATTATATCTGCCTTCTCCTGCCCCTCCCACCCCCCCTCTACTCCAATCCACATCCCTTACCTGACCAAGGTTAGCCTAGTCATGCCAGCCCTCCGCCTATGGCATTTTATTTCTTTTGCTCCAGGCTTTTCTGGAGGTGGTTAGAGGCTACAGACAGCATATAGGAGGTGGTAAGTGGCTGCAGACAGGATATATAGGAGGTGGTTAGAGGCTACAGACAGGATACAGGAGGTGGTTAGAGGCTACAGACAGGATACAGGAGGTGGTTAGAGGCTACAGACAGGATACAGGAGGTGGTTAGAAGCTACAGACAGCATATAGGAGGTGGTTAGTGGCTGCAGACAGGATATATAGGAGGTGGTTAGAGGCTACAGACAGGATACAGGAGGTGGTTAGAGGCTACAGACAGGATACAGGAGGTGGTTCGAGGCTACAAAAGGTGGTTAAAGGCTACAGACAGGATACAGGAGGTGGTTCGAGGCTACAGAAGGTGGTTAGAGGCTACAGACAGGATACATGAAGTGGTTAGAGGCAGCAGACAGGAAACAGAAGGGTGGTTGGAGGCTACAGACAGGAAACAGGAGGTGGTTAGAGACTGTGGACAGGATACAGGAGGTGGTTAGAGGCTGTGGACAGGATACAGGAGGTGGTTAGAGGCTACAGACAGCATATAGGAGGTGGTTAGAGGCTACAGACAGCATATAGGAGGTGGTTAGTGGCTGCAGACAGGATATATAGGAGGTGGTTAGAGGCTACAGACAGGATACAGGAGGTGGTTCGAGGCTACAAAAGGTGGTTAAAGGCTACAGACAGGATACAGGAGGTGGTTCGAGGCTACAGAAGGTGGTTAGAGGCTACAGACAGGATACATGAAGTGGTTAGAGGCAGCAGACAGGAAACAGAAGGGTGGTTGGAGGCTACAGACAGGAAACAGGAGGTGGTTAGAGACTGTGGACAGGATACAGGAGGTGGTTAGAGGCTGTGGACAGGATACAGGAGGTGGTTAGAGGCTACAGACAGCATATAGGAGGTGGTTAGTGGCTGCAGACAGGATATATAGGAGGTGGTTAGAGGCTACAGACAGGATACAGGAGGTGGTTGGAGGCTACAGACAGGAAACAGGAGGTGGTTAGAGACTGTGGACAGGATACAGGAGGTGGTTAGAGGCTGTAGACAGGATACAGGAGGTGGTTAGAGGCTGTAGACAGGATACAGGAGGTGGTTAGAGGCTGTAGACAGGATACAGGAGGTGGTTAGAGGCTACAAACAGGATACAGGAGGTGGTTAGAGGCTACAAACAGGATACAGGAGGTGGTTAGAGGCTGTAGACAGGATACAGGAGGTGGTTCGAGGCTACAGACAGGATACAGGAGGTGGTTAGAGGCTACAGACAGGATACAGGAGGTGGTTAGAGGCTACAGACAGGATACAGGAGGTGGTTAGAGGCTGTAGACAGGATACAGGAGGTGGTTAGAGGCTACAAACAGGATACAGGAGGTGGTTAGAGGCTGTAGACAGGATACAGGAGGTGGTTAGAGGCTACAGACAGGATACAGGAGGTGGTTCGAGGCTACAGACAGGATACAGGAGGTGGTTAGAGGCTACAGACAGGATACAGGAGGTGGTTAGAGGCTGTAGACAGGATACAGGAGGTGGTTAGAGGCTACAGACAGGATACAGGAGGTGGTTAGAGGCTGTAGACAGGATACAGGAGGTGGTTTGAGGCTACAGACAGGATACAGGAGGTGGTTAGAGGCTGTAGACAGGATACAGGAGGTGGTTAGAGGCTACAGACAGGATACAGGAGGTGGTTCGAGGCTACAGACAGGATACAGGAGGTGGTTCGAGGCTACAGACAGGATACAGGAGGTGGTTAGAGGCTGTAGACAGGATACAGGAGGTGGTTCGAGGCTACAGACAGGATACAGGAGGTGGTTCGAGGCTACAGACAGGATACAGGAGGTGGTTCGAGGCTACAGACAGGATACAGGAGGTGGTTAGAGGCTACAGACAGGATACAGGAGGTGGTTAGAGGCTACAGACAGGATACAGGAGGTGGTTAGAGGCTACAGACAGGATACATGAAGTGGTTAGAGGCAGCAGACAGGAAACAGGAGGTGGTTGGAGGCTACAGACAGGATACAGGAGGTGGTTAGAGGCTACAGACAGGATACAGGAGGTGGTTAGAGACTGTGGACAGGATACAGGAGGTGGTTAGAGGCTACAGACAGGATACAGGAGGTGGTTAGAGGCTACAGACAGGATACAGGAGGTGGTTCGAGGCTGTAGACAGGATACAGGAGGTGGTTAGAGGCTACAAACAGGATACAGGAGGTGGTTAGAGGCTACAGACAGGATACAGGAGGTGGTTAGAGACTGTGGACAGGATACAGGAGGTGGTTAGAGGCTACAGACAGGATACAGGAGGTGGTTAGAGGCTACAGACAGGATACAGGAGGTGGTTCGAGGCTACAGACAGGATACAGGAGGTGGTTAGAGGCTGCTCCCCAGTGCCAGCAGCACTCATGCAGCCCCAGACCATGACCCTCCCCCCACCATGCCTGACTGTAGGGAAGACACACTTGTCTTTGTCCTCCTCACCTGGCCCCGCCCCCCACACACGCCTGACACCATCTGACACCAAATACCTTTATCTTGGTCTCATCAGACCACAGGACGCGGTTCCAGTAATCCATGTCCTCAGTCAGCTTGTCTTCAGCAAACTGTTTGCGGCTCTTTCTTGTGCATCATCTTTAGAAGAGGCTTCCTTCTGGAGACCAATTTGATGCAGTGTGTGGCGTATGGTCTGAGCACTGACAGGCTGACCCCTCCCCCACCCCTTCACCCTCTGCAGCAATGCTGGCAGCACTCATACGTCTATTTCCCAAAGACCACCTCTGGATATGACGCTGAGCACGTGACCTCAACTTCTTTGGTGGACCATGGCGAGGCGGGGGGAGGGGAACCCGTCCCGTTATACCGCTGGATGGTCTTGGCCACCGGGCTGCAGATCAGTCTCAGGGTCTCGGCGATCTTCTTATCTCCTCGGCCATCTTTATGTAGAGACAAAATTCTTTATATCAGATCCTGAGAGAGTTCTTTGCCTTGAGGGGCCATGTTGTCTTTCCAGTGACCAGTATGAGAGAGTGAGAGCGATAACACCAAATTTAACACACCTGCTCCCCATTCACACCTGAGACCTTGTAACACTAACAGGTCACATGACACCGGGGGGAGGGAAAATGGCTAATTGGGCCCAATTTGGAGATTTTCACTTAGGGGTGTCCTGACTTTTGTTGCCAGCGGTTTAGACATTAATGGCTGTGTGTTGAGTTATTTTGAGGGGATGACGTCACGCCCTGGATCCCGGAAGTAAACAAAGCCGCGGTCGCGACTGTCAGCATGAGATCGGTGATTTTTTTTCTCCCAATCTCATGCTTACCGGCCTGGAGGAGAGATGTGGGGGGAGGGGGAGGTCTTATTGACCCCGCCTCTCTCCATAAAGAGGACCTGTCACACACATTTCCTATTACAAGGGACGTTTACATTTCTTGTAATAGGAATAAAAGTGATCAAAAAAGGTGTGAAAATAAGAAATATTAAGTAAAATGATTTTTTAATTTTTTAAAGCGCCCCTGTCCCCCGGTAGCTCGCGCTCAGAAGCGAACACACACGCAAGTCCCGCCCACAAATGTAAACGTCGTTCAAACCACACATGTGAGGTGTCGCCGCGTGCGTTAGAGCGCCAGCAACAATTCTAGCACTAGACCTCCTCTGTAATAGTGTTGCTCACGAATATTCGCTATTTCGAATATTCGTATTTTTCAAATTTCGCAAGAAATTTCGCAATTAATTTCGCAATCAATTTCGCACTAGCGAAATTTCGCATTTTTTTTTTTTTTTTTTATAAAATATAGGGAATATTCGTAAATATCGAATATTCGTGATATTTTATCCAAAAAAAATAGCGAAATTTCGCAATCATTTTCGCTTTCGCATATGCGAAATTTCGCTTTTTTTATTTTATTTTATAAAATATAGCGAATATTCGTAAATATCGAATATTCGTGATATTTTATAAAAAAAAAAAAAAAAATAGCAAAATTTCGCATATGCGAAAGCGAAAATGATTGCGAAATTTCGCTATTTTTTTTGGATAAAATATCACGAATATTCGATATTTACAAATATTCGCTATATTTTAAAAAAAAAAAAAAAAAAATGCAAAATTTCGCTAGTGCGAAATTGATTGCGAAATTAATTGCGAAATTTATTGCGAAATTTGAAAAATACGAATATTCGAAATAGCGATATATATATTCGGAATATTCGATTTTAATGAATATTCGCGAATATTCTTCGAAATATTCGCGAAATATCGCGAAATCGAATATGGCGTATTCCACTCATCACTACTCTGTAACTCTAAACTGGTAACCTGTAAAAAAAAAAATTAAAGCATAGCCTATGGAGATTTTTATGTTCCGAAGGTTGGCGCCGTTTCATGAGTGAGCGCAATTTTAAAGCGTGACGCGTTAGGTATCTATTTACGCGGCGTAACATCATCTTTCATATTATACAACAAAATCGGGCTAATTTTACTGTTTTGTTATTTTTTAATTCATGAAACCATTTTTTTTTCCAGAAAAAGCGTTTGAAAGATTACTGCGCAAATATCGTGCGAGATAGAAAGTTGCAATGACCGCCATTTTATTCCCTAGGGTGTCTGCTAAAAAAAAAAAATAGGCCCGGATTCCTAGACATCGGCGCACCGCGGAGAGGCAAGCATGGAATTCACAAAGCAAATGCTCCCAACTCTGCGCCGGCGTAGCGTATATTTCGTAGGCGTAAGTGGAGGTAGGTGGAAGTGGGCGTGATCCATGCTAATGAAGCGTGACCCCATGCAAATGATGTGCCGGGCGTCAGACAAGTACTTAAAACGCACTGCGCATGTTTCGGGACGTGGACGTATCCCCCGTGCGCATGCGCACAACCACGTCAGAACAACTGCCTAAGATACGCCGGATCACTGCGTACGCCGTGAACGTAACCTACGCCCAGCCACACCTAGGCATGTGCAAAAGTGAAAAATTCGTTTCGTTTCGTTTCGTTTCAATTCGGCATTTAATAAATTTCGTTAAGTTAGGTTCGTTACATGTGTTGAATTCGTTTTCGGAATTCGTTCGTTTTCGACCGAATTTCGAAAAATCCGGTCGAAATCTAAAATATTTCGACCGTTTTTCGAATTCGTTCGTTTTCGACCGAATTTCGAAAAAAACGATCGAAATCGAAAATATTTCAACCAGATTAGAAAACAAAGTCTCTTTTCGAATATAATTTTTTTCGAATTAAATTCGAATTTTTTTTTTTTTTTTTTTTTTTTTTTTTTTTTTTTTTTTTTTTTCGAATTCTGATCGAATTTAGTCCGCGGGTATTCGATTCAGAATTCGAAAAAAAATTTTTTTCGATTTCGACCATTTTTTTTTTTTTTTTTTTTTCGAAATTCGGTCGAAAATGAACGAATTCCGAAAACGGTCGAAATTTTTCGCTAATATAGCAATTCGGGAATTCGTATGCATCCGAATGTCCGAATAATGGAAAATTCGTCCGAATTTCGATTCGGAACGAAACGAAATGCACATGCCTAGCCACACCCACGTCTCCCCATATTCACCGACGTCCAACGTACAATACGTAGGCTTGTGTTCCCTGGTCCGTACCTTTGCATGGGTTGTGCCTCATCTATGGGGAATAACTTTACACCAAACGTAAAACTTACGCAAACCGCGTATATCATGCGCCGGGCGCAAGTACGTTCGTGGATCGTCGCATCTCCCTCATTTGCATATTTGAATAGAAAAATCAATGGGAGCGCCACGTGCGTCCAGCGTAAAAATGCGCCCGCTCTACGCCGGCGTAGGCAAGTTACGTCGGTGGGGTGAAGTCAGTTTTTAGGCGTATCTTAGTTTGTGGGTTCGGCGCAGCAGATACGACGGCGCATATTTGTACTTACGCGGCGTATCTGGGGATACGTAGGCGCAAGTGCTTTGTGAATCCGGGCCTGAATGTTTGGGGGTTCTGAGTAGTTTTTTAGCAAAAAAAAATGATGATTTGTACATGAAGGAGAGAAGAATCGGCGCGGTATGGAGGTGGTTTTAAACAGAAAATGGCGTATATATTATAGACGCGCGGCTCTGGGGAAGACGCGGTTGATGCAAAGATAATTTAGCGACTGTTGCTTTTTCTCACCAACACTGAAGAACTGCATCTGTTCTGTAACACTTTTTTCTTTGTTACACATCAGTTGATCGCGGCGTGATGTTCTGCGCTGTCAGGAGTGCGGCGCGCACCCACTAATTAGAATAACCGCGTTTCAGCTTCTGACAAAAGAGAAAAAAAAAAAAAAGAAAACGTAAAAAGACCGTCTGTTTTCATCTTCGGCTCCTTTCTTTCCTCTGTGACTTTCAAAGAAAGACTCAACGCTAATGGCGAGAATGCGCTCATCATAGAGGAAGGAGAGATCCTTCTGTTTGGGATGAAGCAGAATTATAGACTGGAGATAAACCTCGGCAACAATCAAAGTCCTTCCACTTTAAAGGGGTTTTCTAACCGCTAACAAGCCGTAACCTGGGAGTGCCAAGAAAAGGTGGAACCGCTCCAAGGGTTGCCGTATCATCGGAGCTAGGGTTATCCCCATACCACTTTTTTTAGGATCGAGTACAAGTACCGATACTTTTTTCATGTACTCACCGATACCGATTACAATACTTTTTTTTTAATTGTGTCCACATGTCCCCAAATGCAGCCTTGTGTCCCCAAATGCAGCCATGTATCCCCAAATGCAGCCTTGTGTCCCCAAATGCAGCCATGTATCCCCCAAGTGCAGCCTTGTGTCCCTAAATGCAGCCTTGTGTCCCCAAATGCAGCCATGTGTCCCCAAATCCAGCCTTGTGTCCCCAAATCCAGCCTTGTGTCCCCAAATGCAGCCATGTGTCCCCAATTGTGTCCTTAAATGCAGCCATGTAACCCAAAATGCAGCCATTTGTAGCCTTGTGTCCCAAATGCAGCCATGTGTCCCCAAATGCAGCCATGTGTCCCCAATTGTGTCCTTAAATGCAGCCATGTATCCCCAAATGCAGCCATTTGCAGCCTTGTGTCCCAAATGCAGCCATGTGTCCCCAATTGTGTCCTTAAATGCAGCCATGTATCCCCAAATGCAGCCATGTGTAGCCTTGTGTCCCCAAATGCAGCCATGTGTCCCCAAATGCAGCCATGTGTCCCCAATTGTGTCCTTAAATGCAGCCATGTATCCCCAAATGCAGCCATTTGCAGCCTTGTGTCCCAAATGCAGCCATGTGTCCCCAATTGTGTCCTTAAATGCAGCCATGTATCCCCAAATGCAGCCATGTGTAGCCTTGTGTCCCCAAATGCAGCCATGTGTCCCCAAATGCAGCCACGTGTCCCCAATTGTGTCCTTAAATGCAGCCATGTATCCCCAAATGCAGCCATGTGTAGCCTTGTGTCCCCAAATGCAGCCTTGTGTCCCCAAATGCAGCCTTGTGTCCCCAAATGCAGCCATGTATCCCCAAATGCAGCCTTCTGTCCCAAATGCAAACTCCCACACACCCTCCAAACCGCACCAAATAGTGGGTGTGGTCAAATTTTATTAACAGTGGGAGACAGTGCGTCCATAGAGGGCACAGGAGCGCCGCCCCCTCTCGCTCCCGCACCGCTACTGAAAACAATACATAGATTCATGCATTGCATGAATCTAGGTATTGTCGCCGGCGCCGCTCCCTATTCAGATGGCCTGCCCCCTGGCGAGCGCCGGCCATCTGGATAACGGCAGCTGGTTGGCTGTGTGGAAGTGTCTATCAGGGCCAGCGGCTAAAGCGACATCGAGGGCAGGAGAAGACATTGAGGGATCGTGGAGGAGGATGGCTGACCGAGAAAGGTAATCTGGCGGTATTATGGGGCAAGCTGGAGACAATTGATGGGCACAGTGGCGACAATGACATGGCACAGTGACTGCGCTTGGCATGGCACAGTGGCAACAATTGATGGCACAGTAGCTGCGTTTGGCATGGCACAGTGGCGACAATTGATGGGCACAGCGGCGACAATGGCATGGCACAGTGGCGACAATTGATGGCATTGCACAGTGGCGGCAATTGATGGGCACAGTGGCGACAATTGATGGCACAGTGACTGCGTTTGATGGCATGGCACAGTGGCGACAATGATATGGCACAGTGGCTGAGCTTGGCATGGCACCAGTGGCGTAACCAGAGTTATGGGCACCCGGGGCGGAATTTTTTTTCCGCCCCCCCCCTTATATAAACATCCACGTTTATATGTGCGTAAACGTGGGGGACTTAAACATTTTGGAGCTTTTTTTTTTAAACTTTTTTTATATTTACTTATTTTTTTTTCACTCTTTTTATGTTTTTTTTACACTTTATGTCATTGCTATTACATAGGGGGATACAAATCCCCCCATATAATAGCACAGGTACACTGACAGGTCCTCTTTATGGAGACATTAGGGGACTCCAGGGAGAGCACGCAGCCAGCACATATACACAATTGGCAGGCTATAGAGCCGCCGATCGTGTATATGTAAATGTTCAACCGGTAATGGCACTGACCCCCAACACCTACACTGACCTGACCCCTACACTGACCTGACCCCTACACTGACCTGACCCCTACACTGACATGACCCCTACACTGTCCTGACCCCATACAACTGACTGACCTGACCCCTAACACCTGACTATAAACCCCTTACATAACAGACCTGACACCTGATACAGACTGACCTGACCTATCCTACACTGACCTGACCCCTACACTGACCTGACCCCTACACTGACATGACCCCTACACTGTCCTGACCCCTACACTGACATGACCCCTACACTGACATGACCCCTACACTGACCTGACCCCTACACTGACCTGACCCCTACACACTGACCTGACCCTACGCTGACCTAAACCCAACACTGACTGACACCTACACTGACCTGACCCCTACACTGACCTGACCCCTACACTGACCTGACCCCTACACTGACCTGACCCTACACTGACCTGGACCCCTACACTGACCTAAAACCACACTGACCTGACCCCTACACTGGACCTGACCCCTACACTGACATGACCCCTACACTGTCCTGACCCCTACACTGACCTGACCCCTTACATGACCTAAAAACCCCTACACTGACCTGACACCTACACTGACCTGACCCCCTACCACTGACCCTGACACCTACACTGACCTAACCCCCACACTGACCTGACCCCTACACTGACCTGACCCCTACACTGACATGACCCCTACACTGTACCTGACCCCTACACTTCGACCTATTGACTGACCTACCCCTACAGACCATGGACCCCTACACTGACCTGACCCCTACACTGACCTGACCCCTACACACTGACTACTGACCCCTACACGTGACCTAGACCCCTACACTGACCTGACACCTACACTGACCTGTACACCTTACACTGACCTGACCACCTCAACTGTCCTGACCATACACTGACCTGACCCGCCCTACAGTCTGGACCTGACCCCCTACATGACCTGACCCCCTACACTTGATCTGACCCCAATACAATCCGACCTGACCACTACAGGACCTGACCCCTACAGTGACCTGACCCCTAACTGACCTGACCCCTACAACTGAATACTGACCAGTTACCTCCTATCTGACCTACTTACACAGAGACCCACCTTTAAATCGTCCAAGTACGAGTGCCGGAGTTCTACGTTTCCAGGCAATACTCGCCACCACCCCCCCCCTGTTGGTGAAAATCCATCCTCCGAGTCCTCCTTTACCTCCGTCCCCACTTCTCCAGAGACTCAGGGAATTCTCCTCAGGACGGACAGGACCCCAGCACTGGATGTGCAGAACTGCTTCGAAGTCCCGACTCCCGTCCCCACCAGCGCCATCCACCCGCAGCCCGCTCCATGGTGCAACTCCCTCCACACAGCGCCGTACCACAGAGCAGAGTACCAGAGCGGAGGGCAAACCAGCGGCCAAGGCGGCTCACACTTTCAGTGCCTGACGTCTCCCGTCGCCATGTTTAGAGTTTCCCAGTGCTCTGTGATTGGGCGTATGGCGGTCATGTGCGGAGGTGGGACTTCCAGCCCCACGCCTCACATGACCCCCATATTCCCAATCACAGAGTGCTGGACATTAAACATGGTGGCCGCCTGGCTGGTCTGGACATCCGTGTCGGTGACACGGGAAATTAAAAATAAGGAGGAGGCACGGAAAGTCGCCCCCCCTAAATGTCTCACTCGGGGCAACAGCACCCCCTGCCCCCCCCCTTGCTACGCCAGTGCATGGCACAGTGGCAACAAATGATGGCACAGTAGCTGCGTTTGGCATGGCACAGTGGCGACAATTGATGGGCACAGTGGCGACAATGGCATGGCACAGTGGTCGATAATTGATGGGCACAGTGGCGACAATTGATGGGCACAGTGGCGACAATTGATGGCACAGTGGCTGCGTTTGATGAGCACAGTGGCGACAATTGATGGGCACAGTGAGGCTGCAATTGATGGGCATAGTGAGACTGCAATTGATGTTTTTTTTCCGTTTGTTTGCGCCCCCCAAAAATGTTGAGCACCAGTCACCACTAGTGGGAGGAACTTAATGCTCTCCTGGTATTTAGTGCCCCTTTAGGTACCAAGAGCAGAGTTGGGGGGGGGGTTACACACATGGTGTAGAGTTCAGGGGTGCTCTGCATGCAGATTACAGAGTTCAGTCTTCTTCCAGATCTCACTTCCATCCCTCTCTCAGCTCTGACCTCTACATGCCACCCCCCTCCAATGCCCCATCTTTTCCCCTCATTAAAAGCGCCACCATCTTCCACGTGTCGTACTTTTGTTGCTGTATTAAGCTGAAGCACCCAGCCGGCTCTAGTGCCTCTCGCACACTGTAGGTGGCTCCGGCTCTCTCACTTGCAGGGAGATCATTCAGTAGGGGCGTAGGCATCTGCACTGCCCCCTGGGCACCTGCATCTCCCTTGTCACGATCCTGCACTTAGGGGGAGCCGCTCGGGGCAACAGATCATTGGGAGATGAACTGTCACTTGTAAACATGTGTTTACAAGTGATAGTGGTGAGCAGGGCAGTGGCGGTGCATCCATAGTGGGTGCAGGAGCGCCGCCCCCTCTCTCCTGCAACTGTCAATCAACAATAGATAGATTCATGCATTGCATGAATCTATCTATTGTCGCCGCTGCCGCCCGCTATTCAGGTTGAGATCCGGCCATCTGAATTACAGCAGTGGGGGTGCTTCAAAATTTTTAAACAGTGGGCGCACTGCTGTGCGTTTTCCGCTGCTTACGTAGTACTGTGTTAGGGAATCGCTTCCCTAACACTGACCCGCCTCTCAGCCAATCAGGTGCACCGGGTCTGGTTGGCTGAAGCGAGAGGAGCTGTGATTGGATGCCTATCAGACATCCAATCATAGCAGAGATGACATGAAGAGGACGGGAGAAGACATCGAGGACTCGGAGGGAGCATAGAGGATGGCGCTGACCCGAGAAAGGTAGTTGCCGGGGTGGGGGGGAATGGGGGCAAACTGGCGGCGTTTGATGGGACACACTGGCGGCAATTGATGGGGCAAACTGGTGGCAATTGATGGGGCAAACTGGCGGCAATTGATGGGACACACTGGCAGCAATTGATGGGGCAAACTGGCGGCAATTGATGGGGCAAACTGGCGGCAATTGATGGGGCAAACTGGTGGCAATTGATGGGGCAAACTGGTGGCAATTGATGGAGCAAACTAGCAGCATTTGATGGGGCAAACTGGTGGCAATTGATGGGGCAAACTGGCGGCAATTGATGGAGCAAACTGGCGGCAATTGATGGGACACACTGGCAGCAATTGATGGGGCAAACTGGCGGCAATTGATGGGGCAAACTGGCGGCAATTGATGGGGCAAACTGGTGGCAATTGATGGGGCAAACTGGTGGCAATTGATGGAGCAAACTGGCAGCATTTGATGGGGCAAACTGGCGGCTATTGATGGGGCAAACTAGCAGCATTTGATGGGGCAAACTAGCGGCATTTGATGGGGCAAACTGGCGGCATTTGATGGGGCAAACTAGCGGCATTTGATGGGGCAAACTGGCGGTGTTTGTTGGGGCAAACTGGCGGCAATTGATGGGGCAAACTGGCGGCATTTGATGGGGCAAACTAGCGGCATTTGATGGGGCAAACTGGCGGCATTTGATGGGGCAAACTGGCGGCAATTGATGGGGCAAACTGGCGGCAATTGATGGGGCAAACTGGCGGCAATTGATGGGGCAAACTGGCGGCAATTGATGGGGCAAACTGGCGGCAATTGATGGGGCAAACTGGCGGCAATTGATGGGGCAAACTGGTGGCAATTGATGGGGCAAACTGGTGGCAATTGATGGGACACACTGGCAGCAATTGATGGGGCAAACTGGCGGCAATTGATGGGGCAAACTGGCGGCAATTGATGGGACACACTGGCAGCAATTGATGGGGCAAACTGGCGGCAATTGATGGGGCAAACTGGTGGCAATTGATGGGGCAAACTGGCGGCAATTGATGGAGCAAACTGGTGGCAATTGATGGGGCAAACTGGCAGCATTTGATGGGGCAAACTGGCGGCTATTGATGGGGCAAACTAGCAGCATTTGATGGGGCAAACTAGCGGCATTTGATGGGGCAAACTGGCGGCATTTGATGGGGCAAACTGGCGGCTATTGATGGGGCAAACTAGCAGCATTTGATGGGGCAAACTAGCGGCATTTGATGGGGCAAACTGGCGGCATTTGATGGGGCAAACTAGCAGCATTTGATGGGGCAAACTGGCGGCATTTGATGGGGCAAACTGGCGGCATTTGATGGGGCAAACTGGCGGCAATTGATGGGGCAAAACTGGCGGCAATTGATGGGGCAAACTGGCGGCAATTGATGGGGCAAACTGGCGGCAATTGATGGGGCAAACTGGCGGCAATTGATGGGGCAAACTGGCGGCAATTGATGGGGCAAACTGGTGGCAATTGATGGGGCAAACTGGTGGCAATTGATGGGACACACTGGCAGCAATTGATGGGGCAAACTGGCGGCAATTGATGGGGCAAACTGGCGGCAATTGATGGGACACACTGGCAGCAATTGATGGGGCAAACTGGCGGCAATTGATGGGGCAAACTGGCGGCAGTTGATGGGGCAAACTGGTGGCAATTGATGGGGCAAACTGGTGGCAATTGATGGGGCAAACTGGTGGCAATTGATGGGGCAAACTAGCAGCATTTGATGGGGCAAACTGGTGGCAATTGATGGGGCAAACTGGCGGCAATTGATGGAGCAAACTGGTGGCAATTGATGGGGCAAACTGGCAGCATTTGATGGGGCAAACTGGCGGCTATTGATGGGGCAAACTAGCAGCATTTGATGGGGCAAACTAGCGGCATTTGATGGGGCAAACTAGCGGCATTTGATGGGGCAAACTGGCGGCATTTGATGGGGCAAACTGGCGGCAATTGATGGGGCAAACTGGCGGCAATTGATGGGGCAAACTGGCGGCAATTGATGGGGCAAACTGGCGGCAATTGATGGGGCAAACTGTGGCGGCAATTGATGGGGCAAACTGGCGGCAATTGATGGGGCAAACTGGCGGCAATTGATGGGGCAAACTGGTGGCAATTGATGGGGCAAACTGGTGGCAATTGATGGGACACACTGGCAGCAATTGATGGGGCAAACTGGCGGCAATTGATGGGGCAAACTGGCGGCAATTGATGGGACACACTGGCAGCAATTGATGGGGCAAACTGGCGGCAATTGATGGGGCAAACTGGCGGCAGTTGATGGGGCAAACTGGTGGCAATTGATGGGGCAAACTGGTGGCAATTGATGGGGCAAACTAGCAGCATTTGATGGGGCAAACTGGTGGCAATTGATGGGGCAAACTGGCGGCAATTGATGGAGCAAACTGGTGGCAATTGATGGGGCAAACTGGCAGCATTTGATGGGGCAAACTGGCGGCTATTGATGGGGCAAACTAGCAGCATTTGATGGGGCAAACTAGCGGCATTTGATGGGGCAAACTGGCGGCATTTGATGGGGCAAACTGGCGGCTATTGATGGGGCAAACTAGCAGCATTTGATGGGGCAAACTAGCGGCATTTGATGGGGCAAACTGGCGGCATTTGATGGGGCAAACTAGCAGCATTTGATGGGGCAAACTGGCGGCATTTGATGGGGCAAACTGGCGGCATTTGATGGGGCAAACTGGCGGCAATTGATGGGGCAAACTGGCGGCAATTGATGGGGCAAACTGGCGGCAATTGATGGGGCAAACTGGCGGCAATTGATGGGGCAAACTGGCGGCAATTGATGGGGCAAACTGGCGGCAATTGATGGGGCAAACTGGTGGCAATTGATGGGGCAAACTGGTGGCAATTGATGGGACACACTGGCAGCAATTGATGGGGCAAACTGGCGGCAATTGATGGGGCAAACTGGCGGCAATTGATGGGACACACTGGCAGCAATTGATGGGGCAAACTGGCGGCAATTGATGGGGCAAACTGGCGGCAGTTGATGGGGCAAACTGGTGGCAATTGATGGGGCAAACTGGTGGCAATTGATGGGGCAAACTGGTGGCAATTGATGGGGCAAACTAGCAGCATTTGATGGGGCAAACTGGTGGCAATTGATGGGGCAAACTGGCGGCAATTGATGGAGCAAACTGGTGGCAATTGATGGGGCAAACTGGCAGCATTTGATGGGGCAAACTGGCGGCTATTGATGGGGCAAACTAGCAGCATTTGATGGGGCAAACTAGCGGCATTTGATGGGGCAAACTGGCGGCATTTGATGGGGCAAACTGGCGGCTATTGATGGGGCAAACTAGCAGCATTTGATGGGGCAAACTAGCGGCATTTGATGGGGCAAACTGGCAGCATTTGATGGGGCAAACTGGCGGTGTTTGTTGGGGCAAACTGGCGGTGTTTGTTGGGGCAAACTGGTGGCTATTGATGGGGCAAACTAGCAGCATTTGATGGGGCAAACTAGCGGCATTTGATGGGGCAAACTGGCGGCATTTTATGGGGAAAACTAGCGGCATTTAATGGGGCAAACTGGCGGCATTTAATGGGGCAAACTAGCGGCATTTGATGGGGCAAACTGGCAGTGTTTGTTGGGGCAAACTAGTGGCAATTGATGGGGCAAACTGTTGATGGGGCAAACTAGCAGCATTTGATGGGGCAAACTGGTGGCATTTGATGGGGCAAACTGGCGGTGTTTGTTGGGGCAAACTGGCGGCTATTGATGGGGCAAACTAGCGGCATTTAATGGGGAAAACTGGCATGATTTCATGGGGCAAACTAGCGGCAATTGATGGGGCAAAATGGTGGCAATTGATGGGGCAAGCTGGCGGCAATTGATGGGCACAGTGGCGGCAATTGATGGGCACAGTGGCGGCAATTGATGGGCACAGTGGCTGCATTTGATGGGCACAGTGGCAGCAATTGGTGGGCACAGTAGCTGTGTTTGATGGGCACAGTGGCTGCAATTGGTGTTTTCTTTCTTCAGTTTGTTTGCACACCCCCAAAAATTTTGAGCACCGGCCGCCACTGGAGCAGGAAGCAGAAGACCTGAGCCAAAGGTGGTGGAACTGATTCCCACCAAGTTCCAGCTGGAAAAAATCCCCGATCCTACGGCTTTCTACGCCAAGGCTCAGTTATTCAGTCATTCATTTTAAAGAAATTAAACGATTAGACTGTTTATTGAGCCTTAAGAGTGACTGCCGCCATTTTCCTGACTTCTACAGCCCTGAACTGAAAAAGGAACTCAAGACAAATCAATGGCCCTTTTCGGGGGTAAGCGCCACACTTTTTTAACCTTTGAGATTGTATAAAAAAATGGTAATCATCTAACATCCATCAAAACTCTTGGGTAGCGATGAGCAAACAATATGAAATCAGCTTCCCATGTGATTTGGTTGAGTAAACCTCGTTATTTGCCCAGAAGGTCAAAATAAGAGCCATTCACCGAACAGTTTCACATGGAGGTCGGCAATTGCCGTCCCCAACTCCTCATACTTCTCTTATTACAGCTCAACTTTAACCACTTAAGACCCGGACCAATATGCAGGTTAGGGACCAGGCCCCTTTTTGCAATTCGGCACTGCGTCGCTTTAACTGACAATTGCGCGGTCGTGCGACGTGGCTCCCAAACAAAACTGGCATCCTTTTTTTCCCACAAACAGAGCTTTCTTTTGGTGGTATTTGATCACCTCTGTGGTTTTTATTTTTTGCGCTATAAACAAAAATAGAGCGACAATTTTGAAAAAAAATCTATATTTTTTAATTTTTGCTATAATAAATACCCCCAAAAAAGATATAAAAAAACATTTTTTTCCTCAGTTTAGGCCGATACGTATTCTACTACCAAATTGTTTTGGTAAAAAAATTGCAATAAGCGTTTAACGATTGGTTGGGGCAAAATTTATAGCGTTTACAAAATAGGGGATAGTTTTATGGATTTTTTTTTTTTACTACTAATGGCGGCGATTAGCGATTTTTTCCGTGACTACGACATTACGGCGGACACATCGGACACTTTTGACATCGTTTTGGGAAAATTGTCATTTTCACAGCGAAAAGTGCTATAAAAATGCACTGTTACTGTGAAAATGACAATGGCAGTGAAGGAGTTAACCACTAGGGGGCGCTGTTGGGGTTAAGTGTGACCTCATGTGTGTTTCTAACTGTAGGGGGGCGGGGCTGGACATGCGACATCAGTGATCGTCCTTCCCTATATCAGGGAACAGACGATCACTGACACTGCCACAGTGAAGAACGGGGAAGGTTTATTTACACTCACCTCTCCCCGTTTTTCAGCTCCTGTGACCGATCGCGGGACACCGGTGGCGTTCGGGTCCCACGGGCGCGGTCACTCAGAGCTTCGGACTGGGTCAGGTGCGTGCGCCGGCGGCACGGGTGACCCACGGCCGGGCTCTTAAAGGGGACGTATATATACGTCCCTGTGCCCAGCCGTGCCATTCTGCCGACGTATATCGGCGTGCGGCGGTCCTTAAGTGGTTAATATATTTGTCGTTCTTTCGGTAGTTACCGGCAGCATAGTAATTTCACCCCGCGGACCTCGGCTGATTAGGAAGGAACAATCTTCGGCGTTGTTGAGTCAGTTTGTTGGACGCGACGGATCGCCAACCTCAGATAAACCCTTAAATTAGAATTATAATAAAGGATATTATGTTCCCCTAGTTTGATTTTTTCACATGAAGCGAGCCGTACGTCTTAGTCACACAACCTGCTGACCTTAACAAAAAAACAAAATAAGCATTTTCAAGGGCTCTAGAGGCAGAAGCAAATTGCACTTACAAAAAAAAAAACACACACACACACACACTAGTGCTGATTGTATCATTATTAGTATTCAGGAAAAGGTTGTTTCATATCATCACGCTTAGAAACAGAACGTGTTTTTCCACAGATAATAAACTGATAAATTGAAACTTTTAGTTACTGAAGTAAAAAAATTGCATTTGTATACACTCTATTGTATCTTATATAACTATTGCATGTATGTAGGGATGAGCTCGGCGTTCGATACGAACGTATGTTCGACTCGAACATTGTCCATTCGTACGTTCGACGAAATTCGAACAAAAGCGGTCGTTCGCGCCAAATTCGAGTGACGCAAAACGGCCCATAATTCACTGCGGCATTGCGCGCTGATGATTGGCCAAGCATGGTGTATGTCCCGCATGCTTGGCCAATCACAGCGCGCAAAAAACGGAGAGCCATAATTGGCCAAAGCCATGGGTGGCTTTGGCCAATTATGGCTCAGGGCTTTAGCACACGCCCCACACTGTAAAAGGCCGCCTGCTGGGCGCCCTCGTGTAGTGTGTTCCGGCTTGTTAATGAGAGCAGTCAGAGGGACAGAGAGATTGGGGTAGATTCATGTAGAGATCCGACGGGGTATCTACTGATACCCCGTCGTATCTGTGTGATCCGACGCTCGGATCTATGCGGCTGATTCCTCGAATCAGGTTTCCGCATAGATCTCCCTTAGAGCCGACTGGTGTAAGTGAGTTACACTGTCGGATCTTAGGCTGCAATCTCCCGCCGTCCGCTAGGTGGCGCTTCAGTTATTATACGCGACGAATATGCAAATGAGGAGAACCGCCGATTTAGAATCGAATGCCGGCCGTCGTTTTTTTTTTTTTACGTCGTTTGCGTTCGGCTTTTTCCGGCGGATCGTTACCCCTGCTATATGCGGGGTAAGTGCGGCGGATCCTATGTTAAGTATGGCCGTCGTTCCCGCGTCGAGTTTTTGAATTTTTTACGTCGTTCACGTAAGACGTTCGGGAATACGGCCATACGTTAATAGCGTTAACGACGAAAACAATGACGTCCTTGCGACGTCATTTAAAGCAATGCACGCTGGGAAATTTAGCCGGCGGCGCATGCGCAGTACGATCGGCGCGGGGACGCGCGTGATTTAAATAGTAAACTCCCCCTAGCCGCGGAATTTGCATTCCGCCGGGGGATTTACGATCCGCCAGGGCTACTTACGAGGCAAGTGCTTTCTGAATACAGCACTTGCCTCAAAAACTGGCGCAGGCGGATCGTAAAAAAGATAGATCACGCGGATCAAAAGATCCGCTGATCTATGTGAATCTACCCCATTGTCTTTTTAGATAGCTAGATAGAGCAGGCAGGCTAGTCAGTTTAGCTTTATTACAGTGTGTAGAGGATATATATACATCCCAGGTGTTGTACATATATTTATACACTGTATAGCTTAGATAGATCAGTTCTTCCTAATTTACTGGCAGGCAGGTGATTGTGCTATTTAAAGACGTTATCACAGGTATAGACACCCAGCAGGTACAATATTTAAAGGAATTATTTTTTTCTATTTAAGCATCAATAAAATCACTGCTCCTGGAGCGGATGTCTATAGCTTGCCTGTGAAAACGTCTTTGAGAACCCGGGTCTTGCCCGAGGGAACATGTATCAATGGAAAAAAAAGTTTTAAAAACGGTAATTTTTTCAGGAGTCCTGATACATGTTCCCTGGGGCGAGACCCGGGTTCTCAAAGAGGTTTTCCAACAATAACTTGAATATTGGTCTTTAAAATGAGAGTTTTTGAATTCGAACGTTCAAGTCCCATAGACTTCAATGGGGTTCTAAATGTTCGCGCGAATGGTCGGTCTGTTCGACGGTTCTGGTGCGAACCGAACGCGGGTATGTTCGGCTCATCCCTACATATATGTATTAATTCGTAAATCCCTATATGTAGCTAGTCTATCAGAGTATGCAAGGCCTAATGATAAAATCTTAGCTGAAGACAGACACATATGCGAGTAAACAATATCTGATTTATTTCCCAAGAAAATAGGAATATCACATACTAACAGCCAGGACTAATGCCGCGTACACGCCATCATTTTGAGGCATTAAAAAACATTGGGCCAGATTCAGAAAGATCCGTGGATCTTTCTGCTGGCGTAACGTATCCCCTTTACGTTACGCCGCTGTAAATATTTGCGCAAGTTCTTTATTCAGAAAGAACTTGCGCCATTATTTACGGCGGCCTAACGTATGTGTTGCGGCTTAAGGCCGCGCAATTCAAATGAATGAAGTGGGGGCGTGATTCATGTAAATGAATCATGACCCCACGTAATTCACGTTTTTTTTTGGACGGCGCATGCAATTTAAAATGATGGTGTGTGGGCTTCACATCATTTTTCAAGTTCTGAGAAACGTAAAAAATAAAATTCGAACATGCTGGATTTTTTTAACGTTGTTTTTCGGGTTGTAAAAAATGATTATGTGTGGGCTAAAACGACGTTAAAAAACCCGCGCATGCTCAAAAGCAGTTATGAGACGGGACTGTTAAAACTACCGTTCATAATGGAGACCGCACATTCATCACGATGTAACAGACAAAAAAGCGTGAATCGTCTTTTAATAACACGGAATCAGCTAAAGCAGCCCAAAGGCGAATGGAATTTCCCCTTTATAGTGCCGTCGTACGTGTTGTACGTCACCGCGCTTTGCTAGATACATTTTTTTTAAACGATGGTGTGTGGGCAACGATGTTTTAATGATGAGGTTGGAAATTTTATTTTTTTTACATGCTGAAAACAACGTTTTTTTTTTCATGCTGAAAAATTATCGTGTGTACGCAGCATTAGGGTAGTGGGGGCCCCTGTGCTTAATAATCGAAGGGGCCCCCTGGAGCAGAGTGGGGGGGTGAGTTGGTACCGCCGACAGATCATAGTTCTTGATTTGGATCCGCCGACCGACCTATCGAAGATCATACTTGTTGAGGGGGGGATCCTCCGGCCGGGGGGCAGTCGCTGGACGGACTTCTTACCTCTTCCCAGGGCCGCCTTCAGTAATTTGGGGCCCCTTACACACCTGGAGTGAAGGAGCCCCCTGGAGCATCGAAGTTGTTGAGTGGGTGGGCTGTGAGCTGCCGAGAATTACATCCATCCGCCAAAGTTTTTGAGCAGGGGGGCGCAGAGGATTACTTCCCTCCACCGAAGTTGTTGTTGAACGGGGGGAGCCGAAATTGCCGTGAAATTGCAGGAGGGGATTGCTGCGATTTCCACGAACGGGGGGTTGCCGCGATCGGGCCTGGGTGGGGCCCCCTTTTGGGCAGGGCGCATGGGCTTTAGCCCAGTCAAGCCCAATGGTAAGTCCGGCCCTGCTAACAGCAGATATATATAGAGCCTATAACAATAATAAAACAGTATTTATACTTAACATGTCCTCTAGGTAGAATCCTTAATGGCTGAGCTCAGATGTTAAAAGAGACAGAGCTCTGGGCCATATGGTTTTAGGCCCTAGCCTGCATTCCATGAGGCTCTGAAGATGGCAGAGAGAGAGAGAGAGAGAGAGAGAGCCTCATGGCACAGGCCTGTAGCGAACAAGAGAAAAGAGCTCTCTAGCAAAAACTGCCCTTTTTACAAAACTCAGTCACAGACTCATTCAAACTCCTCCCATTGCCAACCACCTTTGTTTCTGGACCAATCATAGTGTTCACAGGACAATTCTCCTCTAAAAGATTATATTACTGACTGTCCTGCCATACTTGTCCTCTGGGGGCAGTATTTCCCATATCATCTCCATGTGCCCAATGTTGTAATGTAATTGGCAAATCATGGTCTCCTTGGTGAATTGTTTGCCATTAATGATGGCTCATGTTGATGTTTGTGTCGCTAACCAGAGCTTATATCTTAAATTCATCGTATAATTGAATTTACTCTTTGACAGAATAAAAGATTTTTAATCAATTACTGTATATACTCGAGTATACGCCGACCCAAATATAAGCCGAGGCACCTGATTTTACCACAAAAAACTGGCAAAACTTATTGAGTCGAGTATAAGCCTAGGGAGTCCATCTGCATGCCTCACTGTGACTCACTGTGTCCATGTGCATGCCTCACTGTGTCCATTCCTCACTGTGTCCATGCCTCACAGTGCCCATGCCTCACAGTGCCCATGCCTCACTGTGCCCATGCCTCACTGTGCCCACGCCTCACTGTGCCCACGCCTCACTGTGCCCACGCCTCACTGTGCCCACGCCTCACAGTGCCCATGCCTCACTGTGTCGACGCCTTACTGTGTCGACGCCTCACTGGGCCCATGCCTCACTGTGGCCATCCCTCACTGTGTCCATGCCTAGACTGACGTTTAACATGGGAATCTATGGAAGGTGTGCCCAGGTTTGAAAAATGGGTGCTACCTGGCTGTAGGTCCTCCAGACAGTAAACTTTGCACACTCGTAGAGGAGGAGTGGTGCTACATGTGTGCCAAGTTCCGGGTCCAGGGGACCTTCGACTAGCTGTTACCAGGTCCCCAAAATCACCAGAGAAATGACCATTTAACATGGGAGTCTATGAAAGGGGTACCCGGCTTTGAAAAATTGGTGCTCCCAGGTCGTAGGTACCCTGGACAACAACCTTTGCACACTTGTAGAGAAGGAGTGAGGCTACATGTGTGCCAAGTTTGGGGTCCAGGAGACCTACGGCCGGCCAGTACCGGGTCCCCATATCTGGGAGATCAGGCGCAAAAAGGTGACTTTAGTATTTATGTCGTCTAGTAGCAGGGTAATTGCATCCCGCAGACATCAGTTGATAAGAAAGCACAATCTTCGTCGGCGTGGTTGGGTCGGTGGTTTGTTGGAAGTGACGGATCGCCATCCTCAGATAAACCCTTAATTAGGAAATATAATAAAAAAGATATTGGGCCAGATCCTCATAGGCGCTACGACGAGGTATCTCAGATACCCCGTCGTATCGCCGTTTTTTTCACCGGGTATCTATGCGAGTGATTCTTAGAATCACTTTGGCATAGATACGGGTGAAGATCCGACAAGTGTAATTGTATTACACTTGCGGATCGTAGATGTAATGACAACTCCGGCCACTAGGTGGCCTTTACGTTGTTTTCTCATTTGCCTATGCAAATGAGGCTAATACGCCGATTCCCGAACGCTTTTAAGCCGCCCCGTCGTCGCTTACGTCGTTTTCGTCCGCGTAAGGTTACCCCTGCAAAGATGTGGAGTAACCTTACGCAGTACCGTCGGATGCCGTCGGATGCCATGTTAAGTATGGCGTCGGGTCAGCGTCGACATTTTCCGTCGGTTACGTGTTTTACTAAGTCGTTCGCGAATAGGGCATTGCGTAGTGACGATCACGTGGTTTTGACGTCGGTTTCACCGATGCTTTCCGACGTGAGCTGGAGCATGCGCACTGGGCTTTTTGCCCGGCCGGCGCATGCGCAGTTCGATCGACGCGGGGGCGCGCTTAATTTAAATACAAGCCGCCCCCTTTGAATTACGCGGCCTTACGCTGGGCCATTTACTCTACGCATCTGCAAACTACGGAGCAAGTGCTTGGAGAATACGGCACTTGCTCTGTTAAGTTGCGGCGGCGTAGTGTAAATGGCTTGCGCTACGCCAGCGAAAATGTATGAGAATCTGGCCCATTATGTTCTCTGAGTTTGATTCTCGCATGACGCGGACGGTACATCTTAGTCCGACAACCTGCTGACCTCAACAAAAATAAAATAAGCTTTTTTTTTTCGAGAGCTCTTGAGGCAGAAGCAAATTACGCTAAAAAGCGAGCGCTGATTGGATCATTATTAACGTTCTGAAAAGGTTGTTTCCTATTACTTGGAAACAGAATTGTTATTTTTTATTTTTTCAAAGACATTAAATCAATTTTCTATTTATGTTTTTAAAAAATGTTTTAATCATGTAACTACCTTTTACCTAAAATAACCCGTTACAAGCGCAAGAAATTCATCCTGAGAATAGTTATTTAGATGGAAGATGGATGTTTACCTTAACCGCTTGCCGACAGCCTCACGCACTTTTACGTTGGCAGAATGGCGCCGACAGCCAAATGGGTGTATACATATATACATTCCTTTAAATTTTCCGCCGTGTGCCCCTGTCGCGAGTTCCGTGACTGTGTCCCGCGATCGTGTCATGGAGAGGCAGAGCGGGGAGATGCGTATGTAGACAAGGACAGTGCTGTGATCTACTGCTCCCTATGATCGGGAGCAGTGATCACTGTCGTGTCACTTGTAGCCCAGCCCCCCCCCCCCCAGCTGCAGAATGGTATTTCCCTGTTCTGGCTTGTGACAGGACTCTGATCATCTGCTCCCTCTCATAGTCAACCCCGCCCCCTCACAGTTAGACTCACTCCCTAGAACACACTTTAACCTACAGGTAAGCCTAGATTAAGGCTTACATGTAGGTGCTTGAAATATCTCCCGGACCTGCATGGTCTTGGAGATATTTGCAAATCGCCGTACATGTTCTGCGCATGCGCCAGAGTTAGAAAGTTGTGCCCTTTTTAACTCAAGTCATGCGGTGAGTGGAGGCTCCCGCACGCATGCAACGTCAAGCGACTCCGGCCACTCACAGAGCTGGAGTTTGCTGCCCCTGGAAGGAAGAGGGGTGAAGAATGGCCGCTCGCTACTCGCGAGGAAGACAGGGACATTGCGGGCTTCTCCTGCAGGTAAGTGTCACATAATGGGCTACTATGTGATGCATAGTAGCCCATTATGCTTTACCTTTGCAGGGAATGAAAGAGGAAATAACACCCTTCAGGGTTCACTTCCTCTTTAACCCCCTTCATCGCCCCCTAGCGGTTAACCTCTTCCCTGCCAGTGTCGCTGTCCTGGGTTGGTGGAATGGAATATCGTAAACGGCGTTAACCCCTGACCGTTACAGACCCAATGACGGGGCATAATTCCTACCAAAGACACCAACGATTGGGGCATAATTCCTCCCAATGACACAAGTGATGGGGCACAATTCTTCTCACTGACACCCCGAAGATGGGGCATGGTTTATTCCAACTGATGCTGGTACCTTTTTCTACTCCCGATGGACACAGTCTGGCCCCCCTAAAGCCTGATGAACAGTAAAGTGGCCCTTTGCTCAGAAGGTTTGGAGACCCCTGCCCTAGATGGCGAAGAAATAGAGGTAACGTGCCACCAGGGCCGGCGCTAGCAATAGGCCGATCAGGCGGCTGCCTAAGGCGCCAGGGTAAGGGAGGCGGCAAAATCCGGAACCCCAGGCACTCGGTGGGGATTCGGATTATTAAAAAACCTCCAGGACTGACATTTTTTAAATATATGTTGCCTTATGGCGCGAGCCGCCAGGCTAGGGGGCGGCTGCGCCTGTGAAGACATCCCGGAACACTTTGCAGTGCCGCCCTAGCAATGAGAAGCTGAGGGTGGGAGCCAAGACCAGGAGCAGCCGACCGGAAGTGCTCGATGGAACCGGCTGGGACGGATGAGATGGAAGTCCTGCATACGGGTTCGCCGCGATATCCGCTCCCCCTCCCCTCCTCCTCCTCCTGGTCGCTCGGGGAACGGGGATCTGCTGTGAGAGGACAGACAGGCAGCAGCAGCGCCGCTCTCACAGAGTAAAGCCGTCACCCGCCGCTGACTCAGCCTCAGGTATAGTGAAAATATAGGCAGCACGCTCGGTGCTGCAGCCTGTGGTCACATAAAATAAAAAAATGTACTCTGCTGTCAGTGTCAAGTTTATACTGCATTGCCCTGTATAAAGAGGGGGGGCAGGTATATGGGGGGGGGGCAGACGTGCAGGGGGTACAGAGAGAAAATGATAGTGTGTGGTGCGTGCGAAGGGGGGGTTTCAGAGGGGAACAGAGGTGCAGAGGGGGTACAGATATATGTGTGTGGGGGTGTGAACAGACATGCAGGGGGGTACAGAGAGGAAATGATATGTGTGTGTGTGTGGGGAGTGTGCAGAGGGGAACAGAGTACGGAGGGGGGTGCAGGGTCGCGAAGGGGGGTGCAGAGGGGAACAGAGGTGTGGAGGGGAACAGAGGTGCAGAGGGGGGGTGCGGAGGGGAACAGAGGTGCAGAGGGGGGGTGCGGAGGGGAACAGAGGTGTGGAATGGGGTGCAGAGGGGAACAGAGGTGCAGAGGGGAACGGGGGTTCGGAGGGGAACGGGGGTGCGGAGGGGAACAGAGGTGCAGAGGGGAACGGGGGTGCGGAGAGGTGCAGAGGGGGGGTGCGGAGGGAAACAGAGGTGTGGAAGGGGGTGCAGAGGGGAACAAAGGTGCAGAGGGGGGGTGCGGAGGGGAACAGAGGTGTGGAAGGGGGTGCAGAGGGGAACAAAGGTGCAGAGGGGGGGTGCGGAGGGGAACAGAGGTGTGGAAGGGGGTGTGGAGGGGAACAAAGGTGCAGAGGGGGGGTGCGGAGGGGAACAGAGGTGTGGAGGGGAACAGGCATTTAAGGTGATCTGAAGTGTGAAGGTGGAAGAATAGTGGTGATCCGAGACCTGAACATACAGGAATTGGGGTGATGGTGGGGTGTGAAAGTTCAAGTCCACCTTTGTAAAAATAAATAAATGCAGATATTTTTGCAGGTTCAAAAATGTGCATTTATTATTTTTAGTAGGAGCCCGTAAAACATTGTCAGCGTATCTGTCTGCTCGTACAGGCAGGCAGTTACTGTACACAGTTAGTCTGTCTGTATACTGTCCTAGCCTGTGGACCACGGCTGGTGTGAGGAAGCGAGCCGTTGCCATCCACTATTTGTCTTCAGGCCAGGTCCAGAGGCACAGGTGCAGGCCTGTGGACCACGGCTGAAGAAATAGGTGAAAAGGCACCGCAAAAATCTCAGTGAGGAGCGGAGCCTATGGGGGGGGGGGGGGGGGGGGGGCGGCAAAATTTGATTTCGCCTAGGGTGTCAAAAATCCTTGCACCAGCCCTGTGTGCCACCCAAAAAAAACTGCAGCTCCTTCAAGAGTAGTGCTCCATTTGATTTTATCAGCTATCTATACTTTAATTCTTGAGGTGTGTAAATTGGAGCAGGCTGGTAGGGGCCTCAGTGCATTGCTTTGCCCAGGCGCCCATTACTTTGCCCAGGGGCCCATGACTACCACAACTCCCCGGTGCCTCCTCCCCACCCCCATCGCTCATTTTCCCTCTGTAGATTGCTTTGCAATGATGGTGCAAACGTAAAAGCTGAAAATGGTCTCAGTTATCTCCGGTGACAAGTGACGGCGTCACCTTTTAGCACCACCATCTTCACAGCGATCTCACTATGTTAATGTTAATGGCTCTGTTATAAAAGCCGCACTTCACATTTACAGTTTTCTTCTGAGGCACATCACAAGATTCCTTTGATAAATGTACTTTTAAAGCTTCTTCTAATGACTAAAAAGTGCTCTAAAAAAAAAACTTTAAGAAATGAATCAGCCTATTATATCGGAAAGCCGGCGCTCTTTAGTCATCATGGCGGCGGTAACATCGCTGAACGTGTTTTATATCTTAATAGATAATAAAACACAAGAAGATATTTTGCTTGTAGAGAGTCGTTAAAAAGGCAAAGCTTTGACTTCTACTTATCGTGTGAAGAGAAGATCAACTCGAGAAGAAGCAAACAGCGGTAATGATAATCGGGTACAACTTTTTTATGAGAATAATTCTCATAAAAATTAAATAAAAAATCCACAAACGGGAGCTGAAGAGGGCGGAATATAGGGTGACCATGTGTCCCATTGAAGAATATGACTAGGGTTAGGATTAGGGGTTAGGGTAGGGGTTGGGGTTATGGTTAGGCGGTTATGGGTTAGGGTTTCTCATTGAAGAATATGGCTAGGGTTAGGAGTTAGGCTTGGGGGATAGGGTTGGAGTTATGGTTAGGCGGTTAGGGTTTCCCATTGAAGAATATGGCTAGGGTTAGAGGTTGGGGTTGGAGTTATGGTTAGGCAGTTAGGGGTTAGGGTTTCTCATTGAAGAATATGGCTAGGGTTAGGAGTTAGGCTTGGGGGTTAGGGTTGGAGTTATGGTTAGGCGGTTAGGGTTTCCCATTGAAGAATATGGCTAGGGTTAGAGGTTGGGGTTGGGGTTGGAGTTATGGTTAGGCAGTTAGGGGTTAGGGTTTCTCATTGAAGAATATGGCTATGGTTGGGGGTTAGGGTTGGAGTTATGGTTAGGTGTTAGTGTTTCCCATTGAAGAATATGGCTAGGGTTAGAGGTTAGGGTTGGGGTTATGGTTAGGGGTTAGGGTTTCCCATTGAAGAATATGTCTAGGGTTAGGGTTAGGGTTGGGGTTATGGTTAGGGGTTAGGGTTTCCCATTGAAGAATATGTCTAGGGTTAGGGGTTAGGGTTGGGGTTGGAGTTATGGTTAGGCGGTTAGGGGTTAGGGTTTCCCATTGAAGAATATGGCTAGGGTTAGGGTTGGGGTTGGAGTTATGGTTAGGCGGTTAGGGGTTAGGGTTTTACCATTGAAGAATATGGCTAGGGTTAGGGTTGGGGTTATGGTTAGGGGTTAGGGTTTCCCATTGAAGAATATGGCTAGGGTTAGGGGTTAGGGTTATGGTTAGGGGGCTAGGGTCAGGGTTAGGGTTTGGGTTTGGGGGTTTCCCATTGAAGAATATGGCTAGGGTTAGGGTTATGGGCTAGGGTAGGGGTTAGGTTTGGGGTTGGGGTTATGGTTAGGGGTTAGAGTTAGGGGGTTAGGGTTTTCCATTGAAGAATATGGCTGGGGTTAGGGTTGGGGTTATGGTTAGGGGTTAGGGTTTCCCATTGAAGAATATGGCTAGGGTTAGGGGTTAGGGTTGGGGTTATGGTTAGGGGGCTAGGGTCAGGGTTAGGGTTTGGGTTGGGGGGTTTCCCATTGAAGAATATGGCTAGGGTTAGGGTTATGGGTTAGGGTAGGGGTTAGGTTTGGGGTTATGGTTAGGGGTTAGAGTTAGGGGGTTAGGGTTTTCCATTGAAGAATATGGCTGGGGTTAGGGTTATGGGTTAGGGTAGGGGTTAGGGTTAGGGTTATGGTTAGGGGTTTAGAGTTAGGGTGTTAGGGTTTCCCATTGAAGAATATGGCTAGGGTTATGGTTAGGGTTTGGGTTAGGGGGTTAGGGTTTCCCATTGAAGAATATGGCTAGGACTCAGGAATTGGAACAGGGACTTCCCCCAGAGGTCAGAGGTCAGAAGGCGGGCTCCCAGAGGTCAAAGGTCCCAGGGCGTGGCTGACACAGCCCCACCAAAGTGTACCGCCTACCCCAACTAGGTCAGGAAATGAACAAGTCGGGGTAATCGTCTTGCGGAATGAAACTGACACAGCCACCCCCCGGGCCAATCTGATGCCCCCAAAAAAGGCCGCCACATCACCGCTTTACTTACTGACAGAACTTGCCCTGGCCGTGAATGCCTGGAGGAGCAATGTCCCCGGCCCCTGCTTGTGATTGGAGAAATCATAAATCCCGCCTCTTGTGTCCAATCACTGTGCTGTGATTTGTTACAGAACAAGCTGATTTTTGGGGAGGGGGGTGTCCCTGAATGGTAGTTTGGAAATGTTGTCACCCTAGCTAAATACTGGAGAGGGAGGCAAAGAATCAGTTGCGGACGTCCGTTGGGCTTTTACATTGATGGATTTCATTTCTTTCTCTCCAATAAAACTTTTGTTTTGTGCTTCTTTTATTTCTCTTAACTTATTTATCTCTCTTAACCACTTCAGCTACGACTAAGCACTAATTTCAGTGCGAAACGTGTCAGCCGGCAGGTTTTAATTTTACTTTTTTTGCTGTGACTTGTAGTGCTGTCCTTCTTTTATTAACCCCTTGCTTACTGGGCACATATACCCCCTCCTGCCCAGGTGAAATTTCAGTTTCCGGCACTGCGTCGCTTTAACTGACAATTGCGCGGTCATGCGACGTGGCTCCCAAACAAAATTGATGTCCTTTTTCCCCCACAAATAGAACTTTCTTTTGGTGCCATTTGATCGCCTGTGCGGTTTTTATTTTTTGCGATATAAACAAAAAGGAGCGACAATTTTGAAAAAAAATACAATATTTTTTACTTGTTGCTATAATAAATATCCCAATTTAAAAAAAAATAAACTTTTTTTTCTCAGTTTAGGGCGATACGTATTCTTCTACATATTTTTGGTAAAAAAAAAAAAATCACAATATGCGACTGGTTTGCGCAAAAGTTATAGCGCTTACAAAAATAGGGGACAGAATTATTTTTTTTACTAGAAATGGCGGCGATCTGCGTTTTTTTATTGGTACTGCGACGTTATGGCGGACACACATTTTTGGCGCCATTCACATTTATACTGCGATCAGTGCTATAAATATGCACTAATTACTGTATAAATGTGACTGCCATTGAAGGGGTTAACACTAGGGGGTTAAATGTGTATCCTGGGTGTGTTCTAACTGTGGGGGGAGGGGGGTGACTGGGGGGGGGGTGACCGATCTGTGTCCCTATGTACAAGGAACACAGATCGGTCTCCTCCTCTCCAGAGACAGGACGCTGTCTCTGTGTAAAACGGCAATGAGAGATGATCTATGAGATCATCTCTCATTCGCCGCACAGATCGCATTGCAAACCGACACTCTGATTGGCCGTTCGCCGTGATCTGTGATTGGCTGTGTCCAAGGGACACGGACAACACAGGGCTTCCCCGCAGCGCGCTCTGGAGCGCGCGCTGGGAACGCCCAGAGGGGCGGCCGTCAAAAGACGGCAGATTGGATATTCAGTCCGGGTCTGAAGTGGTTAAAGGCTACAATTTGTTCAGAGTGCGGCTGTCCAGAGACATTTCTTGTTCCTGCTTAACCACTGCAGCCCCGGAGGATTTGGCGGCCAAATGACCGGGACAATTTTTTTGCGATTTGATGCTGCGTCACTTTAACTGACAATTGCGCGGTCGTGCGACGTGGTTCCCAAACAAAATTGGCGTCCTTTTTCCCCCACAAATAGAGCTTTCTTTTGGTGGTATTTGATCACCTCTGCGGTTTTTATTTTTTGCGCTATAAACAAAAATAAAGCGACAATTTTGAAAAAAATTCTATATTTTTTACTTTTTGCTTTAATAAATATCCCCAATATATATATATATATATATATATATATATATATATATATATATATATATATAATGTCCTCAGTTTAAGCCGATACGTATTCTTCTACTTCTAAAAATCGCAATAAGCGTTTAGTGATCGGTTTGTGCAAAAATTATAGCGTTTACAAAATAGGGGATAGTTTTTTGGCATTTTTATTGTTATTTTTTTTTTACTAGTAATGGCGGCGATCAGCGATTTTTATCATGACTGCGACATTATGGCGGACACATCGGACACTTTTGACGCTATTTTGGGACCATTGACATTTACACAGAGATCAGTGCTATAAAAAAAACACTGGTTACTGTGTAAATGA
Organism: Rana kukunoris; assembly: GCA_029574335.1. Classification (NCBI taxonomy): domain Eukaryota; kingdom Metazoa; phylum Chordata; class Amphibia; order Anura; family Ranidae; genus Rana; species Rana kukunoris. The sequence continues at coordinate 559,949,026 of CM056052.1, read as the reverse complement.
CACTTGGGGTGAAGGGGTTAACTGTTAGGGGTCCAGGAAGGGGTTAAGTGTGTCCTAGGGAGTGATTCTAACTGTGTGGGGGCATTTCTACCAGTGACATGGCAGTGATCACTGCTCCCTATGAGAGGGAGAATTACGATCAGTGTCCTGTCACTAGGCAGAACAGGGAGATGCCTTGTTTATATAGGCATCTCCCCGTCAATGGCGACCCTAGGGGGGCAAGAAGGGGGCTCTGACCCCCTCAAAATTATGCTGTGCCCCACCATGTGCCCCCCCCCCCAAAAAAAATAAAAAAAAATGTTTTGCATTTTTTTGTTGCATTTTTTGTATTTTGCTCAGGCCGCCACTGGAGTAACAGTCTCTCCTGAGAGGGAGAGCGTCCCCAGTCAGCTCTGCAGGGCATTTCTCCCCCCTCCCTCTGCTCGCTGACACTGCATAATGCAAGCGCTCACACAACCACAGCCGCCCGATCTGCTTCTTCCCCTGCATCCTCATTGACACGGAGAAGAGCAAATTGCAGAAATGACTCCATGAGCACTTTGGGGGGGGGGGGCAAGTCTTCATCTCAGTTACTGAAAAAACAGACTGATTTCTCCCGTCCTTAGGACAGGAGAACCAGCCTGTAAATTCCGAGAGTGGTGACTGCAAGCTGAGCCGAGTGTCAGTCTATGACACTCTTTTACAGCCCAGTGATTCCAGCCATCACTCTCCTCACATAAGAGCAGGGAGGAATACAGCTCCTCCTCCTTCTTTCAGTCCCGCCCACACTATCCCGGTGTGCTGTATCTGAAGAGAGGGGATGTGTGGGCAGGAAATATGAAAATCGGCAGCATTCCTGGCTGTGTGTGAATGATGCCTGAGAATCTAGCCTGGACCATGGGTAAGTGTGTGCACTGCAGACTACAGTACACTGTAATCACTGAACTGCATTAGCTCCATCTCTTCTCTCCCCCATCTGTCTCCCTCCCCCTCTCCTGTTCTTTCAAGACATTTACTTTCACTTTCAGTTAGGCAAATAATATATATATGGTGCAAATTTCTTTACTACATCCACAGATTGCAGGAAAGAAACTTGCACAAACAGTGATTATCACTAGTGCAGTGGTTCTCAACCTGGGGGTCGGGACCCCCTCGGGGGTCAAATGATGATTTGTCAGGGGTCAACAAATCCTGGGCTGTTCCTGAAGCCCGCACCTCTCTCCCAACCTTTTTGCGTCTGCCCAGCTGGGCTGTTCCTGGAGCCCACAGCTGCCCACTCAGCCTCTTTGCAGCAGCCCATTCAGTTCATGGCATGGCTGGGGGGCAGAGACTAGAGGTAGACTGACTGGTGAGGATTGTGATGTGGGAGGGGCTGGAGGAGACCCCATCTCCTGTTTTCTGCATAGGTGTCACTGCTATGAGAAACCACAAAGTCGGAGACAGTGGGTAACACTACCTGTGATTCTAGTTGCCATTAAATGGTCCCACTACAGTTCTCAGATCAGCAGATGACCGTGATCAAGAGCATCTAAGGGTGATCAGAACAACCCCCAAGCATTGCCACTCATCCCATCCCCCCCACCAAGGAGTAGGAGAAGGAAAAAAAATAGAAGGGAGAGGAAAAGAGGGGAGAAAGAAAGAAAAAGGGAGAGAAAGAATAAGAGAAAAAAAAGATGGCTAGAGAGAGATGGGGGAAAGACAAGAAATTTGGATAGCGAGAGATAAAAGGGAAAAAAAGGAGAACAAAGAGACAGAGTGGTAAATCCTAAAATGTACCATATGAGGTTTTAATACTGTAGGAGTGGAGGGGCTCAGGACCGCTAAATTTCCATGGGTTAGGGGCGCAAATTACCTGTCTTGCCTTGGGAGCTGAAAACTCATGCTCCGAAAATAATTTTACTGTTGGGGGTCCCCACAACTTGGGAAATTTTATCAAGGGGTCACGGTGGTTGAGAACCACTGCACTAGTGGCTATACAGCAACCACTAGTGATAATCATAAGAGAATCTGCTCATTAATGGTTCAAATCTCAGCCAGTTCCTGCTGAACCAGATGAGATTTAAACGGTCTTAGCTCTTAGGCAGTCCATACATCGATCACTTTTTTTTCATTCAACTATTAGGTTGAATGAAAAAAAAAAAAAGAAGATCTTATTCCCCCATCTACACATTATAGGTGGATGGGGAATCCTCCCAGTGTGGACAGAAACGGTACAATGCTGCAAATGCGGCATTGCACCCATTCGGATGGTGCCATTGGCGGCAATTGGGCAGGTGATGCTCCTAGTCAAATCCTAGTGTTAAATATCAGTGATTTTACTGATCAAAGCCCACATAGAGCCCACATGGCTGCGGAACATACGGTTGATTATATATATGTGGTTGTAATCTTGATGCTAATAAATACTGTGTTTATTAGATCTGACTGGGAGCATCACCTGGATCACATCCCGATCAGCATGTCAACAGAGCAGGTTATACAGCATTATTGCTGCCAGGTGACCAGCTGGAGGCTCGGCTCACTATAACCAATAGTGCCATCCTTCCCCTGCATGCATCCAGAATGTCACCAGCAGGGGCGGACTGACAACTCATGGGGCCCCCGGGCAGTAGAAGATTATGGGGCCCCTAGGCTTACAGATGGCCACCAAGCCAGGTGGCAGTACAGAGGCGGGGCAGCTAAAATCTCGGGATTTTTACATCAAAAGCATGTAGGTTTTGGACATATCAGGGACAGATGTAAAAAAAAAAAAAGATTTTTACATACTGTCCCTGGTTTTAATGAGCCTGGCAACCCTGATGGGGCCCCCGAGTGGCATGGGGCCCTCGGGCAGTGCCCGAGTTCCTCAATGGTCAGTCCGCCCCTGGTCACCAGCACTAGGTCCTAATAGACTTCCGCCGCTGCCAAGGAGACAGATGCCAGACCAGCGCTGTCAATAGCAGGGACAGGACAGCTGGGGAACCCCACAGTGGCAGAACACCAGCCAACCTTTGCAAACCTGTTCTCCCACTGATTTGGACCCTTATATTTTCTTGGTGTGCTGGTGACATATATCCAGGGCTTTTTTTCTGGGGGAACTTGGTGGAACTCAGTTCCACCAACTTTGGCTCAGACCCTTTGGTGCCCGCTCACCACAATCACTTGTGAACACAGAAGTCTGGTTTCTGTGTTTACAAGTGACTGCTTTGTAACCCCCTGAACTCTGCACACTGTATGTAATGCAATTCTGGTATTTAATGCCCCTTTAAGACCCTTCTACTGTTTGTGAAATCTGAACGGGTCGTGGTTGAGTTCCTGCACCTATTTTCTGAGAAAAAAAGCTCTGCATATATCTCTTGTTTTCTGCCACCCTGGGGGGCCCCAGTATAGTAGTAAGGGAGCTCACTGCAGAACATGTGAAAGGGCTCGTTGTGGGATCGTAGTAAAGGGCCCCAGGAGATATATATATATATATATATATATATATATATATATATATATATATATAAAATTGCATTTTATAGTTGGCCCCCTTACTTTTGTCCCTTTCCCCCCATGTGCCCCCCCTGAATATAAAAGCTGGAGACGCCACTGCTCCCCGTTCTGCAGCTCCGTGACGCCGGCGGACATCGAGTCCGCGGGTTCCGCGGGCATGGTCCTGGAGCTCGCGGCAGGGCCACCGCATGGCGGCAAATTCAAAGCAACATACCTGTACACCAGCGGCTTTACTACATGCTCGCAAATCAACTCAAGAAAAAAAAAAAACATTGCTCGTCTTTTTCCAAACGCAGTGTAGGCCTACTTTCTCGAGTGAGGTTGAGATCCTTAGTAAGGCCTAGACCTGACTAGGAGGCCCCATCCTTTGCAGTGGATCCTGCGGGGGTAGGGCTACATATGAAGTATGAATAAAGGAAAGAAATAAGTATTTACAGACATGCATGCGCAATCTTTAACCTTCAATGTCGATTTGAATCAAACAAAAAGATACTTCAGTTCTCCCTCGAAGGTCGAGAACCCCGTGTGAGTCGGTCTGTTTATTATCCATCTGCACACAACAAGGCTGAACAAATTGTTTCACATTTTCTCTTGCAAGTGACGGGGATTCAAAGCAAACAGGACATCACCTTATTCACCGAATGAACTTCTTCCGATACGTCCTCCAGAACCGAACCCAGCTGAAGATTCCACCAAAAAGACGGCCTGGGCTTACTTCATCTGTTAATATTCAGTCTCAGCCGGGAGAAAGAACGGGTCACACTTCCAGACAGAAATACAAATGTGAATGCTTCATTTAATACTGTAAAAAAAAAAAGAAAAATAAACATTTCCTTAACCACTTGAGGACCACCGCATGCCGTCCCAGCTGTGGGTCGCGAGCGCGCCCCTGGCAAAGCGTTCGCGACCCGGTCCTCTTCTCTGTGACCATCCCCGTGGGAACAGTGGACCCGATCGCCGCCGGTGTCCCGCAATCGGGTCACAGAGCTGAAGAACGAGAAGTGTAAATCAACCTCTCCCCATTCTTCCTAGTGAGACTGCCACTGATCGTCTGTTCCCTGTCATAGGGAACAGACGATCAGTGACGTCACATGCACAGCCACACCCCCCTACAGTAAGAATCATACATAAGGCCACAATTAACCCCTACAGTGCCCAATACCTATAATTTAATAGTTGGTTATTATTTCAGATTTTCGAATTTTCGAATTTACCAATTTCTGAATTTTCGATTTTTACCAATTTACAAATTTGAAAGGCAATTCCAATACCTATAATTTAATAGTTGTTAGTTATTATTTAAGATTTTTGAATTTTCAAATTTACTAATTTACAAATTTTCAAATTTACCAATTTATCAACTTACAAATTAGAAAGGAAATTCCAATACCTATAGTTTAATAGTTAGTTATTATTTCAGATTATTGCATTTTCAAATTTACCAATTTTCGAATTTACCAATTTACAAATTTCAAAGGAAATTACAATATCTATAATTTAATAGTTTTTAGCTATTATTTCAGATTTTTGAATTTTCAAATTGACCAATTTACAAATATGAAAGGAAATTCCAATACCTATAATTTAATAGTTTGTTATAATTTCAGATTTTAGAATTTTCAAATTGACGAATTTACAAATTTGAAAGGAAATTCCAATACCTATAATTTAATAGTTTTGTTTTAAATTTTGATTTTTGAATTTTAGAATTTACCAATTTACAATTTTTCGAATTGACCAATTTACAAATTTTCGAATTTGCCAATTTACAAATTTGAAAAGAAATTCCAATACCTATAATTTAATAGTTTGTTATTATTTCCGATTTTAGAATTTTAGAATTTACGAATTTTCAAATTTGAAAGGAAATTCCAATACCTATAATGTAATAGTTTGTTATTTTTTAAGATTTAAAATTTTCAAATTTACCAATTTACCAATTTTTGAATTGACGAATTTACAAATTTGAAAGAAAATGCCAATACCTATAATTTAATAGTTCGTTATTATTTCTGATTCTTGAATTTTCTAAATGTACCGATTTACCAATTTTCAAATTTACAAATTTTCGAATTTACGAATCTTCGAATTTACAAATTTGAAAGGAAATTCCAATACCTATAATTTAATAGTTGGTTATTAATACAGATTTTCGAATTTTCGAATTTACCAATTTACAAATTTTAGAATTTTCAAATTTACCAATTTACAAATTTGAAAGGAAATTCCAATACCTATAATTTAATAGTTAGTTATTATTTAAGATTTTCGAATTTTCAAATTTACCAATTTACAAATTAGAAAGGAAATTCCAATACCTATAATTTAATAGTTGTTAGTAATTATTATTTAAAGCGGAGGTTCACCCTAAATATAAGCTCTCCCATGTGATCCAGCATACTGGCGTCACATGGCCATTTTCGCCGAGATTACCCGAGTCCTTATCGGGTATTTTCGTAAGATGTGACGTGCTATACTGGCGCCGTCCACCACGGGGGAAAAAAATAAAATTCAGCATAATACAGTAAGTGGGGGATTAAAAAAAAAAACCCAGCATACTGGCGCTGACGCCAGTATGCTGGATCACATGGGAGGGCTTATATTTAGGGTGAACCACCTCTTTAAGGTTTACAAATTTTCGAATTTACCAATTTACCAATTTTCGAATTTACCAATTTACAAATTTAAAAAGAAAATTCCAATACCCATAATGTAATAGTTATTATTTCAGATTTTTGAATTTTCAAATTGACTAATTTATACATTTTGGAATTTTCACGAATTTCTGTGTTTCAATATCTTTTTATTAATTTTTAACAATGTCTACACAATACAAATCATACAATAAAATCATCTGCTTTTATAAACATTCTCCCATTTAACTGAAATAGGGGCATATTTTTACGTCTTAGGGATCGATATAATTTACGAATTTTTGAAATTACGAATTGCGATCATAACAAATGACCACAAAAAAACCTGAGAAAAAAATAAATAAAAAATGAAACTAAAACGAAAACAAAGACATTTTTCGGCAGTGCACATGTCTAGAAGCATGAAATCGATTCAAAATTTATGCAACCGTGCTACAGAAAAAATATAAAAAATATATATATATATATGTATATAAAAAAATAAAAAAAAACAGAACAATGAAACATAGGCCTGGATTCACATACATCGGCGCACATTTTTGCCACCGTAGCGTATTTCTTTTACGCTACGCCGGTGCAGCGCGGAGAGGCAAGCATGGAATTCACAAAGCAAATGCTCCCAACGTTGCACCAGCGTGGCGTATAGTCGTAGGCGTAAGCCGGCGTAAGTGGAAGTAGGTGGAAGTGGGCGTGATCCATGCTAATGAAGCGTGACCCCATGCACCAGACAAGTACTTAAAAACTTAAAACAAACTGCGCATGTGTCGAGACGTGGACGTATCCCCGTGCGCATGCGCACAACCACGTCGGAACAACTGCCTAAGATACGCCGGATCACTGTGTACGCCGTGAACGTAACCTACGCCCAGCCACACCCACGTCGGCCCATATTCACAGACGTCCAACGTACAATACGTAGGCTTGTGTTCCCTGCTCCATACCTTTGCATGGGTTGCGCCTCATCTATGGGGAATAACTTTATGCCGGACGTAAAACGTACGCAAACCGCTTAAATCATGCGCCGGGCGCAAGTACGTTCGTGAATCGGCGTATCTCCCTCATTTGCATATTTGAATAGAAAATCAATGGGAGCGCCACATGCGTCCGGCGTAAATATGCGCCCGCTCTACGCCGGCGTAGGCAAGTTACGTCGGTGGGATGAAGTCAGTTTTTAGGCGTATCTTAGTTTGTGGGTCCGGCGCACAGATACGACGGCGCATATTTGTACTTACGCGGCGCATCTGGAAATACGTCGGCGTACAAGATTTGTGAATCTGGGCCATAATATTCTGATGCCAGATGTAAAAGATATGAGAGAAAGGGAATTTACTCACACTGAGCAATCAATCCTCATGAGATGCCCCCACTATCTCGGGAAGAAAGAGCGCTACATAACATTAGTGTGACATAAGTAAACTATTTAATGTGAGATCAATGATTCTCCGCTCTGCGATTTTCCGGCACATTCTTCGGGTAGATGTACGTTTACGTCACATTGTATCTGGCTGGGATGAAAGGACATCCTTGGCCCCTCTCTGAATAGATTCCTCCGACCTCTCGCTGGATTTGGTCCATGAACTCTACAATTAGATGACAAAGGCGGGAAGAGAAAATATTAAAGCCGCCGCGCTCGGCTTTCATACGTCTTTATGATATTCAATCGTCGTAAACAAGCTTTTGAAATTGTGTGTCAATGGAGTCGCTGAGTTGGAGAAATTACCCGGCTTCAATGGCATGGAGGACCTTTCCTGTCAATGATGAGCTCAACCAAGATGGTCCTCCAAGATCTATTCTGGGCGAATAATGGTAACCGTAGATAAAGGCTAATGAACTTTGAGCTGCACACAGTATGCAGTCCCTTGAAAAAATACCGTATATACTCGAGTAAAAGCCATCCCGAATATAAGCTGAGGTGCCTAATTTTACCACAAAAACCGGGGAAAGTATTGACTTGGGTATAAGCCTAGGGTGAGAAAACAGCAGCCTCACTGTGCCCATACACAGCCTCACTGTGTCCATTTTTTAGCCTCAATGTGCCCATAAGCAGCCTCACTGTGCCCATAAGCAGCCTCACTGTGCCCATTTTTAGCTTCACTGTGCCCATAAGCAGCCTCACTGTGCCCATTGACAACCTCACTGTGCCCATTTTTAGCCTCACTGTACCCATATGCAACCTTAATGTGCCCATTTTTAGCCTCACTGTGCCCATAAGCAGCCTCACTGTGCCCATTTTTAGCTTCACTGTGCCCATAAGCAGCCTCACTGTGCCCATTGTCAACCTCACTGTGTCCATTTTCAGCCTCACTGTGCCCATAAGAAGCCTCCCTGTGTCCATTTTCAGCCTCACTGTGCCCATATGCAACCTTAATGTGCCCATTTTTAGCCTCACTGTGCCCATAAGCAGCGTCACTGTGTCCATTTTCAGCCTCACTTTGCCCATATTCAGCCTCACTGTGCCCATAATCAGCCTCACTGTGCCCATAATCAGCCTCACTGTCACTGTGTCCATTTTCGGCCTCACTGTGTCCATTTTTAGCCTCACTGTGCCCATTGTCAACCTCACTGTGCCCATTTCCAACCTCACTGTGCCCATAATCAGCCTCACTGTGTCAATTTTCAGCCTCACTGTGTCCATTTTCAACCTCAGTGTGCCCATAAGCAGCCTCAGTGTGCCCATAAGCAGCCTCACTGTGCCCATAAGCAGCCTCACTGTGCCCATAAGCAGCCTCACTGTGCCCATAAGAAGCCTCCCTGTGTCCATTTTCAGCCTCTTAGAAGAAAACCTGTTAGAGTCTGCATAAGACTTGAGACTGGGGGGCGGAGGGTCACCTTCCAGCAGGACAACAACCCTAAAGTACAGCCAGAACTACAATGGAATGGTTTAGATCAAAGCCTATTCATGTGTTAGAATGGCCCAGTCACAGTCCAGACCTAAATCCCATTGAGAATCTGTGGCAAGACATGAAAATCGCTGATCACAGACGCTCTCCATCCAATCTGACAGAGATTTTTTACAAAGAAGAATGGGCAGAAATGTCCCTCTCTAGATGTGCAAAGCTGGTAGAGACACCCCCAAAAAGACTTGTAGCTGTAATGCAGTGAGGTTAGGGCTGGATGACTCGTCCTGGCAGCTCTTTGGTTCTAGAATGTTTGAGAACATTCTAGAAGATAGTGGGTGGAAGCTAGGAGGGGTTGCCTTGCATATTTAAGAAAGGGGGTTCTACAAAGTATTGACTCCGGGGGGCGCCATACAAATGCCCCTCCCCCCTCACTTTTCACATATTTATTTGTATCATTTATAATTTTCCTTCCACTTCACAATTATGTGACACTTTGTGTCTCTCACATGAAATCCCAATAAAATACATTTACGTTCTTGGGGTGTAACATGACAACTTGTGGAGAATTTCAAGGGGTATGCATGGCTGTCTTAATGAGAGGGCACACCTAGGCACTGCCCAGGGGCCCCATCTACATGGGGGCTCCTGCCCTTTCCCCAAAGCAGCTGGTCCTTGAGCCCGGCTGTTCCTCTACACCCCAGATATCCCCACAGAACTCTGACCACTCTACACCCCAGATATCTCCCAGCACTCTGACCCCTCTACACCCCGGATATCCCCCCAGCACTCTGACCCCTCTACACCCCAGATATCCCCCAGCACTCTGACCACTCTACACCCCAGATATCCCCCCAGCACTCTGACCCCTCTACACCCCCAGATATCCCCCAGCACTCTGACCACTCTACAACCCAGATATCCCCCCAGCACTCTGACCCCTCTACACCCCCAGATATCCCCCCAGCACTCTGACCCCTCTACACCCTACATATCCCCCAGCACTCTGACACCACTACTCCCCAGATATCCCCCCAGCACTCTGACCCCTCTACACCCCAGATATCCCCCCAGCATTCTGACCCCTCTGCACCCCAGATATCCCCCAGCACTCTGACCCCTCTACACCCCAGATATCGCCCCAGCACTCTGACCCCTCTACACCCCAGATATACCCCCAGCACTCTGACCCCTCTACACCCCGGATATCCCCCAGCACTCTGACCCCTCTGCACCCCAGGTATCCCCCCAGCACTCTGACCCCTCTGCACCCCAGATATCCCCCCAGCACTCTGACCCCTCTACACCCTACATATCCCCCCAGCACTCTGACCCCACTACTTCCCAGATATTCCCCCAGCACTCTGACCCCTCTACACCGCAGATATCCCCCCAGCACACTGATCCCTCTACACCCCAGATATCCCCCAGCACTCGGACCCCTCTCCACTCCAGATATCCCCCCAGGACTCTGACCCCTCTACACCCCAGATATCCCCCAGCACTCTGACCCCTCTACACCCCAGATATCCCCCCAGCACTCTGACCCCTCTACACCCTACATATCCCCCAGCACTCTGACCCCTCTACACCCCAGATATCCCCCCAGCACTCTGACCCCTCTACACCCCAGATATCCCCCCCAGCAATCTGACCCCTCTACACCCCAGATATCCCCCCCAGCACTCTGACCCCTCTACACCCCAGATATCCCCCAGCACTCTGACCCCTCTACACCCCAGATATCCCCCAGCACTCTGACCACTCTACACCCCAGATATCCCCCCAGCGCTCTGACCACTCTACACCCCAGATATCCCCACAGCACTCTGACCCCTCTACACCCCTGATATACGCCTAGCACTCTGACCCCTCTACACCCTACATATCCCCCAGCACTCTGACCCCTCTACACCCCAGATATCCCCCCAGCATTCTGACCCCTCTACATCCCAGATATCCCCCCAGCACTCTGACACCACTACTCCCCAGATATCCCCCCAGCACTCTGACCCCTCTACACCCCAGATATCCCCCCAGCATTCTGACCCCTCTACATCCCAGATATCCCCCCAGCACTCTGACCCCTCTACACCCTACATATCCCCCAGCACTCTGACCCCTCTACACCCCAGATATCCCCCCAGCACTCTGACCCCTCTACACCCCAGATATCCCCCAGCACTCTGACCCCTCTACACCCCAGATATCCCCCCAGCACTCTGACCCCTCTACACCCCAGATATCCCCCAGCACTCTGACCACTCTACACCCCAGATATCCCCCCAGCGCTCTGACCACTCTACACCCCAGATATCCCCACAGCACTCTGACCCCTCTACACCCCCAGATATCCCCCCAGCACTCTGACCCCTCTACACCCCAGATATCCCCCAGCACTCTGACCCCTCTGCACCCCAGGTATCCCCCCAGCACTCTGACCCCTCTGCACCCCAGATATCCCCCCAGCACTCTGACCCCTCTACACCCCAGATATCCCCCCAGCACTCTGACCCCACTACTTCCCAGATATTCCCCCAGCACTCTGACCCCTCTACACCGCAGATATCCCCCCAGCACACTGACCCCTCTACACCCCAGATATCCCCCAGCACTCGGACCCCTCTCCACCCCAGATATCCCCCCAGCACTCTGACCCCTCTACACCCCAGATATCCCCCCAGCACTCTGACCCCTCTACACCCCAGATATCCCCCCAGCACTCTGACCCCTCTACACCCCAGATATCCCCACAGCACTCTGACCCCTCTACACCCCCAGATATCCCCCCAGCACTCTGACCCCTCTACACCCCAGATATCCCCCAGCATTTTGACCCCTCTGCACCCCAGGTATCCCCCCAGCACTCTGACCCCTCTGCACCCCAGATATCCCCCCAGCACTCTGACCCCTCTACACCCTACATATCCCCCCAGCACTCTGACCCCACTACTTCCCAGATATTCCCCCAGCACTCTGACCCCTCTACACCGCAGATATCCCCCCAGCACACTGACCCCTTTACACCCCAGATATCCCCCAGCACTCGGACCCCTCTCCACCCCAGATATCCCCCCAGCACTCTGACCCCTCTACACCCCAGATATCCCCCCAGCAATCTGACCCCTCTACACCCCAGATATCCCCCCCAGCACTCTGACCCCTCTACACCCCAGATATCCCCCAGCACTCTGACCCCTCTACACCCCAGATATCCCCCAGCACTCTGACCACTCTACACCCCAGATATCCCCACAGCACTCTGACCCCTCTACACCCCTGATATACGCCTAGCACTCTGACCCCTCTACACCCTACATATCCCCCAGCACTCTGACACCACTACTCCCCAGATATCCCCCCAGCACTCTGACCATCTATACCCCAGATATCCCCCCAGCACTCTGACCCCTCTACACCCCAGATATCCCCCCAACATTCTGACCCCTCTACATCCCAGATATCCCCCCAGCACTCTGACCCCTCTACACCCTACATATCCCCCAGCACTCTGACCCCTCTACACCCCAGATATCCCCCCAGCACTCTGACCCCTCTACACCCCAGATATCCCCCAGCACTCTGACCCCTCTACACCCCAGATATCCCCCCAGCACTCTGACCCCTCTACACCCCAGATATCCCCCAGCACTCTGACCATTCTACACCCCAGATATCCCCCCAGCGCTCTGACCACTCTACACCCCAGATATCCCCACAGCACTCTGACCCCTCTACACCCCCAGATATCCCCCCAGCACTCTGACCCCTCTACACCCCAGATATCCCCCAGCACTCTGACCCCTCTGCACCCCAGGTATCCCCCCAGCACTCTGACCCCTCTGCACCCCAGATATCCCCCCAGCACTCTGACCCCTCTACACCCTACATATCCCCCCAGCACTCTGACCCCACTACTTCCCAGATATTCCCCCAGCACACTGACCCCTCTACACCGCAGATATCCCCCCAGCACACTGACCCCTCTACACCCCAGATATCCCCCAGCACTCGGACCCCTCTCCACCCCAGATATCCCCCCAGCACTCTGACCCCTCTACACCCCAGATATCCCCCCAGCACTCTGACCCCTCTACACCCTACATATCCCCCAGCACTCTGACCCCTCTACACCCCAGATATCCCCCCAGCACTCTGACCCCTCTACACCCCAGATATCCCCCCAGCAATCTGACCCCTCTACACCCCAGATATCCCCCCCAGCACTCTGACCCCTCTACACCCTACATATCCCCCCAGCACTCTGACCCCACTACTCCCCAGATATCGCCCCAGCACTCCGACCCCTCTACAGCCCAGATATCCCCCCAGCACTCTGACCCCTCTACACCCCAGATATTCCCCCAGCACTCCGACCCCTCTACACCCTAGATATGCCCTACCTCCTACCTACTTGATTTCTGTTTACCTGCACTGTCTCCATTGTAGGGGCCCCAGAGCATTACTTTGCCCAGGGGCCCATGATGCTATTAAGACGGCCCTGGGGGTATGAATACTTTTTCAAGGCACTGTATAGTAATTTTTGGGGGTTTCTTGAGCACAGAAATGTATTTCAATGCTGGTAGGGTTGAGAAGGAATGGTTTATATATTTTATGGTGGATAAGTAATGTAGAAATCCCCGCCTATTATACGGAAATAGAACGTTTAGCTGGTAAACTATTTTTACTCGCCCTACGATTTTTTTTCATTAATACTTCAGAACAGCTGCTCGGTGTTTTCCATTCATCGTCACCTAATTCATCAGATACCTTCTGGGTTTGTTTATTTGTTTTAATCTTGCATTAAAAATTCTGTGAAGAAATAGACTAATTAATGTTCAATTAATCTCACCTTTCTGTCTGAGCGCGCCGCGCAAAAACAAACATCTCGCATCGCGTTCGGGGGGTAAAACGCTCGCTGTGACCTTTGCAGAGAAGACTTCTATCGCCGGGCCACACGTTACGCCGGCTGTGCCTGTAACATACCATGTTTTCCTATTTACCCCGGGGATGTTCAGCAACAAGTATGAGGCAGCAGACTGTGTAGAGCGGAAGAGAACAACCGAAACCTTTATACTTCCACTACCAACTTCACGTTCTGTAAATGTTATTCTTGGATGATTGTAACAGAACCCCAAATGGGACAGGGGTTAAAGCCGTTTAGGATATTCCATTCCCGAACCCAAGGCAGCTATCGACACTCCACAGTCAGGCAAACAAACCCCAATAACGAGACACACAGCTCTGTTTGAGGTTCCACACGAATAGACCCTTTATTGAGAAAATCAATGACCCAACTCCACCCACAACATCACACAATAAGCCCCAATACACATCTTTTTGGTAGATATTATGACTCCGGCTCCTGATCTAATTTACATGAGCTAATTAACTACAGCTGATGTCTCAGACGCATGGGGCCAGATTCACATACAGAGGCGTATCTTTGTGCGGGCGTAGCGTATCTCATTTACACTATGCCACCGTAACTTTGAGAGGCAGGTGCCGTATTCACAAAGAAGTTGCGCCCGGCGTAGGGTATATGGGCCGGCGTATCTGCGCCTGATTCAAAATAGGCCATGTAAATGAATCGTGCTTGACGCTCTTTACGAACGGCGCATGCGCCTTCCATGGACGTTTCCCACTGCGCATTCTCAAAATTACGCCGCAGATACTCGTTGGTTTCGACGTGAACGTAACTTACGCAAAGCCTTATTCGCGAACGTTTTACGCAAACGACGTAAACAACGGAAAATTCGACGCTGTCCCGACGTCCATACTTAACATTGCGTACGCCTCATATAGCAGGGGTAAATTTTCGCCGGACTTACACTTACGCAAACGACGTAAAAAAATACGACAGGGCGCAAGTACGTTCGTGAATCGGCGTATCTAGGTCATTTGCATATTCGACGCGTAAATCGACGGAAACGCCACCTAGCGGCCAGCGTAAATATGCAACTAAGATACGACGGCGTAAGAGACTTACGCCGGTCAGATCTAAGACAAATCTATGCGTAACTGATTCTAATAATCAGGCGCATAGATACGACGCCGCTCACTCAGAGTTACGACGTTCCTGAATCTGGCCCATGACCTTTAGACTGTCTGTCAACTTGCAATTAGGGTTGTCCCGATACCACTTTTTTAGGACCGAGTACAAGTACCGATACTTTTTTTCAAGTACTCGCCGATACCGAATACCGATACTTTTTTTTTATCTCATGTGACAGCGGCACATGTGTCAGTAGTTTTTTTTATCTTTAACAATTTGTTTTTAATTTTTTACAATTTCTTTTTTTTTTTTACTTTTTTTTTAATTTAATATGCTTTCTTTTTTTAAGGGGGGGGGGGTGTCAGTGTGTTTTTTATTTAATTTTTGTATTTAATACAATAATTTTTTTTATTCTTTTTTTTTTTTATTCTTTATTTTTTTTATTTTTTTCCAGCCCTGTTGGGGGGGCTTTGGGGAGATATCAGGGGTCTTAACAGACCTCTGAAATCTCCCCTTTGAGACAGAGAGAGGGACTAGGGACACATGTTTCCCGGTCCCTTTCTCACAGCCTCAGCTGCGCTGAAAATGAATGGAGAGAAGACAGTGTCTTCTCTTCATTCATAAACTGAAACATTGTAATCACAGTTTACGATGTTTCAGTTAGGCCGCGTACACACGATCAGATTTGTCCGCTGAAAACGGTCCGATGGACCGTTTCAGCAGACAAATCCGATCGTGTGTACGGGCTAGCGGACAGGTTTGTCCATCGGACAAATTTCAAAGCATGCTTTGAAATTTGTCCGCTACAAACCTGTCCGTCGGATATGTCCGCTGGTTAGTACGGAAAACCAGCGGACATATCTTCCGGGAAAAATGCGTCGTATCCTGTGAATGGATCCGACGCATGCGCGCGGAAGTGTTTACTTCCTGGTGCGGTGACGTAGCGGTGACGTGGCGGCGTCAACGTCACCGCCGCGTCACCACGCTGTCTGCCGGCGGGGATTTTGGTCCGATGGTGTGTACATGCCATCGGACCGAAATCGGATGAGACATGTCCGCTCTAAACTGTCCGTCGGACAAGTTTGAGCGGACATATCTCATCGTGTGTACGAGGCCTTAGAGTCGGTTCACACACAGGCGACGCGTCAGGTGGCTCAGCCGCCTGATGGGTCCCTTCCCATGTAATGCAATGGGAGCGTTCTAATCAGAGCGACGCAAGTCCCTCCGACTTAGAAATGTACTCCCTGTACGATTTTGGGGGCGGCTCGGGGCAACTTGCATTGACTTCTATACAGAAGTCGTCTTGCAAATCGCCTCTGAAGTCGTCCTCAGGACAACTTACAGAGCCGCCCCCGGAGTCGTGCCGCATATGTGTGAACCGACTCTTATGTGAATAGACAGTCAGTGATCACTCTGTTCATTCCGAGCAGTAAGGAGCTGGATTTACCGGCTTTTACCCCGCTCTCCATCCTGACATTTCCAGGGGGTGGAGGAGCACATAAGGGGATGGGAAACACGGGGGGATACACGGAGGGGGAGAGAAACACTGGGGGAACCCGGAGGGATACACGAAGGGAGAGAGAAACACGGCGGGACACGGAGGGATCACGGAGGGACATGGAGGGAGGGAGACTGCAGCAAAACGGAGGGGGCTGGAGGAGCACACGGGACAGTCAGCGGTGATCGTGTGTGGGGGAGTTACAAGCACCGATCACTGCTGATTATAAAGCAGCTGAAATCCACGGGGGGGGGGGGTGAAGAGAGAAGCGGAGAAATTACTTTTAAATCTATACAGCGGTGATCGGTGCTTGTAACTTCCCCATGCACTGATCACGCTGACAGTACGGGTGAAGCATCGGGAGTACAAGTACAAGTACTCGGGCAAATGCTTGGTATCGGTACTAGTATTGGTATCTGGACAACCCTACTTGCAATACACACATTACCATCAATAGACCTTCACACAATACAGGGTCAATTAGCACAACACAATGAAAGATCCTTAGAAGCCATACTAGATTCATTTACATCACAGTAGCAGACTTAATTACCACAGCAAGCTTTATAGTACACAACAACCAACACACAATATATATACAATATCTATACCGCATTAAATGTGACTAGTACAGACCAACAGACCATAATGGGGTTCTCATAGTGGGCTTCTCATTCACCCTGTGCCCCTATTAGAGACACAGGGTGATCTACACAAGAGGCATCAGGGAGCTTCTGGGTCCCACGGGCCAGGGCCGATCCTAGGGTCACAGGCGCCTGGGTGCAGAAATATTTCTGGCGCCCCCACAAAGGGGGCATGGTCATCTTATCAACTCCTCCCCTTTGCAAATGTTTCTATGGCAATGGCTCAAACACAGAGATGCTCCTCTAAGAAGTATTTGTTGCCCTGGGATCCTCCTATGATCTTTTAAAAATAAAGAAAATACTGGAAGAGCGTACACTAATCAGACCTGGAGGGGAACCTCTCTGATACTGTTAGAATGTGCCCCAAAACATAATACAGGAGATGGTCAGACTGTAGACATGATACAAGAGATGGTCAGAGACTGCAATTATAGTAAAGGAGATGGTCAGAGAGTGTAGACATATTAAACGAAGACAGTCAGTGACTGGAGATATAATACAGGAGATGGTCAGAGACTGCAGACATGATACAAGAGATGGCCAGAGACTGCAATTATAGTAAAGGAGATGGTCAGAGAGTGCAGACATGATACAAGAGATGGTCAGAGACTGCAATTGTAGTACAGGAGATGGTCAGAGAGTGTAGACATATTACAGAAGACAGTCAGTGACTGGAGATATAATACAGGAGATGGTCAGAGACTGCAGACATACTACAGGAGACGGTCAGGGACTGGAGAAATAATACAGGAGATGGTCAGAGACTGCAGATATAATACAGGAGATGGTCAGAAACTGCAGTTCCTATTGACATAAGTAGATAATGGCCGATCAGCTCTCACCTGACCCAGCGATACAGCAACAACGGTTCCTCTGATCAGGAGTCAGCTCACTCTGAATTTCCCATGGATACTCCGCTAGGTAGAGCCCAGATCTGTATTCTGGCAATGACTCTTCCTTTCTCCGCCAGGGATGGCACTAGGTTGTGTGGCTTTCCCTCTGGTGGCGCACGGCAGCGGGGTTCTCTCTCTGATGGTGTCCTCTCCCTCGGGAGTCCTGGGTGCACTTCCCTGAAAGCTTTCCTGGGGTCCTGGCTCTCTCTCCCATTCAGCTGAACATGCCATGTGGGCTGCAGTTTCTTTGTTACAGTGGGGCTGTCAGTCCTCGAACTACAAGTCCCACAATCCTCTTCTCTGCTCCTTTTTCTATTCTATTTCTTCCCTGGCCAATATGAAGGCAGGGAAAAAACATAAAGGGTGGCTGTGCTGGCAAGCATCGCTCACTAGTACAGCATTGCGCGTGAAGAGAAGGAGGAGAGGGAGTGGAAGGAGGAATGAAGAGCCCGCAGCTGCAGTGGCGTCACTAGGGTTGTTGTCACCAGTTGAGGTGAAACATGGTGTCACCCCCTTCCTCCACCTATAGTCGCCCCTCAGTACAGACGCCCTCCACTAAGTATAGACCCCCTCTGTCAGTGCAGACTCCTAACTAAGTATAAACCCCCTCCCTCAGTACAGACCCCCCAGGACAAACCACCCCCCCATTAGTACAGACCCCCCCAGGACAAACCATCCCCCCTCAATTAGTACAGACCCCCTCCATTAGTACAGACCCTCCTCTATTAGTACAGACCCCCTCAGGACTAACCACCCCCTCCATTAGTACAGACCCCCAGGACAAAACACCCCCCATTAGTACAGACCCCCTTCCAGTAGTAAAGACTGCCCCAGAACAACCCCCCCATTAGTACAGACCCCCAGGACAAACCAATCCCCCTCCATTAGTACAAACCCCCCATTAGTACAGACTCTCCAAGGACAAACCCCCCCATTAGTACAGACTCCCCCAGGACAAACCCCCCCATTAGTACAGACTCCCCCCAGGACAAACCCCCCTCCATTACTACAGACCTCCCTCAGGACAAACCCCCCTCCATTACTACAGACCTCCCTCAGGACAACCTCCCCAGTAGTGCAGACCCCCCCGGACAACCCCCCTCCATTAGTACAGACCCCCAGGACAAACCACCCCTCCATTAGTACAGACCCAACCAGGACAAACTCCCCATTAGAACAGACTCCAGAACAAACCCCCCCCATTAGTTCAGACCCCCCCCCCGGGACAAACCCCCCATTAGTACAGACCCCCAGGACAAACACCACAATTAGTACCGACCCCCCAGGATAAACCCCCCATTAGTACAGACCCCCCATGACAAACCACCTCATTAGTGCAGACCCAACCAGAACAAACCCCCCATTAGTACAGACCCCCCATTAGTACAGACCCCCCCATGACAAACCACCCCATTAGTGCAGAACCACCCAGGACAAACCCCCCATTAGTACAGACCCCCCATGACAAACCACCCCATTAGTGCAGACCCACCCAGGACAACCCCCCCATTAGTACAGACCCCCAGGACAAACCAATCCCCCTCCATTAATACAAACCCTACATTAGTACAGACTCTCCAAGGACAAACCCCCCCATTAGTACAGACTCCCCCAGGACAAACCCCCCCATTAGTACAGACTCCCCCCAGGACAAACCCCCCTCCATTACTACAGACCTCCCTCAGGACAAACCCCCCTCCATTACTACAGACCTCCCTCAGGACAACCTCCCCAGTAGTGCAGACCCCCCCGGACAACCCCCCTCCATTAGTACAGACCCCCAGGACAAACCACCCCTCCATTAGTACAGACCCAACCAGGACAAACTCCCCATTAGAACAGACTCCAGAACAAACCCCCCCATTAGTTCAGACCCCCCCCCCCGGGACAAACCCCCCATTAGTACAGACCCCCAGGACAAACACCACAATTAGTACCGACCCCCCAGGATAAACCCCCCATTAGTACAGACCCCCCATGACAAACCACCTCATTAGTGCAGACCCAACCAGAACAAACCCCCCATTAGTACAGACCCCCCATTAGTACAGACCCCCCCATGACAAACCACCCCATTAGTGCAGAACCACCCAGGACAAACCCCCCATTAGTACAGACCCCCCATGACAAACCACCCCATTAGTGCAGACCCACCCAGGACAACCCCCCCATTAGTACAGACCCCCAGGACAAACCAATCCCCCTCCATTAATACAAACCCCCCATTAGTACAGACTCTCCAAGGACAAACCCCCCCATTAGTACAGACTCCCCCAGGACAAACCCCCCCATTAGTACAGACTCCCCCCAGGACAAACCCCCCTCCATTACTACAGACCTCCCTCAGGACAAACCCCCCTCCATTACTACAGACCTCCCTCAGGACAACCTCCCCAGTAGTGCAGACCCCCCGGACAACCCCCCTCCATTAGTACAGACCCCCAGGACAAACCACCCCTCCATTAGTACAGACCCAACCAGGACAAACTCCCCATTAGAACAGACTCCAGAACAAACCCCCCCCATTAGTTCAGACCCCCCCCCCGGGACAAACCCCCCATTAGTACAGACCCCCAGGACAAACACCACAATTAGTACCGACCCCCCAGGATAAACCCCCCATTAGTACAGACCCCCCATGACAAACCACCTCATTAGTGCAGACCCAACCAGAACAAACCCCCCATTAGTACAGACCCCCCCATTAGTACAGACCCCCCCATGACAAACCACCCCATTAGTGCAGAACCACCCAGGACAAACCCCCCATTAGTACAGACCCCCCATGACAAACCACCCCATTAGTGCAGACCCACCCAGGACAAACCCCCCATTAGTACAGACCACCCCCCCATGACAAACCACCCCATTAGTGCAGACCCACCCAGGACAAACCCCCCATTAGTACAGACCCCCCCCCATGACAAACCACCCCATTAGTGCAGACCCACCCAGGATAAACCCCCCATGACAAACCACCCCATTAGTGCAGACCCACCCAGGACAAACCCCCCATTAGTACAGACCCCCCCCCATGACAAACCACCCCATTAGTGCAGACCCACCCAGGATAAACCCCCCATGACAAACCACCCCATTAGTGCAGACCCACCCAGGACAAACCCCCCATTAGTACAGATCCCCCCATGACAAACCACCCCATTAGTGCAGACCCACCCAGGACAGACCCCCCATGACAAAACACCCTATTAGTGCAGACCCACCCAGGATAAACCCCCCATGACAAACCACCCCATTAGTGCCGACCCACCCAGGACAAACCCCTCATTAGTACAGACCCCCCCATAACAAACCACCCCATTAGTACAGATCCCCCCCATGACAAACCCCCCATTAGTGCAGACCCACCCAGGACAAATCCCCCATTAGTACGGACCCCCCCATGACAAACCACCCCATTAGTGCAGACGGTCAGACCCACCCAGGACAAACCCCCCATTAGTACATGGCAGGCTGAGGCAGAGGCGCTGAATCTTAGGTGAATCAGGCGGCAGCGCAGCTGTTGCTCCGCTTGGCGCTCGCTCCGCCACGCTGTCTAAAGATGGCAGCGGCAGAGGTCACGGTGGGTGGAGCCGAGTGGAGCTAAATCTCCAGCCGCAGAGGCGGCGCGCTGTGGATGCTGGGGCGGCCGTGTGACGTCACGTCGTCACATCCCGCTCGGCTCTCGTATTACTTCGGCCGCTCAGCAGCTCGGATAAAAAAAAATAAAAAAATCTTGGCGGCTCGCTCGGCGCCTCGCGGATGACAGCGCTGGGTGCGGGGCACCCACTGCACCCCGTGTAGGATCGGCCCTGCCACGGGCCCTTCTGTTACAATGATAAACTCACCTTCTGACTCACCTTCTGACTTCAACGCTTTTTTGGGTCAATGACTTGGACTTGGGCCTACTGAAAAAGGAATGCTTTTCTGGTGAGCATCAGTGGCCGCCCCTATTTCCCTTAAGACAGATTTATGTTCACCACTTAAAAAGGAGTTCTGGAAAAAAAAAATTAAAAGCCAGCAGCTACACACACTGCAGCTGCTGGCTTTTAATAAATGGATACTTACCTGTCCTGCTGCCCCTCAATGTCGGCAGAAGGGTTCCCGGCATGAAGCCGAAAAGCTACACTGCCGCCGCCATTGCAGGTAAGGGAACCCGGCAGTGTAGCCTTTTGGCTTCAAGACAGGTAGGGGAGGTATCCTGTCCCCCCTGCCCCCGAAAAGGTGGCAATTGTGGCACCGGAGGGGGGAGGTTTCCCTTTAGGGAGGAGCTCCGCTTTAACCCCCTTCATGGACCAGGCGATTTTTTTGATATTCAGCACTGTGCTACTTTAAACTTTAACCGATTCCCGACCGCCGCGCGCCGATATACATCGGAAGATTGGCACGGGTGGGCAAAAGGGCGTACCTGTACGTTCCTTTTGAATTTGACGCCTAGCGTAGGGTGACCAGACATCCCCGGATTGAGGACACTGTCCCCAAACCAAGTCTGTCCCCCGGTTTTGTCCCCGGATTGGATTTGAACAGGGGCTGGGGACAATTTCAAAGACAGTCAGTGCAGAATAATAACAAAAAAGCTGAATTACACACCCCTGCTCCACTGCTCCTACTAGCTTAGGGGGGGGGGGGGGTATTTATTTCCATTATCTGTGCCCCTTTCTGATGATCATGTGTTGGTCGGAGCAGAGGTAATGGTTCTTCAGTTTCAGGCTGTATGCCCATTCAGCTTCGCTCCTATGTTCTTCTGCCTTGGCTCAAGTCCTGGCCAACCACTTGCCTGCTTATCTCCTTGAGTGATCTTCCACCCAGTAGTAGCCGGGGGCCCGGAGAGTAAGACTTGACAGGCTGTGAGGCGGACGGAGGCGACAAAGGGCAGAGAGTCGCTGATTGCCACCATTACTAGTTTAAAGTCCCCGGATTTCATTTAAAAAATCTGGTCACCTTAGCCTAGTGGGCACGCGTGCCTGCCACGCGCCTCGGGAATATGCCCACGGGTCCTGTAAACTCAATGTTCGCCGGTGGCCCGCAATTGCGGTGAGGAGAGGCAGACCAGGGAGATGGCTTTTCCCTGTTCTGCCTAGTAACATGACAAGGGATCTACTGGTCCCTCTCATCGGGAGCAGTGATCAGTGTCTTGTCACTTGTAGCCCACCCCCCCCCACCGTTAGAATCACTCCCTAGGACACACTTAACCCCTTGATTACCCCTGTAAGAGAACTGATAATTCGGGCCTGGTGCGCACACGTACATTCCCAGACAACTGCGGACTTCCAGAACGCCGGAGTGCATATGTGTGCGCAACGAACGGCGTGCAGGATGGCATCCCTAACGCCAGTTGGCACCAGGAGGCCAATTTAAGGGCTCCCGGACACTCTACAGTGCTGACTGGTCTTCAGCTGTGTCCTGATTAGGGATGAGCCGAACACCCCCGCGTTCGGTTCGCACCAGAACCGTCGAAAAGTCCGATCGTTCGCACGAACATTTAGAATCCCATTAAAGTCTATGGGACTCGAACGTTCGAATTTAAAAACGTTAATTTTAAAGACCAATTTTCAAGTTATTGTTGGAAAACGTCTTTCAGAACCCGGGTCTTGCCCCAGGGAACATGTATCAATGGAAACAAAGTCTTAAAAAGGGTCGTTTCGTTTCACTCGAATTTGCCGCGAACGATCGTTTTTGTTCGAAATTCGACGAACGATCGAACGGACGATGTTCGAGTCGAACATACGTTCGTTTCGAACGCGAAGCTCATCCCTAGTCCTGATCCTCTGTACTCTGCTCATACCTGCATGGTACCCGTTACTGATCCTGGCTTCCTCTGACTCTGCTTTTGGACTCTGATTTACTCTAATTACTGGTACCTGACTCCGGCTTCCACCTGACCTTGCTCCTGCTTATGCCTTGTACCCTGCAGTCCGCCTGGTACCGAACCTGGTTTCCCTTGCCACTCTGATTCCATCATCTGTCCAGGTCTAACACTGCCTCTGGGAACTTGTTCTGGCTTCCTGTCATCTCAGCTCTCCTGGGTCCAGTATCCTTCTGTCCCCTGACCACAGAAAGTACTGACAAGCCATCAAGCCCGAACCTGCAAGTGCATTGGAGTTCCTCTTTAACACCAGCTGACCTTCTAAGCTTCATCCCAGCTCCTTACCTGCTGCCCTGCTTGTGCCAGCGGGCCTACAATTTCCACTGCAAGTTCTGCAAGCAAAATTCCCAGGCACTCGTGTTCCTCCAGTCCCTATCCACCATCTGTTCCACCTTCAGCGGGGCTTGGGTAGGAGACACAAGGGAGGCCGACCTCGTCATATCAGACTCCTACCAGGTAAATGACAATGGTCCCAAAATAGTGGCAAATGTGTCCGATGTGTCCGCCATAATGTCGCAGTCCCAATAAAAATCACAGATCGCAGCCATTACTAGTAAAAAAAAATATATTAACTAAGTCGGGGAATAAACAAGCCAGGGAATGAACAAGTTGGGGTAAGCGTGTTAGGTGAGCGGGTTAGGGATAGAGTTTGGGTGTTAGGGGTTAGGGTTAGAGGGTTAGGGGGTTAGGGTTAGGTGGTTAGGGTTGGGGTTAGGGTTAGGAGAGTTAGGGTTTCCCATTAAAGAATATGGCTAGGACTCAGGTATTGGAACAAGGACCTCTCCAGAGGTCAAGGGTCAGAAGGCGGGTTCCCAGATGTCAAAGGTCACAGGGCGTGGCTGACCCACCCCCACCAAAGTGTACCACCTGCCCCAACTAAGTCGGGGAATGAACAAGTCGGCGTAGGCATCATTTATACAGTGATCAGTGCTATAAAAATGCACTGATTACTGTGTAAATGACACTGGCAGTGAAGGGGTTTACCACTAGGGGGTTGTCATGTACCTGGTAGACGCTATAACTTTTGCGCAAACCAATCAATAAACACTTATTGCGTTTTTTTTTTTAACAAAAATATGTAGAAGAATACGTATCGCCTAAAACGAGGAAAAAATATTTTTATATATATTTTTTCGGGATATTTATCATAGCAAAAAGTAAAAAATATTCATTTTTTTTTTAAATTGTCGCTTTATTTTTGTTTATAGCGGAAAAAATAAAAACCGCCGAGATGATCCCAAAAAAAAGGACGCTGATTTTTGTTTGGGAGCCACGTCACACGACCGCGCAATTGTCAGTTAAAGCGACGCAGTGCTGAAATGCAAAAAAATGCTCTGGTCGGGAAGGGGGTAAATTCTTCCGGGGCTGAAGTGGTTAACCACTCCACCCCCGCAATATAACCAGAAAGACGGCTACTGTGCAGGCTTAGATTGCCAGGAGGGCGTCCATGTACATTCTCCCGTGCTAGCGCTGCCCGCGCACCCCCTGCGCTTCCCAATTATGTGACACTTTGTGTTGGTCTATCACAGGGGTCTCCATACTTTCTAAACAAAGGGCCGGTTTACCGTCCTTTAGACTATAGGAGGGCCGGATTGATGGCCAGCGGCAGTGGAAATTTTTCTGGCATCAGTAGGAGTGAACATCACCACATTTGGTATTAGGTTGGGAGTAGTGCCCCATCTTTGGTAATAAAGGGAGTGTAACAGTCACCACCGTTTATGATCTTCCACCAACCCAAGACAGCTTATCTGACACTCCACAATCCGGCAGACACGACCCATTCCATTTCCCAGAATAACCGAGACACAAGCTCTGGGTTCTGGTTCCAAAATGTATGAACACTTAAATGGTAACTCTCAGTCTTATATACAGTTACAAAGCATGGGACAAAATAAAACTCTCCACTCAAAGCATCACACAATGGGTGCTTAACGAGTTCCCCCTCCAATCCACTTCCCAGACAGACATTCTGGCACCGCATCTAGAGGAGTTAATTACTACAGCTGATAAGTCACATTCCACACCTATTATCAATAGTATCTTCACACAAAACAGTGTCATTAACTTACACAATGAAAGACCTCAGGAGCAGATGTAATTAGCATCTCAACAGTCCATGTTACACACTGAATGAATCACACTCTATTGACCTGTTGTGGTCAGAATAAACAACCTGTAATATTCCAAGATATCCTGCAATACATGAAGTATCAATAATGTCCCATTTAATGTAATTCATGATATAATTCTCAGTCACCCTATGCCCCTATTGTCATTGGTGAAGCTGGCACAGGAGTACATTGCATCCTTCAAAAGTCTCAGAGTATCACGGGTCATTCAGTTACAGGAAGTAATTGTGCTCCATTATTGGTGTCAGTAGAAGAAATGGTGCCCCATTGTTGGTGTTAGATCATGTCAGAATAGTGTCTCATATCAGTGAGAGGATTAGTGCCCCAAGGGCTGGATAAAAGCAAGCACCGGGCCCCCTGGCCACAGTTTGGAGACCCCTGGTCTATCACATAAAGTTGTAACATGACAAAATTTGGAAAATTTCAAGGGGTGTGAATACTTTTCAAGGCACTGTAGCTTGCATTAATGTGGAGAACTAAATGGGCCCTGAGTGTTAATGTCAGGGATCTGCCACTGGTTCCTGGCGCGCGCGCATGCATACCCCAGTACCAGCCCAGCAACACCAGCTGCCCTTATCTGTGCGCCGGCACGCGCCTAGTGCGCGCATGCACCAATGTGCACTCTAGCGCGCGATTGGCGCCAATTTGTGCTTTAAAGGCCAGCAGGCTACAGCAGCTCCTTGCTGTCTGATCTGCAGCGTATGTGTGATCTAACCTGTTATCCTGTTGAACCTGTTCCTGTACCGACCCGGCTCTGTCTGACCATCCGAACTTCTCAAGCATGACCTTTGGCCCGCCTTGACCTCGCCTACTGCTGTCTACCGTTGCCAGTCCCCCCTGCCTGAAATCTGACAACGCTTTTGCCTACTGAACCCTCTGCCTGACTACGTGTCTGACCCGGCCTACCTGACCCCCCTACTGCCTAATCCACGCTGTCCTGACACGGCTTTCTTACCAGCTCCAGAGTTGCAAGCTTCTGTACCAGCTCCTGAGTCGCTGACTCTCTTCCTCTGCTCCAGCCCCCCGGAAGGACCAGCACCCGTGCCTGATTCCTGCCATCATCCAGACACTCCTACCCCTCTGTGCTCCAGAGCCCGCTGTCCCCAATCCAGCGGCTCCCGAGCCAGAGTTGTACGAGAGGCCGCCTCCTGCGACTAGGCTCTGACGACCAGGTACGTTCTCATACCTAACAGTTACATTTCTGGGCTGTCTAGGAGGATCCTCGTTCTTTGCACCTGGGTGATATTTTCTCATTGTAATAGGACTTGCTGCTCATCATGATATTATTAGAAAATAGATTGTCGACCCCATACAACGGCATTATCCTCTAAGAATATTCAGCATAAGCATGTCCAAGTAATTAAAAATCCCCTCACATCTATTCTTCCGCGGTAAAGGAAAATGTCATTGTCAATGTTGGAATGTTCCGTGAGTCAGTGATGCTGCGATATGTAAAGTTCAAAATATTCTGGTAATTATGTCCCAGAACCCGTCCGGCTCCTTCCAGGAAAGGTTTATCATGGAATTCACCGCCCATAGATCATAGATTCTCATTTTTCTTGTGTGAAATCAATTATTTCCTTGACAGTGTGGAATCTGGTGATCAGAATTGGCCGTGACGCACACGTGAGCTAAGCCCAACACGTACCGAGTTCTGCATCAATCCACTAACACACGGGCTCTTCATTTATATATTCAATGACACAATCATTTTGAGGTCTAATCCAGGGCTGGACTGGGACAAAAATTTGGCCCTGGACTTCATCCAGACTGGCCCACTTTGACAGGTCTCTCCCATGGCGGCCGGACAACTCCCGTCCCCCCCAGCCACCCAAGCCCCCTCTCCCCCTTCACTAGCCACTAGCCATTCTAATTTCTTAGAGTAGAACGGCTGGTACTGGTACTCTTATAGGCAGTACCAGAGGGGAAGCTAGACATTATTTTACCCGGGGCAAAGAATCAGTTCGGTTCCCCCCCCCCTTTATGGGACAAGATTAGGCAGAAGTAAGAAACTCCCAGGCCATAGCTGTTGAGTCAACTGTCTGTCCCCTCCCCCATGCTCCTCTGTCATCCCCCCTGCTTCTCTGGTCATCCCCCTGCTTCTCTGTTCCCCCCAGGTGACTGCTGCGGGGAGGGAGAGGAGGTGAGCGCTGCGGGGAGGGAGAGGGGCTAAGTGCTGCGGGGAGGAAGAGAGACAGAGGAGCGGAGGGGAGCGGCAGTCTGCTGTCACTGAAGCCGGCCCACTGAGCCGTTGGCCCACCGGGAAACTCCCTGTGGTCCCAATGGCCAGTCCATCCCTGGACTAATCTATATACTGTATACAGGGCAGAGAATAGGTGAAGGCACTAACTCCTCCCGTCTCCATACAACTGCACCAAATATTGGGTGTGGCAAGGGCTAAGAAATGGCAATGGGATGGGGTGTAGGGTACAAGAATATGTAACACACGTAGCACAGGGTTCAGGATTAGGTATTGCACTGGCAGAGGTGGCTTTCTAATTAGGTAAATTAGGTGGCCGCCTAAGGCCTCGCACTCACATGGGCCTCGCCTAATTTGCCTCTGCTCAGAGATGGACTGGCCATTGGGACTACAGGGAGTTTCCTGGTGGGCCGATGGCTCAGTGGGCCGGCTTCAGTGACAGCGGACCGCCGCCCACCTCCGCTCCTTTGTCTCTCTTCCTTTGTCCCTTCCCGCGGGGCTCACCTCTTCTCCCTCCCCGCATCGCTCACCTGGGGGGAGCAGAGAAGCAAGGGGAGGACCAGAGGAGCAGGGGGGATGACAGAGGAGCATGGGGGAGGGGACAGACAGCTAACTCAACAGCTATGGCCTGGGAGTTTCTCCCTTCTGCCTAATCTTGTCCCATAAGGGGGGGCACCAAACTGATTCTTTGCCCCGGGTGAAATAATGTCTAGCTTCCCCACTGGTACTGCCTAGAAAAGTACCAGTACCAGCCATTCTACTCTAATAAATTAGAATGGCTAGTGGCTAGTGAAGGGGGATAGGGGGCTTGGGTGGCCGGGGGGGGGGGGTGCGGAAGTTGTCCGGCCGCCATGGGAGAGACCTATCAAAGTAGGCCAGTCTGGATGAAGTCCAGGGCCAAATTTATGTCCCAGACCAGCCCTGCCTCTGCTCGATCACTGGACAGACCAACAGGCTCCAGGTGCCATCTGCAAAAGCCGTGCAGGCTCCCTCAGCCCACACCGCTCACCGGCTAACTATTCGGGTCAGGAGTCGGGCCAGGTGGCGCAAACTATCCCTGCCTTATGACTGTCTCTCTGTGAAGGGGAAGGTGGAGCTCCGGTGGATGGAGATCCCATCCCAGCACCTTCTGCAGCCTGGCCAACCGCCCAGAGAGAATGTGGGTGCCCGGCCGTGCTGCCCTCCTGTGTGCCTGGATAGGAGGAGCAGCGGGGACAGCTGCATATGGAGGAATTGATCTTTCCATATTCCTCCTGCAGCCGCTGAATGACCGATTCTTCCGCAGGGGCATTAATTGGCTGCAGAAAAGATCAATTCCTTCACATGCAGCTGTGTTCAGGACCTCAAAAGTGTGTAACACAGGCCGGTGTATAATTATCTTCCAGCGGGTGCGCGAAGCTGGACGGACTTTGTAAGCCCAGAGCTCCGAGGGCGCAAATGACTTCTGCAGCTATATAGCCCCTATCTCTCATCCTCTAATACCCGAACCCTTGGTGGAACACTTGGTGCAGGCTGACACCCAAGTCTTGCCGTAGGAAGCCAACTCAGCGATCCCTTACGAACCACCTTCTTCGGGTTCAGGAATAGAGCAGGATGTCTCAAGATGGCGCCCAGCTGCCACATGCTCAGGCCTCCACACAGAGCCCTGCGGCCTCTCCAGCTCAACCATCAGGAGACAGTGAGTACCCGATCCTGCTAACAATAGTGGACTTAGATAAAAGCCTGTCGGCCATCAGTGGCGGCTGGTGTTTTTTTGTTTAGGGGGGACAAACAATAAAACCCTGCCCCCCGCGGCAACTTCGCTGATGCAGCACATCTGGGTGGGCTCTGGTCGCACTCTCTGTGTCCTGAACCCACCCTATTTTAAAGCCTTATAGAGCCTCTGGCTCTAATCAGGTGCTTAAAAAAAAAACAGTGAACACGGTAATTCATGCACCCAGTGCCCTGAAAGGGGCAAGACACATGAATAGGGGGTGGCCATGGCAGCCATGGATAGATGCATGCTATGCTAAGCATGCATCTATCCATTGCATGTAGGGGGTGGCTTGGAGAGAGGGGGCGGTGCCTGGATGCCCCTAAGGGATGGGCTGCCCCCAACGGCCGTGTATGTGAATGAGTGAATAACTTGTATAGCGCTACAAATGTGAACTAATTCGCCTCAAGACGCTTATTTCCATCCAGTGTCATCCTGATCCTTCAGAAGAGGTGGGTCTTAAGTTTTTCCCTGAAGGCCCGATGGTTTTCTTCTGTGTGAAACTAGCGAAAAATTTCAAAATCAAAATCAAGTCCACAGACACCCTGAAGCCCCATACACACTATCAATTTTCCTGACGGTTTTCTTTTCAGGTTCACCAAAACCATCTAATATGAGGTCAAACCTCAAGAGTTTCAATTTGTATGCAATCAGGCAGGCCCTTGTACTACATGGTTTTGGTAAACCTGAAGAGAAAACCGTCAGGAAAACTGATAGTGTGTATGGGGCTTGACTTAGGAGCTGACGGCTTTAGGAGGCAGAACTGACCCCCTTGAGACCAAACATGATGGGTTGCAGCTACACTGACCTCCGCAAAGACCATGAGACACTCTCAGATACAGTTGCCCAGCTTTAAGCTCATCTAGAAGACCTAGATAATAGATACAGGCGCAATAATCTGAGAGCGAGAGGGGTTTCAGAGTGAGTCACAGACTTGCTATCCAATGAAGAGCCGAGGGAAAGCAACGTGGGATTGCGATGACGGCGATTTGGGGCTCAGGTAAGTTAAACGGGGGCAAGGTAAACATAGGCATAGGATGCATAAGGTGAAAAACACAAAGCTTTACGACCCCTTTAATGAGAGGGATCTTCTCACTAAATCATCAGCAATGCTAGGCTGGAAGGAGGAGACATGCCAAGAAATTTCCCTTGAGGATTATTGGGATATGCTCGCTAATAGATGCACAAAGTCTATGGAAATTAAGGAGACGGTTGTTAACCACTTCATCCCCAGAAGGATTTACCCCCTTCCTGACGAGAGCACTTTTTGCGATACGACACTGCGCCACTTTAACTGACAATTGCGCAGTCGTGCAAAGTTGCACCCAAACAAAATTTACATCCTTTTTTCCCCCACAAATAGAGATTTCTTTTGGTGGTATTTGATCACCTTCGATTTTTATTTTTTTGCGCTATAAACAAAAAAAGAGTGTCAATTTTGAAAAAAAGCAATATTTTTTACTTTTTGCTATAATAAATACCCCCCCCCCCCAATATATATATATATATATATATATATATATATATAATGTCTTCAATTTAGGCCAACACGTATTCTTCTACATATTTTTGGTAAAACAAAACCGCAATAAGCGTTTGTTGATTGGTTTTCGCAAAAGTTATAGCGTCTACAAAATAGGGGGTAGTTTTATGGCATTTTTATTATTATTATTTTTTTATTAGTAATGGCGGTGATCTGCGAATTTTAGCAGTACTGCGACAATGTGACGGACACATTGGACACCGTTGACACCATTTTGGGACCATTGTCATTTATACAGCGATCAGTGCGATAAAAATGCACTGATTACTGTGTAAATGACACTGGCAGGGAAGGGGTTAAACACTAGGGGGTGAGGAATGGGTTAAGTGTGTCCTAGGGATTGATTCTAACTGTAGGGGGAGATGGTTTCACTACAACATGACAGAGATCACTGCTCCCGATGACAGTGAGCAGTAGATCAGTGTTATGTTGCTAGGCAGAACAGCGAATTGCCTTGTTTACATCTCCCTATTCTGTCGCTTGACATGGCGGACATCGAGTCCGCGGGACCCGTGAGCATGGTATGTTTTTATGCTCCTGCGTGGAGGCAGAGCCCCCAGACCTGGGATCCCCTTTCAGGCCTCACGACAGCAACCTCAGCAATTCATCTTACACCCAAATTTCCAAACTACCATTCAGGGACACCCGCCCTTCCCAAAAATCAGCTTGTGCTGTAACAAATCACAGCACAGTGATTGGACACAAAAGGCGGGATTCATGATTTCTCCAATCACAAGCAGGGGGTGGGATTGTGCTTCTCCAGGCATTCCCAGCCAGGACAAGTACTGTCAGTGAGTAAAGCAGTGATGTGGCAGTCTTTTTTGGGGGCATCAGATTGGCCTGGAGGGGGGTGGCTGTGTCAGTTTCATTCCGGGAAAGTATATTGTCCTGAAATGAATGTGCCCCGGGACAGACCTGAAAAATGCAGGACGGTCCGGGCACTGCGGGACACGTGGTCACCCCACACCCAACTCCCCTGCTGGCCAGGCTCCACAATATTTAGGGGCTAATCCAGACACCCTGCCAGGCCCTTCTGCCTGGGGATCCCCTCAAGTATGCAGCTCAGGACCTCCTGGCCTCCGCCCATTAACTTCCAGAAGCTTCTCCAAGTAAGTTAGTTGTAATAAACTTTTTACCAATGCCAAACCGTTCAAGGATCGCACGTCCAGTAAATCTGTTGAACGGGTAAAACACACTTTATGGAGCTGATCTTTCTATTCACTGCATTATTATTCACATGTATTGTAGAAAGTTTTTAGTTTAAGCCTAAATTCCTCCCGGGACCTCGGCAATTATTGAAATGATGATACATTAGTTGTGACCCCGACACCATGCACAGCGCAGCGCCGTTCTCCATTGTGCAGACACATAAACATTCTCTGACTTCAGTAAAGGGGGGGGGTTTTGTTTTGTGGGCTTTTGTTGTGGAGTCGGTGAACAGAGACAGAGTGTTCCCGGGAAGAGAGCGACAGACAATTCAGCTTCGCAGTGTTTTGGAATGTCAATTATGAGATTGGCCTCCCTTGCTCTTCTGTTGTGTAACATAAAAGCTGTTCACAATAAATACCAACAGTTATAGATGCATCAATGTTTCAATTGGTGGTTTATCGTCGCTACTTAGCCTTAAAGTGGCAGTGAAGATATACTACTTAATAGCCCCCCCCAAAAAAAATCGGAACCCCCATTACATTAGTTCAGCAAATTACTGATAAATTGCTCCAAAGATCTGTAACATGGTCCCTACTACGTTTTATGGTGTAGGCCTTTAGGTGTTTTTAAAGCAGGCGCCATCTTGGCTATGTCTTGGAGCTTAGTTCTCCTATCCCTTCTACTGCCCTCGTCAAAGCATAGATGCTCTTCACATGATAGCATGACCAGGATGCTGCTGTTGTGGAATCAATGGCGCATATTCTGGTGATATCATCAGGATGGAACTATAACAGCAATACCCTAAGAACAGCCTTTTCTCCCCATTTCCATCAATGAGCCTTACTTCCCCACTTCAATCAGTGATCCTTCCCTCCTCACCTCCATCAATGAGCCTTCCCCCCACCTCCATCAATGAGTCTTCCCTCCCCACCTCCATCAATGAGTCTTCCGTCCCCATCTCCATCAATGAGCCTTCCCTGCCCCACCTCCATCATTGAGCCTTCCCTCTCCACCTCAATCAATGAGTCTTCCCTCCCCACCTCCATCAATGAGTCTTCCGTCCCCATCTCCATCAATGAGCCTTCCCTGCCCCACCTCCATCATTGAGCCTTCCCTCTCCACCTCAATCAATGAGTCTTCCCTCCCCACCTCCATCAATGAGTCTTCCGTCCCCATCTCCATCAATGAGCCTTCCCTGCCCCACCTCCATCATTGAGCCTTCCCTCTCCACCTCAATCAATGAGCCTTCCCTTCACACCTCCATTAATGAGCCTTCCCTCCCCACCTCCATCAATGAGCTTTCCCTCCCCACCTCCATCTATGAGCCTTCCCTCCCCACCTCCATCAATGAGCCTTCCCAACCACTTCCATCAATGAGCCTTCCCTCCCCACCTCCATCAATGAGCCTTCCCTGCCCCACCTCCATCAATGAGCCTTCCCTCTCCACCTCAATCAATGAGCCTTCCCTCCCCACCTCCATTAATGAGCCTTCCCTCCCCACCTCCATCAATGAGCCTTCCCTCCCCACCTCCATCAATGAGCCTTCCCTCCCCACCTCCATCAATGAGCCTTCCCTCCCCACCTCCATCAATGAGCCTTCCCTGCCCCACCTCCATCAATGAGCCTTCCCTCCCCCACCTCCATCAATGAGCCTTCCCTCCCCACCTCCATCAATGAGCCTTGGCTTCTCATGGTTGGCCAGTTCTCCTTCCTTGGACCACTTTTGGTTGGTCCCGACTACTGCAGTCCGGTAACATCCCATAAAAGCTGCAGTGTTGGAGTTGCTTTGACCCAATCATCTAGACAAAACAATTTGGTCCTCGTCAAAGACCCATAAATGTGTAGATTCGTAAATCCGTAAATTCTAAAAAAAAAAATGTAGATTCGTACAGTAAATTCGAGAATGTGAAAATCCAAAAATAAGAAAGAAAATGAAAAATAAGAAAGACAGAAAATTTAAAAATGTTAAATAATAACTAAATTTGTAGATTTGAAAATTCAAACAATGAGCCTTCCCTCCCCACCTCCATCAATGAGCCTTCCCTTTCCACCTTCATCAATGAGCCTTCCCTCCCCCACCTCCATCAATAAACCTTCCCTCCCCACCTCCATCAATGAGCCTTCCCTCCCCACCTCCATCAATGAGCCTTCCCTTTCCACCTTCATCAATGAGCCTTCTCTCCCCCACCTCCATCAATGAGCCTTCCCTCCCCACCTCCATCAATAAACCTTCCCTCCCCACCTCCATCAATGAGCCTTCCCTCCCCACCTCCATCAATGAGTCTTCCCTTCCCACCTCCATCAATGAGCCTTCCCTCCCCACCTCCATCAATGAGCCTTCCCTCCCCACCTTCATCAATGAGTCTTTCCTCCCCACCTCCATCAATGAGCCTTCCCTCCCCACCTCCATCAATGAGTCTTCCCTCCCCACCTCCATCAATGAGCCTTCCCTTTCCACCTTCATCAATGAGCCTTCTCTCCCCCACCTCCATCAATGAGTCTTCCCTCCCCACCTCCATCAACGAGCCTTCCCTCCCCACCTCCATCAATGAGCCTTCCCTCCCCACCTCCAACAATAAGCCTTCCCTCCCCACCTCCATCAATGAGCTGTCCCTACCCACCTCCATCAATGAGCCTTCCTTCCCCACCTCCATCAATGAGTCTTCCCTCCCCACCTCCATCAATGAGCTTTCCCTCCCCACCTCCATCAATAAGCTTTCCCACCCCACCTCCATCAATGAGTTTTCCCTCCCCACCTCCATCAATAAGCCTTCCCTCCCCACCACCATCAATGAGCCTTCCCTCCCCACCTCCATCAATGAGCCTTCCCCACCTCCATCAATTAGCCTTCCCTCCCCACCTCCATCAATGAGCCTTCCCTCCCCACCTCTATCAATGAGCCTTCCCTCTCCACCTCCACCAATGAACCTTCCCTCCCCACCTCCATCAATGAACCTTCCCTTCCCACCTCATCAATGAGCATTCCATTCCCCACCTCCATCAATAGACCTTCCCTCCCCACCTCCATCAATGAGCCTTCCCTCCCCCACCTCAATCAATGAGCCTTCCCTTCACACCTCCATCAATGAGCCTTCCCTCCTCACCTCCATCAATGCGACTTCCCTCCCCATCTCCATCAATGAGCCTTCGCTCCCCACGTCCATCAATGAGCCTTCCCTTCCCACCTCCATAAATTAGCCTTCCCTCCCCACCTCCATCAATGAGTCTTCACTCCCCACCTCCATCAATGAGCTGTCCCTCCCCACCTCCATCAATGAGCCTTCCTTCCCCACCTCCATCAATGAGCCTTCCCTCCCCACCTCCATCAATGCGACTTCCCTCCCCATCTCCATCAATGAGCCTTCTCTCCCCACCTCCATCAATGAGCCTTCCCTCCCCACCTCCATCAATGAGCTTTCCCTCC
Source organism: Rana kukunoris (assembly GCA_029574335.1). Lineage (NCBI taxonomy): Eukaryota > Metazoa > Chordata > Amphibia > Anura > Ranidae > Rana > Rana kukunoris. Next base: position 559,912,988 of record CM056052.1, on the reverse strand, counting down.
CCACCTCCATCAATAAGCTTTCCCACCCCACCTCCATCAATGAATTTTCCCTCCCCACCTCCATCAATGAGCCTTCCCTTCCCCACCTCCATCAATTAGCCTTCCCTCCCCACCTCCATCAATGAGCCTTCCCTCCCCACCTCTATCAATGAGCCTTCCCTCTCCACCTCCACCAATGAACCTTCCCTCCCCACCTCCATCAATGAACCTTCCCTTCCCACCTCACCAATGAGCATTCCCTCCCCAACTCCATCAATGAGCCTTCCCTCCCCCACCTCAATCAATGAGCTTTCCCTTCACACCTCCATCAATGAGACTTCCCTCCTTACATCCATCAATACGACTTCCCTCCCCATCTCCATCAATGAGCCTTCGCTCCCCACGTCCATCAATGAGCCTTCTCTTCCAACCTCCATAAATTAGCCTTCCCTCCCCACCTCCATCTATGAGGATTCCCTCCCCACCTCCATCAATGAGCTGTCCCTCCCCACCTCCATCAATGAGCCTTCCATCCCCACCTCCATCAATGAGCCTTCCCTCCCCACCTCCATCAATGCGACTTCCCTCCCCATCTCCATCAATGAGCCTTTCCTCCCCACCTCCATCAATGAGCCTTCGCTCCCCACCTCCATTAATGAGCCTTCCCTTCCCACCTCCATAAATGAGCCTTCCCTCCCCACCTTCATCAATGAGCTGTCCCTCCCCACCTCCATCAATGAGCCTTCCTTCCCCACCTCAATCAATGAGCCTTCCTTCCCCACCTCCATCAATGAGCCTTCCCTCCCCACCTCCATCATTGAGCCTTCCCTCCCCACCTCCATCAATGAGACTTCCCTCCTTACATCCATCAATACGACTTCCCTCCCCATCTCCATCAATGATGGAGAGGGGGACACACAGGAATTACCTGGACACCAGGCAGGTGGGGGGGGGGGGTGCAGATACCAATCCCCCTGCAGAAGAGCCGAAGGAATACAAAAAGAAGGGAAGCCAGCAGAGCTGCAGGAGGAGCCACAAAGCAATCAGGCAGTACAGCCATCACTACAACTCAGCAGGGGCCCTCCCTTTTTTGAACTGATGGGTCCCAGGCCTGGTACAGGAGGGCTGGCTGTACGACCTTATCGGTGGCCCTGGGTATGTATGTTAGGTCGGGTTGTCATTTCTGGGAGGGGGGGGGGGGGGTTATGTGATGGACACGCCAGGTCATCTCACCACACTTACCGAACCTCATGATATCACATTATGTTTGATGAGACTTTTTAAGCTTCTCTTCTTTAGGGATCGTCACATATAAATGTCTGTCTAAAATGCCGCTCTGCGTTTTTTCATTCCCAGAACTGTGTGGGATAATCGAAGGAATTCCTGCGCTTTCAGCAACCATTTAGATGGAAAAAAAAAATGTCACAAAAGAATATAATAATAATAATAATAATATATATAAAATTCCGATGCCGGGAAGCTGTGACTGCAGCAGAAAATAATGCTATTTGCTGGCAAATATGAAAGTATTAAAAAAAAAAAAAACAGCAGGCTTCTCCCATCCCCCCCTCATACACGAGGACACGATTCGGGGGACAGCGAGCCGCAGTAAGAGAAATATTGGTGCTGCCGTGCCGATGTCACTAGAAGGCATTAGTGCCCTGGCTGTCCTGCTTCGAAGTGCGGCTTGTTTCTTACCTGTGACCACCAGTGAGACATACACGCTTGATCGGCATTTCATTAACCCCTTCAATACCGGGCACTCCCCCCTTTTTTTGCGGGGTCTGAGATGGATCCGGGTTCCTTGTTGTAGTGAACTCTGAGTGCCTGCCTCACTCGATGCCCACTGTTTGTCCACCTTGCACCAAACTTGGGTTAATTCAGACACACAGGTTTGTGTCCGCTAATAACGATTTTTGTGTAATTTTTGTGAAAATTATGTTTTGATATATTGGTGGGGGCCCCGCCAGGTAGGCTGTACGGGGCCCCCTGTGATTTCTAGCAGCGGCCCTGTCGGTACCATGTGATGCCTGTGACCAATCATATTGCTCGTCACAATAGTACACCATGAATGGCATGAATCAAAGCCTTTTATTGTGTACAACTGTCATGTGATCTGCTGTGATTGGCCACAGTGATCACATTGTACAGTGATCTGTCATTTTTCATGACCGGTGGGCATGGTGGGTGACAGATTGTGCCAGAGTGCGGTTGTCACTTACCTGGTCGGAGGCCCAGGTGTTGAGAGGGCTACGTGCAACACGCTCCAGAAGGTGGTGCAGCAGGGGCAGTGCCCCCGAAAGAGGCACAAGTTGCCAGTAGGGTACTGAAGAGCTATTGCATTATCCACCAGATGCATACTTGAGGGTATCCCCAGGCAGGGTGTCTGGATTAGCCCTTAAATATTGTGGAGCCTGGCCAGCAGGGGATTTGGGTGTAGGGTGACCATGTGTCCCGGGACAGTCCCGCATTTTTTCAGGTCTGTCCCGGGCACATTAATTCCAGGACATTCCTGGAATAAAACTGACACAGCCACCCCCTCCGAGCCAATCTGATGCACCCAAAAAAGGCCGCCACATCACCGCTTTACTCACTGACAGTACTTGTCCTGGCTGGGAATGCCTGGAGGAGCACAATCCACGCCCCCTGCTTGTGATTGGAGAAATCATGAAACCCGCCTCTTGTGTCTAATCACTGTGCTGTGATTCGTTACAGCAGAAGCTGATTCAGGGAGGGTGTCCCTGAATGGTAGTTTGGAAATGTGGTCATTCCCCGACTTTGTTGGGGTAGGCTGTACACTTTGGTGGGGGTGGGGCAGCCACGCCCTGTGACCTCTGGGAACCTGTTCCAATTGCTGAGTCCTAGCCATATTCTTCAATGAGAAACCCTAACCCCCTAACCCTAAACCCTAACCCTAAACCCCTAACCCTAAACCCCTAACACTAACCCTAAACCTAACCCCGTAACCCTAAACCCCTAATTCCCAACCCCTAATACTAACCCTAAACCCCTAACACTAACCCTAAACCCCTAACACTAACCGTAACACTAACCCTAAACCTAATCCCCTAACCCTAAACCCCTAACACTAACCATAACACTAACCCTAACCCTAAACCCCTAACCCTAATTCCCAACCCCTAACCCTAAACCCCTAACACTAACCCTAAACCCCTAACCCTTAACCCCTAACACTAACCCTAACCGCTAATCCTAAACCCCTAACACTACCCCTAAACCCCTAACACTAACCCTAACACTGACCCTAAACCTAACCCCCTAACCCTAAACCAATAACCCTAATTCCCAACCCCTAACACTAACCCCTAACCCTAAACCCCTAACACTAGCCCTAACCCTAAACCCCTAACACTAGCCCTAAACCCCTAACACTAACCCTAACCCCCTAACCCCCAACACTAACCCTAACCCCTGACTCTAAACCCCTAACACTAACCCTAACCCCTGACCCTAACCCTAAATTCCTAACACTAACCCTAACCCCTGACCCTAACCCTTAACCCCTGACCCTAAACCTAAAACCCTAACACTAACCCTAACCCTAAATCCCTAACCCTAAACCCCTAACACCAACACTAACCCCTGACCCCAACCCTAAACCCCTAACCCCCAACACTAACCCTAAACCCCTAACAATAACCCCAACCCTAATTCCTGATAAGGGAACTTGTGGTCCAGCTTCTTGCACACTAAGCTTTTCCAGGGACTCGCCACTTCCAGCGTGCGGAGAGACAGAAACTAGGAAGCGGACAATCCTCTGCGCGGCGAGGGAAGCGATTTCAGGCCGGTGACTCGCGTGAGTCAGAAGACGACTGAGCTGATTTTTTTTCTTTCTTTTTTCTTTCTTTTCTATAATTGCGTCACACGACCGAGAAGCGCTTTTCCGGCAGGTTGCAGCGAAATCTCAGCTTCTGGATCCCAACGCTGCGTCTGTTCTCCGGCTATTGCCGACATCCGTCATCCCAACAAGGGAGAAGATAAATCTGATTATACGTTGGATAACACTGGGGGTTCATTTTGGTGGTACTCTTATGGTACAGACACCCCCCCCCCTCACCCACACACACAACCCCCAACCTATTAACTAGTGATGAGCGGAATACGCCATATTCGATTTCGCGATATTTCGCAAATATTTTGAAGAATATTCGCGAATATTCGTTAATATCGAATATTCGTGATATTTTATAAAAAAAAAAAAAAAAAATTGCCAAATTTCACTATTTTTTTTTTTTGGATAAAATTTCACGAATATTCGATTTTCACGAATATTCGCTATGTTTTATTAAAAAAAAAAATCCGAAATTTTGCATTGACGAAATTTCGCATTGGCGAAATTTCGCAATTTTTTTTTTTTTTTATAAAATATCCCGAAAAAAAAAATATCACGAAAAAAAAAATTGCGAATGCGAAATTTCGCTAGTGCGAAATTGATTGCGAAAAAATACGAATATTCGAAATAGCGAATATTCGCCGCGATATTCGAGTTATTCGCGAATACTCGAATATGCAATATTCGTAGCGAATATTCGCAATGCGAATATTCGTGAGCAACACTACTATTAACCCCTTCATTGTCATGGATTTTTATTTATTTTTTTAAATTTTATTTGAACACATTTTAACCACTTGTCCACCGCGCCTAATCCGGCACTTCTCTCCTACATGTAAAAATCACAATTTTTTGCTAGAAAATTAATCAGAACCCCCAAACATTATATATGTTTTGTTTTTTTTAGCAGACACCCTAGGGAATAAAATGGCGGTCATTGCAACTTTTTTTTCACACGCGGTATTTGCACAATCATTTTTCAAACGCCTTTTTTGGGGGGGGGGGGGGGGGAAACGGTTTCATGAATTAAAAAAATAACAAAACAGTAAAGTTAGCCCAATTTTTTTGTATAATGTGAAAGACGATGTTACGCCGAGTAAATAGATACCTAACATGTCACGGTTTAAAATTGCGCACAGTCATAGAATGGCGCCAAACTTCGTTACTTAAAAATCTCCATAGGCGACGCTTTAATTTTTTTTACAGGTTACCAGTTCAGAGTTACAGAGGAGATCTAGTGCGAGAATTGTTACACGCGCTCTAACGCACGCGGCGACACCTCACATGTGGGGGTTGAACAGGGTTTACATACGTGGGCGGGACTTGCATGCGTGTTCGCTTCTAAGCGCGAGCTACCGGGGACAGGGGCGTTTAAAAAATGATATATTTATTTTTATCTTTACATTTTTATTTTTTGATCACTTGTATTCCTATTACAAGGAATGTAAACATCACAGCGACATGTCCTCCTTATGGAGGGAGGCGGGGCCAATAAGACCTCCCCCTCCCCCCCACATCTCTCCTCCAGGCTTACAAGCATGAGATTGTGAAAAAAAATTTACTGACCTCATGCCGACAGCCGCGATTGCAGCTTTGTTTACTTCCGGGGTAACTTGGCGTGACGTCATAACGTCGCGCCCGGGCCTCCGACGGTCGTAGAGATGACTGGTGACCATGTGGTCATCAGTCATCTCTATTCTTTCCCAGCCAGCGCCGGCTGATTCGCCCTCCGGGCCCCCGATGGCACAGGAGAGCCCGGAGAAGCTGCCTATAAGAACGATCAAGTGGCGGAACTGTTATCGTGCACAGGATCGGCGGCTGAAGAAGGTGATATCTGAATGATGCCTCTAGCTGCCCCCATCATTCAACACCAACACAAAGTGTCGCATAATTGTGAAGGAAAATGATACAAATAAATCTGTGAAAAGTGTGGGGGGGAGGGGCATTTGTACGGCGCCCCCCCGGAGTCAATACTTTGTAGAACCCCCTTTTCTCTACAAGTCTTTTTGGGGGGGGTCTCTACCAGCTTTGCACATCTAGAGAGGGAGATTTCTGCCCATCCTTCTTCTTTGTAAAATATCTCTGTCTCTGTCAGATTGGATGGAGAGCGTCTGTGATCAGCAATTTTCGTGTCTTGCCACAGATTCTCAATGGGATTTAGGTCTGGACTGTGACTGGGCCATTCTAACACATGAATAGGCTTTGATCTCATCCATTCCATTGTAGCTCTGGCTGTACTTTAGGGTCGTTGTCCTGCTGGAAGGTGAACCCCCCCCCCCCCCGGTCTCAAGTCTTTTATAGACTCTAACAGGGTTTCTTCTAAGATTGTCCTGTATTTGTCTCCATCCATCTTCCCATCAACTCTGATGGTGTGTTCAGGGGGATGGGCAGTGTTAGTTTTCCCCACAAATAGAGGAAAAGTTGAATTTTGGTGTCATGTGACCAGAACACCTCCTTCCACATGTTTGCTGTGTCCCCTCCCCCATATGTTTGCTGTGTCCCCTCCCCCATATGTTTGCTGTGTCCCCTCCCCCATATGTTTGCTGTGTCCCCTCCCCCATATGTTTGCTGTGTCCCCTCCCCCATATGTTTGCTGTGTCCCCTCTCCCACATGTTTGCTGTGTCCCCTCCCCCATATGTTTGCTGTGTCCCCTCCCCCATATGTTTGCTGTTTACCCTCCCCCATATGTTTGCTGTGTCCCCTCCCCCACATGTTTGCTGTTTACCCTCCCCCACATGTTTGCTGTGTCCCCTCCCCCACATGTTTGCTGTGTCCCCTCCCCCACATGTTTGCTTTGTCCCCTCCCCCACATGTTTGCTGTGTCCTCTCCCCCACATGTTTGCTGTGTCCCCTCTCCCACATGTTTGCTGTGTCCCCTCTCCCACATGTTTGCTGTGTCCCCTCTCCCACATGTTTGCTGTTTACCCTCCCCCACATGTTTGCTGTGTCCCCTCCCCCACGTGTTTGCTGTGTCCCCTCCCCCATGTGTTTGCTGTGTCCCCTCCCCCACATGTTTGCTGTGTCCCCCTCCCCCACATGTTTGCTGTGTCCCCTCCCCCACATGTTTGCTGTGTCCCCTCCCCCACATGTTTGCTGTGTCCCCTCTCCCACATGTTTGCTGTGTCCCCTCCCCCACATGTTTGCTGTGTCCCCTCCCCCACATGTTTGCTGTGTCCCCTCTCCCACATGTTTGCTGTGTCCCCTCCCCCACATGTTTGCTGTGTCCCCTCCCCCACATGTTTGCTGTGTTTGCCCCCTCTCCCACATGTTTGCTGTGTCCCCTCCCCCACATGTTTGCTGTGTCCCCTCCCCCACATGTTTGCTGTGTCCCCTCTCCCACATGTTTGCTGTGTCCCCCCCCACATGTTTGCTGTGTCCCCTCCCCCACATGTTTGCTGTGTCCCCTCCCCCATGTTTGCTGTGTCCCCTCCCCCACATGTTTGCTGTGTCCCCTCCTCCACATGTTTGCTGTGTCCCCTCCCCCACATGTTTGCTGTGTCCCCTCCCCCACATGTTTGCTGTGTCCCCTCCCCCACATGTTTGCTGTGTCCCCTCCCCCACATGTTTGCTGTGTCCCCCCCCACATGTTTGCTGTGTCCCCTCCCCCACATGTTTGCTGTGTCCCCTCCCCCACATGTTTGCTGTGTCCCCTCCCCCACATGTTTGCTGTGTCCCCTCCCCCACATGTTTGCTGTGTCTCCTCCCCCACATGTTTGCTGTGTCCCCTCCCCCACATGTTTGCTGTGTCCCCTCCCCACATGTTTGCTGTGTCCCCTCCCCCATGTTTGCTGTGTCCCCTCCCCCACATGTTTGCTGTGTCCCCTCCCCCACATGTTTGCTGTGTCCCCTCCCCCACATGTTTGCTGTGTCCCCTCCCCCACATGTTTGCTGTGTCCCCTCCCCCACATGTTTGCTGTGTCCCCTCCCCCACATGTTTGCTGTGTCCCCTCCCCCACATGTTTGCTGTGTCCCCTCCCCCACATGTTTGCTGTGTCCCCTCCCCCACATGTTTGCTGTGTCCCCTCCCCCACATGTTTGCTGTGTCCCCTCCCCCATGTTTGCTGTGTCCCCTCCCCACATGTTTGCTGTGTCCCCTCCCCCACATGTTTGCTGTGTCCCCTCCCCCACATGTTTGCTGTGTCCCCTCCCCACATGTTTGCTGTTTGCTGTGTCCCCTCCCCACATGTTTGCTGTGTCCCCTCTCACATGTTTGCTGTGTCCCCTCCCCCACATGTTTGCTGTGTCCCCTCCCCACATGTTTGCTGTGTCCCCTCCCCCACATGTTTGCTGTGTCCCCTCCCCACATGTTTGCTGTGTCCCCTCCCCCACATGTTTGCTGTGTCCCCTCCCCCACATGTTTGCTGTGTCCCCTCCCCCACATGTTTTCTGTGTCCCCTCCCCCACATGTTTGCTGTGTCCCCTCCCCAGCATGTTTGCTGTGTCTCCTCCCCCACATGTTTGCTGTGTCTCCTCCCCCACATGTTTGCTGTGTCTCCTCCCCCACATGTTTGCTGTGTCCCCTCCCCCACATGTTTGCTGTGTCCCCTCCCCCACATGTTTGCTGTGTCCCCTCCCCCACATGTTTGCTGTGTCCCCTCCCCCACATGTTTGCTGTGTCCCCTCCCCCACATGTTTGCTGTGTCCCCTCCCCCACATGTTTGCTGTGTCCCCTCCCCCACATGTTTGCTGTGTCCCCTCCCCCACATGTTTGCTGTGTCCCCTCCCCCACATGTTTGCTGTGTCCCCTCCCCCACATGTTTGCTGTGTCCCCTCCCCCACATGTTTGCTGTGTCCCCTCCCCCACATGTTTGCTGTGTCCCCTCCCCCACATGTTTGCTGTGTCCCTCTCCCACATGTTTGCTGTGTCTCCTCCCCCACATGTTTGCTGTGTCTCCTCCCCCACATGTTTGCTGTGTCTCCTCCCCCACATGTTTGCTGTGTCTCCTCCCCCACATGTTTGCTGTGTCTCCTCCCCCACATGTTTGCTGTGTCCCCTCTCCCACATGTTTGCTGTGTCCCCTCCCCCACATGTTTGCTGTGTCTCCTCCCCAACATGTTTGCTGTGTCCCCTCTCCCACATGTTTGCTGTGTCTCCTCCCCCACATGTTTGCTGTGTCCCCTCCCCCACATGTTTGCTGTGTCCCCTCCCCAGCATGTTTGCTGTGTCTCCTCCCCCACATGTTTGCTGTGTCTCCTCCCCCACATGTTTGCTGTGTCCCCTCCCCAACATGTTTGCTGTGTCCCCTCCCCAACATGTTTGCTGTGTCTCCTCCCCCACATGTTTGCTGTGTCTCCTCCCCCACATGTTTGCTGTGTCCCCTCCCCCACATGTTTGCTGTGTCCCCTCTCCCACATGTTTGCTGTGTCCCCTCCCCCACATGTTTGCTGTGTCCCCTCCCCCACATGTTTGCCGTGTCCCCTCCCCCACATGTTTGCTGTGTCCCCTCCCCCACATGTTTGCTGTGTCCCCTCCCCCACATGTTTGCTGTGTCCCCTCCCCCACATGTTTGCTGTGTCCCCTCTCCCACATGTTTGCTGTGTCCTCTCCCCCACATGTTTGCTGTGTCCCCTCCCCCACATGTTTGCTGTGTCCCCTCCCCCACATGTTTGCTGTGTCCCCTCCCCCACATGGCTTCCCCAATGTCTTTCTCCTTTTCACTCCTCCATAAAGGGCAGATTTGTGGAGAGACCACTAATAGTTGTCCTGTGGACAGATTCTCCCCCCTGAGCTGTGCACCTCCTGTGCTGCTCCTCCAGAGTTCCCATGGGCCTCTTGGCTGCTTCTCTGATGAACGCTCTCCTTGCCCGGCCCGGTCAGTTTAGGTGGACGGCCCGTGTCTTGGTAGGTTTGCGGTTGTGCCGTACTCTTTCCATTTTCCGATGATGGATTGAACAGAAGCTCTGTGAGATCTTCTTATAACCTCCCCCCTGCTTTATACTTCTCCACAACGTTATCCCCGACCTGTCTGGTGTGTTCCTCGGCCTTCATGATGCTGTTTGTTCGCTAAGGTTCTCTAACAAACTTCTGAGGGCTTCACAGAACAGCTGTAATTATACTGAGATTACATGACACTCAGGTGGACTCTATTTACTAATTAGTAACCCCCCCCCCGTGGGTGCAGGGGCGGCGCCGGTGGAATGGGAGTCCTTCTCCCAGCGATCGTAGAGGGAAAAGAGAGAGAGACATCGGATGTTTAGAGCGCAGGGAACACAGCAACAACAGTTTTAATTTCAATTGCCCGCCGCTCGCTGGCAGATACAGCCCCCCCTCCTGGCCCTGGGACTTTGATAGACAGATCACCCATCCAATCCTGGTGACGGGTGATCTGTCAATCAAAGTTCCCCCGGCCAGGGGGCGGGGCTGTATATGGCGTTGAGCGGCGGGGAATGCGGCAAATGAAATGAAAGCCGTTATCGCTGTGTTCCCTGCACTGATCACTGCTCTCCTGTTCCTCCCCTGCACAGGTAGGCTGAATCGTGGGCACAAGGCTGCATTTGGTGGGCACAAGGCTGCATTTGGTGGGCACTAGTGTTGCTCACGAATATTCGCATTGCGAATATTCGCTACGAATATTGCATATTCGAGTATTCGCGAATATCTCGAATATCGCGGCGAATATTCGCTATTTCGAATATTCGATATTTTTCAAATTTCGCAAAAAAATTCGCAATAAAATTCGCAATAGCGAAAATTCGCAAATTTTTTTTTTATCAAATATCACGAATATTCGATATTAACGAATATTCGCAACCGCATATGTGAAATTTCGCTTTTTTTTTATATAAAATATACCGAATATTCGTAAATATCGAATATTCGTGATATTTTATAAAAAAAAAATAAAAATCGCGAAATTTCACATTAGCGAAAATTCGCATTAGCGAAAATTCGCATTGGCGAAAATTCGCAATTTTTTTTTTTTTTTTTTTTTTTTATAAAATATCACGAATATTCGATATTAACGAATATTCGCGAATATTCTTCGAAATATTCGCGAAATATCGCGAAATCGAATATGGCGTATTCCGCTCATCACTAGTGGGCACAAGGCTGCATTTGGTGGGAACAAGGCTGCACGGTGGGCACAAGGCTGCACGGTGGGCACAAGGCTGCATGGTGGGCACAAGGCTGCATTTGGTGGGCACTGGGCACAAGGCTGCATTTGGTGGGCACAAGGCTGCATTTGGTGGGAACAAGGCTGCATTTGGTGGGCACTGGGCACAAGGCTGCATTTGGTGGGCACAAGGCTGCATGGTGGGAACTGGGCACAAGGTTGCATTTGGTGGGCACTGGGCACAAGGCTGCATGGTGGGCACAAGGCTGCATGGTGGGAACTGGGCACAAGGCTGCATTTGGTGGGCACTGGGCACAAGGCTGCATTTGGTGGGCACAAGGCTGCATGGTGGGAACTGGGCACAAGGTTGCATTTGGTGGGCACTGGGCACAAGGCTGCATGGTGGGCACAAGGCTGCATGGTGGGCACAAGGCTGCATGGTGGGAACTGGGCACAAGGCTGCATTTGGTGGGCACTGGGCACAAGGCTGCATTTGGTGGGCACAAGGCTGCATGGTGGGAACTGGGCACAAGGTTGCATTTGGTGGGCACTGGGCACAAGGCTGCATGGTGGGCACAAGGCTGCATGGTGGGCACAAGGCTGCATGGTGGGAACTGGGCACAAGGCTGCATTTGGTGGGCACTGGGCACAAGGCTGCATTTGGTGGGCACTGGGCACAAGGCTGCATGGTGGTCACTGGGAACAAGGCTTCATGGTGGGCACAAGCCTTCATGGTGGGCACTGGGCACAAGGCTGCATTTGGTGGGCACTGGGCACAAGGGTGCATGGTGGGCACAAGCCTTCATGATGGGCACTGTGTACAAGGCTGCATGGTGGGCACAAGTCTTCATGGTGGGCACTGGGCACAAGGCTGCATGGTGGGCACAAGCCTTCATGGTGGGCACTGGGCACAAGGCTGCGTTTGGTGTGCACTGGGCACAGGGCTGCATGGTGAGCACAAGGCTGCATTGGTGGGTACTGGGCACAAGGCTAATGGTTCACATAGCTCACAGCATCACGGGTCAGGTAGAGGGCCCCTTAGCAGGTTTTCCTTTCCCACTTTGTAAAACATTTCTGATGTCAGTTAAACCCCCCCGGGGGCCAGACTGTCCAATAGACAGAGGCAGATCGAATTCTCGCTCAGCACAAATACACGAATTGACATGATTTTGGCGTCTTTCGGACACGAAAGTTCTGTTATTTTAATTGTCGAGAAGTGGAAAATAATTATGCAGGGAGGGGGCTGTGCGTCTGAGGGGGGATATCGGGGGACTCGGCACTCTGTGTCTCTGTTGTCAAATTTACTGTTTTCAATAAAATTCCATTCGGCACGCGGACAGGAGAAGAGGGACTGCGGCGGAGATTATATTGCAGCATAAAGTGCACCAGATAATTGGATCTCCACTCAAGGGCCTCTTGTGGGTGGAAGGCTTGTTTGTGCCTCATTATCTTAAAGTTTTCCCGTGTCTCAAAATCTATCAAACTTTGTCCAAAGGTACAAATAATGCACACCGAGGAGGATACCGACATTTAAAGGACGACTCCAGGCACAGATATACATGTATGTACTATCTACATATATATATATACAGGGCTGCCATCAGGAATTATGGGGCCCCTTACACAGCTTCAGGCATGGGCCCCCTGCAGCAGGGGAAGGGGGGGGGGATGCTGGCACCTCAAACTTTGAAGCAGGGGGGTCGGAAACAGCTGGAAAGGCCCAAAGACAGTTCAGTTGACCACAGCAAACCTCGGAAAGGAGTATTTCCGTGTCTTTCCGAGCATTTACGAACGGCTACGAGCGCCGCATACTGGCTGGGATTGGCGCCGCTCAGCTCTGGCTCAGCCCACCTCAGGCCAAATGCGGCACTGCACACCCATTTGGCCTGAATCCGTCTCGTTTTGCGAGACAACACTAGAGGGCCAGATTCTCGTACGGCGGCGTAAGTACGAGCGGGGCGTAGCGTACCGTATTTACGCTACGCCGCCGCAACTTAGGACGCAAGTGCCGTATTCTCAAAGCACTTGCGTCCTAAGTTACGGCAGCGTAGCGTAAGTGGGCCAGCGTAAGCCCGGGTAATTCAAATAAGGCTTGGAGTGGGCGTGTTTGCATGGTAATCAACCGTGACTCCACGTAATTGACGCTTTTTCCGAACGGTGCATGCGCGGTCCGTGGACGTATCCTAGTGCGCATGCTCAAAATTACGTTCACGTCAAAACCAATGAGTATTTGCGGCGTAACTTACGCAAAGCCCTATTCGCGAAGGATTTACGCAAACGACTTAAAAGACGGAAAATTTGACGCTGACCCGACGTCCATACTTAACATTGCGTACGCCTCATACAGCAGGGGTAACTTTACGCCGGACTTACGCTTACGCAAATAGCGTAAAATACGACGACCGGGCGCAAGTACATTCGTGAATCGGCGTATCTAGCTCATTTGCATATTCGACGCCTAAATCGGCGGAAGCGCCACCTAGCGGCCAGCGTAAATATGCAACTAAGATACGACGGCGTGAGAGACTTACGCCAGACGTATCTTAGCAAAATTCCGGCGTATCTTGTTTTCTGAATACAGAAAATAGATACGCCGGCGCATTTTAGAAGTTACGCGGCGCACCTCGAGATACGCCGACGTAACTGCTTTAAGAATCTGGCCCATTGCCTTTAAGGTCCCGTCAGGCCGTGTACACACACGGCAGAGAACCTCGACGGGCAGAACACATCGTTCCGCCCGTCGAGGTTCTCTGCTGGCCGTCGAAATCGGCGACCCGCCCGTCGGGAATGGCAACCAGCCATTCATCCAGGCGGGCCGTCGAGCAAAAAGAGAGCGTGCTCTCTTTTCGCTCGACGGGATTCCCGACGGGCGGGGCGCGCCAAAAGCGTACACATGGCCGAGGTCCTCGCTGGAATGCAGCTTCCAGCGAGGTTCTCGCTGGTTTTCCCAGCGAGAACCTCGGTCGTGTGTACGCCGCCTCAGAGTTTTTTTTCTTCTGTTCTTTGATGTATTAATAGGGATGTTGCCAATCTCCACCTTCTCCCACCAGAGCTGAACTACTCTTCGGCAACATTGAGGAGCGTAGATGCAGTGGTCAGGCAATATTGAGGAGAATAGGCGCAGTGGTTGGGTAAAGTACTTGACAGTTTTCATTTTGTACATTTTTTATAATTTTACTGAAATTTGGTTGTGTCCCGCCCTCCCTCCTCACTGGCTGTGATTGGCAGCAGCAGGAACCAATGGCTGCCACTGATGCCATTCTTGTCCAGTGAGGAGTGAGATAGCTGGTGCTTTGGGGCGCAGCGCTGGAACGAGATTAGGCTCAGGTAAGTATGGGGAGGCTTTAGAACCACGTTGAGTCTGAGTCTCCACCAGTGGCGGTGCGTGTATAGAGGGCGCTGGAGCGCCAACCCCTCCGGCTCCCGCACACGCCACTGACAATATACATAGGGCCAGATTCAGGTAGATGGGCGCATCTTTATTCTGGCGTAACGTTGCTCATTTACGTTACTCCGCCGAAACTTTAGGAGAAAGTACTGTATTCACAAAGCACTTGCTCCTAAAGTTGCGGCGGCGTAGCGAAAATGGGCCGGCGTAATTCAAATTGGGTGGGTAGGGGGCGTGAAGTATTTAAACTAGGCGTGATCCCGCGGCGAACGCACTGCGCATGCGCCGGCCGTCAATGTATCCCAGTGCGCATGCTCCACATTAGGACGGTGTTTTCTACGTGAACGTCAATGACGTCAATCCCCATTCACGGACGAGTTACGCAAACGACGTGAAACTTTTTCAATACGACGCGGTCACGACGGCCATACTTAACATAGGATACGCCTGCTTTTTGTTGCTTTATCTTTACGCCGGGAAACCCCTTACGGAAACGTCGTAAAGTGACTGCGTCGGGCCCGCGTACGTTCGTGAATTGGCGTACCTCGCTGATTTACATATTCTCGGCGTAAATCAGCGGGAACGCCCCTAGCGGCCATTTTAAAATTGCAGTTCCGATACGACGGTGAAATACAATTACGCCGCTCGTATCTGAACTCAATCCCGGCGTTTCTTGTTTTCTGAATATAGAAAACAGATACGACGGCGTAGGTTAGAAGTTACGCGGCTTATCTACAGATAAGAGAGCCGCGTAACTTCTACCTGAATCTGGCCCTATGTATTGCCGCCGAATATTCAGATGGCCGGCCCCCTGGTGAGAGCCAGCCATTAAAATAACACCAGCGGCTTTCTGATTACAGCCCTCAGGCTGTAGTCGGCTTCCAGATGCTTATCCTCGGGATGCACGGTGTGTGCGTTCCTTGGATAAGAGTGACAGGCGTCTCAGCCAATCAGGTTCGCCTGATTGGCTGAAGCGTCAACAAGGGTGGGAGAACACATCGAGGGACGGAAGAAGCACGGCTGACCCTAAAAGGTAAGTGCCAGACGGAGGGGGGGAATTTTCGGGGCACAATGGCTACAATTGCTGGGCACAGTGGTAACAATTGCTGGGCACAGTGGTGACAATTGATGGGCACAGTGGTGACAATTGATGGCACAGTGGTGACAATTGATGGCACAGTGGTGACAATTGATGGGCACAGTGGTGACAATTGTGTAAATTATACAAATGAGCTACTTACGCAGATTCACGAGCGTACTTGCGACGGCGCGTCGTAGTTTACGTCATTTGCGTTAGCGTTATAGCGGCGTAAGGTTACCCCTGCTATAGCAGGCGCAGCCGATGTTAAGTATAGACGTCGGGACAGCGTCGAATTGAACGTCGGTTACGTCGTTTGCGTAAATCGTTCGGGAACGGGGCTCGACGTTAGTCACGCTCGACGTTAGTTACATTGAGAAAAAAGCGACGTGATTTCGCGCATGCGCACTGGGAACGTCCACGGACGGTGCATGCGCCGTCCAAAAAAAAAACGTCACTTACTTGGGGTCATGATTCATTTGCATGAATCACGCCCCCATCTTCCAAATTTGATTTGCGCGGCCTTCCGCCGCCACAAATACACTACGCCACCGTACGGATTCCTTCTAGACAATTGGTTGATATGGAGAAGAGACAGAGAGGTAATTTAGGTAAATATATGTATTTTCTTCATAAAGGACAACAAACTTTATCTTTTCTGGTTTGCGTATCTCATCATCCTCCCTCGTGAAGAGTACAGCGGGGGCCATTTGTTTGGCGAGTACATTATGTATGGTACGTGGCGGGGTTGCCAAGCTTCTGCTCCGCACACCTCCAATCATGTTTCTCAGCGCGCCGGGCTGATTGTTCTCTTCCCGGCACTGTTTACCTGACCTTCGAATTTTTCAGTTACACTTTCAATTTGCAGTAAACAAAGCAGATTAATCACTGGCACTCCTGCTGCTTGTACTTGTCACCTGGGTTTAGATGGATGGAGCCGTGTTAAGAGTCGCTTTTAAATGGAAGTTCGGCAAGAAAGCCTTTCCATTGGCCCGAGAAAGCCTCCCCCTTCCCTCGTCGCGTCCCTGGTGTCCCGGCGATATGAACACCGTTAAAATGCCATTTATATTGTCGCCTGTCCCTTTCCCAGGTTCTGCAGATGAAGGTTGAAGGCCCTCGGCCCGCTGTGATCCGCTCGACCCTGAGGCCATGACAGTTATTGATGAACAGCTCTTGGCCGGGTTATATAGCCGGGCTCTTGGATTTACCGGTACACATGTAGCACTACCCCCGAAGGAGCTGCTAAATAATTTCGAATTCAAATTGAAATCGGAAAAAATTTAAATCAAATTCTAAAACAAATCCTATTCAAATCGAATTCAAAAACAATTCGGATCAAAAACAAATTCGAATGAAAATTCAAAGCAAATTTGAATCAAAATCTAAAAAAATATAAATCGATTTCTAAAAAAGAGTACAATAAAAATAGAATATAAAATAATAAAACAATGGAATGAAAATCAAAGAATAGTAAAGAACAGAATAGAATTTCGTAGAATGTAATCAAATACAATAATACAAATACATACAATCAAATTCGGTTGAAATAATTTCCAATCCGGTTGAAATATCATCGAATTTGGTTGAAATATTACCGATAGCGGATGAAATATTATTAAATTCTGTTGAAATATTTACGAATTCGACCGGGTTTTTCTAATTCGGTCGAAAACTAATTCCGAAAACCAATTTAACAAATTTAACAAATCTAACTTAACAAAATGTATTAAATAACGAATTAAAACGAAACAAATGTTTTCCTTTTGCACATGTCTAATATACGCATTTATAGCCGGATTCACAAAGCACTTACGCCGACCTATCTCCAGATACGCCGTGTAAGTACAAATATGCGCCGCCGTATCTGTGCGCCGGACCCACAAACTTAGATACGCCTAAAAACAGACTTCATCCCACCGACGTAACTTGCCTACGCCGGCGTAGAGCGGGCGCATATTTACGCTGGACGCATGTGGCGCTCCCATTGATTTTCTATGCAAATATGCAAATGAGGGAGAAGACGCCGATTGACGAACGTACTTGCGCCCGGCGCATGATTTAAGCGGTGTGCGTAAGTTTTGCGTCCGGCGTAAAGTCATTCCCCATAGATGAGGCGCAACCCATGCAAAGGTACGGAGCAGGGAACACAAGCCTACGTATTGTACGTTGGACGTCTGTGAATATGGGCCGACGTGGGTGTGGCTGGGCGTAGGTTACGTTCACGGCGTACACAGCGATCCGGCGTATCTTAGGCAGTTGTTCCGACGTGGTTGTGCGCATGCGCACGGGGATACGTCCATGTCTCGACGCATGCGCAGTTTGTTTTAAGTACTTGTCTGGCGCCCGGCACATCATTTGCATGGGGTCACGCTTCATTAGCATGGATCACGCCCACTTCCAGCCCACTTCCACTTACGCCTACGAATATACGCCGGCGCAGAGTTGGGAGCATTTGCTTTGTGAATTCCATGCTTCCCTCTCCGCGCTGCGCCGGCGTAGCGCAAAAGAGATACGCTACGGCGGCATAAATATGCGCCGATGTCTGTGAACCCGGGCAATACACTGTATATATATAAATAAAATAAATAATACACAGTATATATAGCAAGTCACATTCAAGGACGGCGACGATCTACCAGAAGACGTTGAAATAAACATAAAATAAACTTTCACTCGCAGGAAGAGTTAAGCTACAAATGCAGTCGGGAGATAAAAATAAAAAAAAAATAAAAAGAAGTCCATTACTCATCAAATGCAAAACACGACATATGTTCGCTTTCCGAAAACGCCCGCGTCCGCTGGCAATAAATAAAAGATTCTCCGCCGTAAATTGCGATCAGCGAGAGATTTTTTTTTTTTTTACCAATCTGTACGTTTCGGGAAAGTTCCAGATTACTAATGGTTTAATAAATTTGGAAATGAAAAAACAATGGGCCAGATTCACGTATTCCAGAGCATCTTTGCTCTGGAGTAACGCTTCTGATTTGCGTTGCGCTGCCGAAATTTTAGGAGCAAGTGCTGTCATTCACGAAGCACTTGCTCCTAAAGTTGCGGCAGCGCATCACAAATGAGCCGGCGGAATTCAAATGTCGCGGGTACGGGGCGTGTAGTATGCTAACTACGCGCGATCCCGCCGCCAACGTACTGCGCATGCGTCGAGTGTCAAAACATCCCCGTGCGCATGCTCCAAAATCTGTGAATGAACGTCAATGACGTCACATTCCCATTCATGACCGTTTTACGCAAGCGACGTTTTTTTTTTTTTTTTTCGACGCGATGACGACGCCTATACCTAACATAGGATACTCCAGCCCCATGTAGGTATATCTATGCGCCGCGTATCCCGTCCGGAAACGTCGTATCGTCATTGCGTCGCGCCGGATTTCGCTTGTGAATTGCCGATTTCCGCTCATTAACATATTTTTTGAGCGTAAATCGGCGGGAACGCCCCCGGCGCCATTTTTAAGTTGAAGTAACGATGCGATGGCGAAACTCAGTTACGCTGCTCGCATCGGAACTTCAACCCGGCGTTTCTTGTTTTCTGGTTACAGAAAACAGAAACGCCGGCTCAAAGCCACAGTTAGGCTGGCGGATCACTCGATCCGCCAGCGTAACCTTTGCTGAATCTGGCCCTAAATATTTTTCTCTCTCTGTCAGCTCATCCTGCGCATCTGTTTTGCTTCGTCAAAAAAACGTTTTTTGTTTTTTTTAAATCAAGTAATTAACCACTTCCATACCGGGCCCATTCCGGCACTTCTCTCCTACATGCAAAAATCATAATTTTTCTGTTAGAAAATTACTCAGGACCCCCAAACACTATGGGCCAGATTCAGAAAGAATTAGATTCCCACAGAGATACTCTACGCCGCTGTACTTTACCTGGCTCTAGGAGGAATTCAGAGAGATTTTGGCCCGTAAGGTACGGCGGCGTAGTGTATTTCTCCCGGCGGAATCAAAATACGCGAATAGGGGGCGTGAGGCATTTAAATTAAGCGCGTCCCCGCCGCGATCGAACTGCGCATGCTCCGTTCAGAAATTTCCCGCCGTGCATTGCGCGAAATCACGTTGTTACGTCATTTTTTTTTTTGAGTAGCGTCGTTTACGGACATTCCTATTCCCGGACGACTTACGCAAAAAAAAAATTGAAAGTCGACGCGGGAACGACGGCCATACTTAACATGGGCCGCGTAACGTTAGATCAGCTAAAAGCTGGTTTAACTTTACGTACGAAAAAATGACGTACGCGATTGCGAACGACGCTCGTATCTTCGTGGATCTCCGTAAAAAGCTCATTTGCATACCCCGACGCTGAAAACGACGCGAACTCCACCCAGCGGCCGCAAAAATATCGCAGCGTAGATCCGAAGGCGTACCAAGACGTAAGCCTGTCAGATCGAAGCCCAACGCCGCCGTATCATGGTTTGAGGATTCAAACTAGTGATACGGCGCGCAAAATTTGAAATTACTCGTGTCTAACACCAGTTACACAGGCGTAATCGCTCTCTGAATCTGGCCCAATATATGTTTTTTTAGCAGACACCCTAGGGAATAAAATGGCGGTCATTGCAACGTTTTATCTCGCACGGTATTTACGCAACAATTTTTCAAATGCCTTTTACTTTTTTTAAATAACGGTTTCCTGAATTAAAAAATAACAAAACAGTAAAGTTAGCCCAATTTATTTGTATAATGTGAAAGACGACGTTACGCCGAGTAAATAGATACCAAACATGTCACGCTTTAAAATTGCGCACACTCATGGAATGGCGCCAAACTTCAGTACTTAAAAATCTCCATAGGCGTCGTTTATTTTTTTTTACAGGTTACAAATTTAGAGTTACAGAGGAGGTCTAGTGCTAGAATTGTTGATTGCGCTCTAACGCACGCGGCGTCACCTCACATGTGGGGTTTGAACGGTGTTTACATATGTGGGCGGGACTTACGTGTGTGTTCGCTTCTGAGCGCGAGCTACCGGGGACAGGGGCGTTTAAAAACATATAAATATTATTTTATTTTTTATTTTACTCAATTTATTTAATTTTTACACTTTTTTTGCCATTTTTTTTAAACTTTTATTCCTATTACAAGGAATGTAAACATCCCTTGTAATAGGAATAGTGTGTGACAGGTCCTCTTTATGGAGAGAGGCGGGGGCAATAAGACCTCCCCCTCCCCCCACATCTCTCCTCCAGGGTGGAAAGCATGCGATCGCTAAAAAAAAATTCACAGATCTCATGCTTTTAGCCGGGGTTGCGGCTGTGTTTACATTCCTGGACCCGGGCGTGACGTCATCACATCGTGCCCGGGCCTCCGACGATCATAGAGATGAATGGTGACCATCTGGTCACCAGTCTACTCTATGCTATCCATCCAACGCCGGTGGATCGTTTCTCCGGGTTTCCGATGGTGCGGGAGAGCCCGGAGAAGCACCGGATGTCGGCGGGAGGGGGGGACGTCCCCTCTCGCCGCCTATAAGAACGATCAAGCGGTGGAACCGCCGCTATGATCGTTCTTATGGTGCAGGGAATCGCCGGCAGAAGAGATGGATATCGGAATGATGCCTGTGGCTGCCCCATCATTCAGATATCCCCACTGAAAGTCCAGGACATCATATGACGTCTATGGGTGGGAAGTGGTTAAAGCAAAACCGCAGACAAAAATAACAAAAAATAAAAGGGTAGACCCTTAAAAAATAAAATAACACAATGGCTTTTGCTGCAATATTCACCTCCAATCCAGAGATTTCCCCCGCAGTACTTTTTTTCTGCCACTAGATGTCTGTAGTCTCATGACCAGCATCATTTTTTAATGAAGTAATTAAAACAGAACAAAACTAGCAAGAAAAAAAAAATAAACAAAAAAATAAATAAAAAACAATATATTTTTCTCTCTCTGTCAGGTCATCCTGCGCATCTGTTTTGCTTCGTCAAAAAATCTTTTTTTTTTTTTATCAAGTAATTAAAGCAGGACTGCAGACAGAAAAAAAAAAGAAAAAAAAAAGACCATTAAAAAATAACAAAATGGCTTTTGCTGCAATATTCACCTCCAATCCAGAGATTTCCCCCCGCAGTACTTTTTTTCTGCCACTAGATGTCTGTAGTCTGATGGTCAGCATCATTTTTTTTTTAATCATGTAATTAAAACAGAACAAAACTATCAAGAAAAAATAAATAAACAAAAAAATAAATAAAAAACAATATATTTTTCTCTCTCTGTCTGCTCATCCTGCGCATCTGTTTTGCTTTGTTAATTATTATTTTTTTTTATCAAGTAATTAAAGCAGGACTGCAGACAAAAAATAACAAGAAAAAAAATAGACCATTAAAAAATAAAAATAACAAAATGGCTTTTGCTACAATATTCACCTCCAATCTAGAGATTCCCCTGCGGTACTTTTATTCTGCCACTAGATGTCTTCAGTCTGATGGTGAGCATCCTTTTTTAATCAAGTAATTAAAACAGAACAAAACTAGCAAGGAAAAAAAATAATAATAAAAAAAAATATATATATATATATATATATTTTTTTTTTTCTCTCTGTCAGCTCACTCTGCGCATCTGTTTTGCTTCGTTAATTTTTTTTTTTAATCAAGTAATTAAAGCAGGACTGCAGACAAAAAATAACAAGAAAAAAAAATAGACCATTAAAAAATAAAATAACACAATGGCTTTTGCTGCAATATTCACCTCCAATCTAGAGATTCCCCCCGCAGTACTTTTATTCTGCCACTAGATGTCTTCAGTCTGATGGTGAGCATCCTTTTTTAATCAAGTAATTAAAACAGAACAAAACTAGCAAGGAAAAATAAATAAACAAAAAATAAATAAAAATAAATAAGAAAAATATAATTTTCTCTCTCTGTCAGCTCATCATGCGCATCTGTTTTGCTTCGTTAAAAAAATCTTTTTTTTTTTTATCAAGTAATTAAAGCAGGACTGCAGACAAAAATAACAAAAAAAATAAATAAAATAGTAGACCATTAAAAAATAAAATAACAAAATGTTTTTTGCTGCAATATTCACCTCCAATCCAGAGATTTCCCCCCGCAGTACTTTTTTTCTGCCACTAGATGTCTGTAGTCTCATGACCAGCATCATTTTTTAATGAAGTAATTAAAACAGAACAAAACTAGCAAGAAAAAATAAATAAACAAAAAAATAAATAAAAAACAATATATTTTTCTCTCTCTGTCAGGTCATCCTGCGCATCTGTTTTGCTTCGTCAAAAAATCTTTTTTTTTTTTTATCAAGTAATTAAAGCAGGACTGCAGACAGAAAATAACAAGAAAAAAAATAGACCATTAAAAAATAAAATAACAAAATGGCTTTTGCTGCAATATTCACCTCCAATCCAGAGATTTCCCCCCGCAGTACTTTTTTTCTGCCACTAAATGTCTGTAGTCTGATGGTCAGCATCATTTTTTAATCGAGTAATTAAAACAGAACAAAACTAGCAAGGAAAAATAAATATACAAAAAAATAAAAAATTCTCTCTCTGTCAGCTCATCCTGCGCATCTGTTTTGCTTCGTTAAAAAATATTTTTTTATTTTTTTTAATCAAGTAATTAAAGCAGGACTGCAGACAAAACTAGCAATAAAAATAAATAAAAATAGATCTTTTTTTTTTTAATGAAGTAATTAAAACAGAACAAAACTAGCAAGGAAAAATAAATAAACAAAAAATAAATAAAAATAAATAAGAAAAATATATTTTTCTCTCTCTGTCTGCTCATCATGCGCATCTGTTCTGCTTTTTTAAAAAATCTTTTTTTTTTTTTTAATCAAGTAATTAAAGCAGGACTGCAGACAAAAATAACAAGAAAAAATAAATAAAAGAGTAGACCATTAAAAAATAAAATAAGAAAATGTTTTTTTGCTGCAATATTCACCTCCAATCCAGAGATTTCCTCCCGCAGTACTTTTTTTCTGCCACTAGATGTCTTCAGTCTGATGACCAGCATCGTTGTTTAATCAAGTAATTAAAACAGAACAAAAGTAGCAAGAAAAAATTAAAAGACAAAAAAAAATAAAAGACAAAAAAAATAAAA
Organism: Rana kukunoris; assembly: GCA_029574335.1. Lineage (NCBI taxonomy): Eukaryota > Metazoa > Chordata > Amphibia > Anura > Ranidae > Rana > Rana kukunoris. The sequence goes on along the minus strand of CM056052.1, from coordinate 559,889,586 downwards.
AATATTTTTCTCTCTCTGTCAGCGAATACTGCGCATATGTTTTGCTTCTCCAAAAAAACATATACATTTTAATCAAGTAATTAACCTCTTTACACCCGCACGCCGTCATATGACGTCCAAAAGGGGGATCTTTTTTCCTGGGTGGGCGTCATATGACGTCCTGTACTTTCCTGCACCTAGAGGCATCATTCAGATATCATTTTCTTCCTGCGCACCGCAAGAACGATCATAGCGGTGGGAGGGGGGGGATGCCATCCGGTGCTTCTCCGGGCTCCCCCGTCCCATCGGGGGCCCGGAGAAAGGATCGCCCTGCACCGGATGTGCAGAATACAGATGACCAGTCATCTCTATGACCGTCGGAAGGAGCCGGGCGCGATGTGATGACGTCACGCCTGGGTACCCGGAAATAAACAAACCACAATTGCGGCTAGTAATAATGAGATCTGTGAATTTTTTTTTTTCCTGATCTCATGCTTTCCAGCCTGAAGGAGAGATGTGGGGGGAGGGGGAGGTCTTATTGACACCGCCTCTTTCCATAAAGAGGACCTGTCACACACACCATTCCTATTACAAGAGATGTTTACATTCCTTGTAATAGGAATAAAAATGATCGGGAAAGAAAAAATGTAAAAAAAAAAAGTGTAAAAAATAAATAAGTAAAATAAATAAATAAATACATAAAAATAAAAACGCCCCTGCCCCCGGTAGCTCGCACTCAGAAGCGAACTCGCACTTAAGTCCCGCCCACGTATGTAAACGTCGTTCAAACCACACATGTGAGGAGTCGCCGCGTGCGTTAGAGCGCGTGCAACAATTCTCGCACTAGACCTCCTCTGTAACTCTAAACTGGTAACCTGTCAAAAAAATTAAAGCGTCGCCTATGGAGATTTTTAAGTAACGAAGCGCCATTCCACGAGTGTGCGCAATTTTAAAGCGTGGCGTGTTAGGTATCTATTTACTCGGCGTAACATCGTCTTTCATATTTTACAAAAAAAAAAATGGGCCAACTTTACTGTTTTGTTATTTTTTTAATTCATGAAACCGTTATTTAAAAAAATAAAAGGCATTTGAAAAATTGTTGCGCAAACACCGTGCGAGATAAAAAGTTGCAATGACCGCCGTTTTATTCCCTAGGGTGTCTGCTAAAAAAAAAAAACATATATAGGGCCAGATCCACAGATACGCCGCCATAATTTCAAAATTGCGCCGGCGTATCTTTATTTTGTATTCACAAAACAAGATACGCCGGAATTACGCTAAGATACGGCTGGCGTAAGTCTATTACGCCGTTGTATCTTAGTTGCATATTTACGCTGGCCGCTAGGGGGGCGCTTCCGTTGTTGTTCCACATAGAATATGCAAATGAGCTAGATACGCCGATCCACGAACCTACGTACGCCCGGCGCAGTGTTTTTACGTCGTTTTCATAAGCGTAGGTCCGGCGTAAAGTTACCCCTGCTGTATAGAGGCGCACGTCATGTTAAGTATGGACGTCGGGCCAGCGTCGAATTTTCTGCCGTTCACGTCGTTTGCGTAAACCGTTCGCGAATAGGGATTTGCGTAAGTTACGTTCACGTCGTTTTCATTGACTATTTTTGACGTGATTTTGCGCATGCGCACTGGGATATCTCCGCGGACAGCGCATACGCCGTTAAAAAAAAAAACGTCCTTTACGTGGGGTCAAGCTGATATAAGTTAAATCACGCCCACATCTTTCTAATTTGAATTATATATCAGACAGGAGGCTCATATCTTGCATTATCTTTCTTTTAATGCTCATAGCAGAAACATTTCCATATTTTGTAATATCATAAACATTCTTTCCCATGAAGTGGTGAAAAAGAAACTACATTTCCCAGCAGTCCCAGCACTAGTGCTAGTCACGCCTCCCGATGACCTGTATATATAGAACTGCACTGGTGTATTCCCTCCTCTTTCTTTCTGCTCATGGCTAAGATAAGTACCTGTGTTTTTTGTTGTCTTTATGTGAGGTATTGACATTCCAGTATCCTCAGGGGTTTGCGGGCTACACTGTTAGTCATCCGCTTGCATCAGGGACGCGGCGCGGGTCCCAACACTCACACTACCCCTCGGCTCTCTCTCTTTTCTCTGTCTCTCCGGGCGCCATTTTTCTGCGTCTTCTCCCCGTCCCCTTCCCGCCACTTTGCGCGTTCACGGAAGGGGAGAGGGCGGGTTTACCAGCAGACGCGCTTCTGTTAGGAGACGCGCCTAGATTACCGCCCTTCTTCTTCAGCTCTTCAACCAATCCCTGCGCTCTCGCGGATCTCGCGAGACTACGCCTGTTTCCTGTGTTCTCCCCTCCTCACCGCATCACCAGTGGCTGCCGAGCGGTGAGGAGAGCGGTACTACCATTAGATTATACCTCTTACGGAGCACTTGTTAGAAAGTGGTCTTTTTTTATAGCTGTGTTCAGTAGCGAGATTCACTCTTCCCCTCACGCCCTAGCTAATACCTACTGTAGATTGTACTCACGCCATGTCAGCTCCAGGCTTAACCCCTGAGTCCCCACAATTGCTGACTGTGGCCCAGATACAGGAGCTCATTAGTAGCTCTATCCAGGCTGCCTTGGCATCCAATAATAACCCCTCCAATAATCAACATGAGGCGGTCAAGAAGGGCAAGGCCCCTTGCAAGCGAAAGCATCTGACTGCTTGTCTCGACTCCCCGGCAGGGGAAGTAGAATCTATGCATGAGGCAGGACCTTCCACGGCCTGCCATCCCAGCCATCCTATCAGTGAACGACCCTTGATACACACGGAGATTTCCCTAAAGAAATTTAAAACCATCCATCGGGCTAAACCCGATTCATTTAATGATGATTCAGATGATGAAGCATCTGAAGGATCCCTGATAGTAACTTCTAATGATTCTGAATCTGAACAAGAGGATGCTGGGCTGATGGCTACTGAGAGAGCAGCCAACCCGGATTTGCCATCCGAAATAATTCTGGACTCCCAAGGGGAACCATTCTTTAATCCGGAAAACATATCACATCCCAGATCCGGGGATTGGGCACCCCTGCCGCAAGTGTCCCAATATGTGGAACACTGGACGAGGAAGATCTTAGACAGATCTAATAGAAATAAACTGAGGTCCGAATGCCACAGACCGTTCATTCCTAAAAAAGTGGCGTTAACTCCTGAAATTGATCCGGTCCTTCTTAAGTATTTGACCAAATCAGGCAAACATACTAAAAAGGGCATAGAACGCTCTTTTAAATCGATCCAGGATCGTATTTTAGATCTCCTAGGTCCCTTGACCAAAATATTGAACTTATCCGAGCAGGCAACCGCCACTGGAGGTTCAGTAGATCTAGTACAGTTGAGGGGTTGGGCACAGCGGGCCATTTGCCTTTTAGGCTCAGCCAACACGACCTGCGCTATTGAACGTCGCAGGTCGATTTTGATGAAACTTGACCCACAACTCTCGCATTTAGCGGAGTCAGATCCAGGCCCCTCAGCAGAGGGCCTTCTCTTCGGAGACGACCTGATGAAGAACATCAATAGGTTTGTAGGCCTGTTCAATAGTTTGGACAAAGCCCAAACATCCCTAAGGAAGTCGGGCGCTATATCTAAGGTTTTTAACAGGGCCGGCAGAGGGAGAGGCCGATCTGCCGGCCGAGGCAATCATTACAGGGCCTACCCTAGGGCATCTACTCCTTCCTACTCGCCCGGGCAGCAGCAGTACTCCGTGCCGGTGGCACAACCGGCTCCATTTTTCCCCCCTAGAGGACGTTCATGGAGAGGACGAGGGGGCAGAGGCTTCCCCAGATCCCGCCCACCCTCCGGTGAGTACATCACTGAACTACCATTCTCACATACCGATAGGGGGCAGACTGAGACATTTTACCCACGTCTGGTACACGATTACAGCAGACGCTTGGATATTATCCACAGTAGCGGGTTACATCATAGACTTCATATCTCAACCGGTCAGGTCGGTACATCCATATCCCATGCATTTCTCAGACCAAAATGCACGTCTCATAGACGGGGAATTACTGGACCTCGTTCTAAAACAAGCAGTGATAGAAGTCGATCCTTTGTCCCCCGGTTTCGTAAGCAACCTTTTCCTAGTAAAGAAAAAGGAGGGAGGCTACCGACCGGTAATAAATTTAAGAGAATTAAACCAACACGTGACGTACCGCCACTTCAAGATGGAGGGAATTCATCTATTGAGAGACCTTCTGATCCCAGGAGATTGGCTAGTCAAAATAGATTTAAAGGATGCGTATCTCACGATACCGATGCATCCCTCTTCCCAAAGATTCCTCAGATTCCTATGGAGGGACCGTATGTGGCAGTTTACGTGCCTACCCTTCGGCCTATCATCAGCTCCATGGTGCTTCACCAAAATAATGAAACCAGTAGTGGCTGCACTACGGTGCAGAGGAGTACGCCTGATAATCTATCTGGACGATCTCCTAATTATGGCCTGCTCAAAAGCACAGCCCGATCTACACAAATGTTGGACAGTGTCCCTACTCGAGGAACTAGGTTTCCTCATCAATCACAAGAAGTCTATACTCTCTCCAGCTCAAGAGATGGAATTTTTAGGATTCTCTGTGGACACCAGACAAGCGGTACTACGATTACCCAAATCCAAACTGGCCCTGATCCGGAAAGAGATCAGAGCAGTTTTACACAAGGGTCAAATTTCGCTGAGAATCATCTCACACATAGTCGGACTTTTATCAGCCTCCATTCAAGCAATATTCCCAGCTCCATTGCATTACCGGGCATTACAACGCCTCAGGACCCTCCACTTGCGACAAGGCCTCCGCTATTCGGACAAAGTCAATCTTTGTTCGGAATCGGAGGAGGAGTTGCGGTCGTGGCTTCAACATGCTGTCGAGTGGAACGGCAAGACTATCTTCAGCTCTCGTCCGGACGTCATCTTGGAGTCAGATGCGAGCCGACAGGGCTGGGGAGCTCGTTGTGGCCAAGTTACCACGGGAGGAACATGGTCCGTATACAAATCTTCCCTCCACATCAATGCGCTAGAATTACTGGCGGCACACTTCGCCGTCAGGAGTTTCCTCTCTCAGGGATCCAACGTCTGCGTTCTCTTACGCATGAACAATGTGGCGGCGGTGCAATACATCAACCGCCTAGGGGGCACGAGATCCAAAATATTAGCGGACATTGCGTCCGAATTCTGGAACTTCTGCCTATCCCGCGACATTATCCCGGTGGCGGAATACATTCCAGGGGTGTCCAATTGTGTGGCAGACTGGAATTCCCGGTACCTGACAGATTCCAGCGACTGGACATTGGACAGGTCGGTTTTCCTGGCAATACAAGATCTTTGGGGTCCATTTCACACGGATCTTTTCGCCTCGAGACTCAACCGGCAACTACTCCATTTCTACAGCTGGAGGCCGGACCCAGAAGCAGTAGCAGTGGACGCATTTCTTCAAATGTGGCCAGAGGGGATACATTATGCGTTTCTCCCTTTCACACTAATCACCAGGCTGCTTCTTCACATAGTCAATCAGGGGGCGATGGTTGCACTGATCACTCCTTGGTGGCCGACGCAACCGTGGTTCCCTCGGATTCTGGGAATGTCGATCGACTATCCCAGACTCCTTCCCCAATCGACACATCTATTGACAAATCCAACCAAGGGTCTACACCCGTTACTGTTGGAAGGCAAACTACCCCTCCTTGCATGGTTGGTTTCGGGGTGCCGGATTCGGATACAGACTTTTCACAATCGGCTAGAGACCTCCTCGCCTTGGCCTGGGCCCCAGGGACTAGATCGGCATATCGATCTGCCTGGGGGTTATGGGTTCGTTGGTGTTATCAACGACAGATTGATCCCATTCAGGCCCCTGTCTCGTCAGTAGTAAACTACTTGGCGGAGTCTTACGATACGGGAAAAGCGTATAGCTCCCTCAATGTTTACAGATCTGCTATCTCGGCATACCATTGTCCGGTAAATTCTTTACCTATCGGCAAACATCCACTGGTATGTCGTTTACTCCGCGGCGTAAAATATAAGCGGCCTCCGCGCCCACGCTACCAGTCGACCTGGGATGTGTCCAAGGTCCTCCAGATGTTTTCCTCTTGGGAAGACAACGATCGACTTTCCTTAAAGATTCTATCCCTGAAACTTACTATGCTATTATGCCTAGTTTCCGTAAAAAGAGTCTTGGACGTGAGAGCCCTGGATATTTCCAGGCGTCAATTCTCTCCAGAGGGAGTTAGATTCTCTGTGGTTCGCAGAACCAAAACTAACTTACACTCAGTTTTTTACCCTTTCTTCCAATCGCACCCTCGATTGTGCGTGGTCCGCTGTCTGCAGACATACGAATCCAGCACAGCGACTCTACGTTCTCCGGACTCCTCACAGTTACTAATCTCATATGTACGACCGCACCAACCGGTGTCTTCTGCCACTTTAGCCAGATGGGTGAGACTGGTGATGGAGATGTCGGGTATAGATGTATCCCTCTTTGGTGCACACTCGACCAGAGGGGCGATGGCCACTAAGGTGGTTAGTTCAGGGGGTTCCCTGTCGGACCTCTTTTTGGCAGCCGACTGGTCGTCAGAGTCGACATTTCGTCAATTTTACTTTAGACCAGAGAATCATGTCTCATTCTCTGTCATTACCCCATAGGTATGGGTACAATATGCTATTTATGGGAGGCACTAGATATGGGGTATGTACATGAATCGTGCATTGTATTACATGATATATATATGTATGGCTTTGAACTTGCAAGATATGAGCCTCCTGTCTGATATATAATTCGAGATTTTCCTAGCTTGTGATGGAAAATATTAGTTATATGAAGACAGGAGGCGAGTATCTTCCCTCCCGACCCACCCTATCACGAATATTTATTCTCTTTTCAGGATATTGAATCTACATAAGGGAATCCCGTGGATGCTGATCTCGAGCCCCTGTTGGGCCAAAATTCCTGTTCTACTCTCCCGGTTGGAGGGATTGGCAGCTTGGTTGCCGAGGCTGACACTTCACACCGAGCTATCTTGGACGCTGATTTCGGGGTCCCCGTTGGGACGAAATTTCTGTTCTACTTCCGGTTGGAGTTCTTAACAGCATGGTTGCAGTAAGTCTACTGCATTCCAACATCACTACGGGATTGGCCGGCTAGCCGAAGAGCCGTATTTGGAGTTCTTCCTAGGTTACCCGGTGCCGGCATTCGCTTCAAGAAAGAGGAGGGAATACACCAGAGCAGTTCTATATATACAGGTCATCGGGAGGCGTGACTAGCACTAGTGCTGGGACTGCTGGGAAATGTAGTTTCTTTTTCACCACTTCATGGGAAAGAATGTTTATGATATTACAAAATATGGAAATGTTTCTGCTATGAGCATTAAAAGAGAGATAATGCATAAGATACTCGCCTCCTATCTTCATATAACTAATATTTTCCGTCACAAGCTAGGAAAATCTCGAATTGCGTGGCGTTACGCCGCAACAATTACTCTACGCCGCCGTAACTTACAGTGGAAATTGTTTGTGGATAAGGATATGCCAGCGCCACTTCTTTGTGGATCTGGCCCATAATGTTTGGGGGTTCTGAGTAATTTTCGAGCAAAAGAATGATGATTTGTACATGTGGGAGAGAAGTGCTAGAAAAGGCCCGTTATTGAGGTGGGTATAAAAGCCCGGTATGGAGGTGGTATAAAAGCCTAGTATGAAGGTGGTATAAAAGCCCGGTATGGAGGTGGGTCTAAAAGCCTGGTATGGAGGTGGGTATAAAAGCCCGTAATGGAGGTTGGTATAAAAGCCCGGTATGGAGGTGGGTATAAACGCCCGGTATAGAGGTGGGTATAAAAGCCTGGTATGGAGGTGGTATAAAAGCCCCGTATGGAGGTGGGTATAAAAGCCCGGTATGGAGGTGGGTATAAAAGCCCGGTATGGAGGTGGGTATAAAAGTCCGGTATGGAGGTGGGTATAAAAGTCCGGTATGGAGGTGGGTATGAACACCCGGTATGGAGGTGGGTATAAAAGCCCGTAATGGAGGTGGGTATAAAAGCCCGGTATGGAGGTGGGTATAAAAGCCCTATATGGAGGTGGGTCTAAAAGCCCAGTATGGAGGTGGGTATAAAAGCCTGGTATGGAGGTGGGTATAAAAGCCCGGTATGGAGGTGGTATAAAAGCCCGGTATGGAGGTGGTATAAAAGCCCGGTATGGAGGTCGGTATAAAAGCCCGTTATGGAGGTGGGTATAAAAGCCCGGTATGGAGGTGGTATAAAAGCCCGGTATGGAGGTGGGTATAAAAGCCTGGTATGGAGGTGGGTATAAAAGCCCGGTATGGAGGTGGGTATAAAAGCCCGGTATGGAGGTGGTATAAAAGCCCGGTATGGAGGTGGGTATAAAAGTCCGGTATGGAGGCCCAACATGCAGGGAGCACCATCACATGTGTGAGACTTTTACACAGCGTGGCCACATACAGAGGCCCAACATGCAGGGAGCACCATCACATGTGTGAGACTTTTACACAGCGTGGCCACAGAGGCCCAACATGCAGGGAGCACCATCACATGTGTGAGACTTTTATACAGCGTGGCCACATACAGAGGCCCAACATGCAGGGAGCACCATCACATGTGTGAGACTTTTACACAGCGTGGCCACATACAGAGGCCCAACATGCAGGGAGCACCTTCACATGTGTGAGACTTTTACACAGCGTGGCCACATACAGCGGCCCAACATGCAGGGAGCACCATCACATGTGTGAGACTTTTACACAGCGTGGCCACATACAGAGGCCCAACATGCAGGGAGCACCATCACATGTGTGAGACTTTTACACAGCGTGGCCACATACAGAGGCCCAACATGCAGGGAGCACCTTCACATGTGTGAGACTTTTACACAGCGTGGCCACATACAGAGGCCCAACATGCAGGGAGCACCTTCACATGTGTGAGACTTTTACACAGCGTGGCCACATACAGAGGCCCAACATGCAGGGAGCACCATCACATGTGTGAGACTTTTACACAGCGTGGCCACATACAGAGGCCCAACATGCAGGGAGCACCATCACATGTATGAGACATTTACACAGCGTGGCCACATACAGAGGCCCAACATGCAGGGAGCACCATCACATGTGTGAGACTTTTACACAGCGTGGCTACATACAGAGGCCCAACATGCAGGGAGCACCTTCACATGTGTGAGACTTTTACACAGCATGGCCACATACAGAGGCCCAACATGCAGGGAGCACCTTCACATGTGTGAGACTTTTACACATTGTAGCCTCATACAGAGGCCCAACATGCAGGGAGCACCATCACATGTGTGAGACTTTTACACAGCGTGGCCACATACAGAGGCCCAACATGCAGGGAGCACCATCACATGTGTGAGACTTTTACACAGCGTGGCCACATACAGAGGCCCAACATGCAGGGAGCACCATCACATGTGTGAGACTTTTACACAGCGTGGCCACATACAGAGGCCCAACATGCAGGGAGCACCATCACATGTGTGAGACTTTTACATAGCGTGGCCACATACAGAGGCCCAACATGCAGGGAGCACCTTCACATGTGTGAGACTTTTACACAGCGTGGCCACATACAGAGGCCCAACATGCAGGGAGCACCATCACATGTATGAGACATTTACACAGCGTGGCCACATACAGAGGCCCAACATGCAGGGAGCACCATCACATGTGTGAGACTTTTACACAGCGTGGCTACATACAGAGGCCCAACATGCAGGGAGCACCTTCACATGTGTGAGACTTTTACACAGCATGGCCACATACAGAGGCCCAACATGCAGGGAGCACCTTCACATGTGTGAGACTTTTACACATTGTAGCCTCATACAGAGGCCCAACATGCAGGGAGCACCATCACATGTGTGAGACTTTTACACAGCGTGGCCACATACAGAGGCCCAACATGCAGGGAGCACCATCACATGTGTGAGACTTTTACACAGCGTGGCCACATACAGAGGCCCAACATGCAGGGAGCACCATCACATGTGTGAGACTTTTACACAGCGTGGCCACATACAGAGGCCCAACATGCAGGGAGCACCATCACATGTGTGAGACTTTTACATAGCGTGGCCACATACAGAGGCCCAACATGCAGGGAGCACCTTCACATGTGTGAGACTTTTACACAGCGTAGCCTCATACAGAGGCCCAACATGCAGGGAGCACCATCACATGTGTGAGACTTTTACACAGCGTGGCCTCATACAGAGGCCCAACATGCAGGGAGCACCATCACATGTGTGAGACTTTTACACAGCGTGGCCACATACAGAGGCCCAACATGCAGGGAGCACCATCACATGTGTGAGACTTTTACACAGCGTGGCCACATACAGAGGCCCAACATGCAGGGAGCACCATCACATGTGTGAGACTTTTACACAACGTGGCTACATACAGAGGCCCAACATGCAGGGAGCACCTTCACATGTGTGAGACTTTTACACAGCGTGGCCACATACAGAGGCCCAACATGCAGGGAGCACCATCACATGTGTGAGACTTTTATACAGCGTGGCCACATACAGAGGCCCAACATGCAGGGAGCACCATCACATGTGTGAGACTTTTACACAGCGTGGCCTCATACAGAGGCCCAACATGCAGGGAGCACCATCACATGTGTGAGACTTTTACACAGCCTGGCCACATACAGAGGCCCAACATGCAGGGAGCACCATCACATGTGTGAGACTTTTACACAGCGTGGCCACATACAGAGGCCCAACATGCAGGGAGCACCATCACATGTGTGAGACTTTTACACAGCGTGGCCACATACAGAGGCCCAACATGCAGGGAGCACCATCACATGTGTGAGACTTTTACACAGCGTGGCCTCATACAGAGGCCCAACATGCAGGGAGCACCATCACATGTGTGAGACTTTTACACAGCCTGGCCACATACAGAGGCCCAACATGCAGGGAGCACCATCACATGTGTGAGACTTTTACACAGCGTGGCCACATACAAAGGCCCAACATGCAGGGAGCACCTTCACATGTGTGAGACTTTTACACAGCGTAGCCTCATACAGAGGCCCAACATGCAGGGAGCACCATCACATGTGTGAGACTTTTACACAGCGTGGCTACATACAGAGGCCCAACATGCAGGGAGCACCATCACATGTGTGAGACTTTTACACAGCGTGGCCTCATACAGAGACACAACATGCAGGGAGCACCATCACATGTGTGAGACTTTTACACAGCCTGGCCACATACAGAGGCCCAACATGCAGGGAGCACCATCACATGTGTGAGACTTTTACACAGCGTGGCTACATACAGAGGCCCAACATGCAGGGAGCACCATCACATGTGTGAGACTTTTACACAGCGTGGCCACATACAGAGGCCCAACATGCAGGGAGCACCATCACATGTGTGAGACTTTTACACAGCGTGGCCTCATACAGAGGCCCAACATGCAGGGAGCACCATCACATGTGTGAGACTTTTACACAGCCTGGCCACATACAGAGGCCCAACATGCAGGGAGCACCATCACATGTGTGAGACTTTTACACAGCGTGGCCACATACAGAGGCCCAACATGCAGGGAGCACCATCACATGTGTGAGACTTTTACACAGCGTGGCCTCATACAGAGGCCCAACATGCAGGGAGCACCATCACATGTGTGAGACTTTTACACAGCGTGGCCACATACAGAGGCCCAACATGCAGGGAGCACCATCACATGTGTGAGACTTTTACACAACGTGGCCACATACAGAGGCCCAACATGCAGGGAGCACCATCACATGTGTGAGACTTTTACACAACGTGGCCACATACAGAGGCCCAACATGCAGGGAGCACCATCACATGTGTGAGACTTTTACACAGCGTGGCCACATACAGAAGCCCATGCACATGACGCCGGTTTGTTTACAAGTGATCGCTCCGTGCAATTTACCGTGATGCGCCGGGTCTTCTAGATTCAGGGGGCGCGCGAGAGGAGGATTCTGGGAGGACGTCCTCTCAGAGTAACCCCACCGCACTGTAGCAGTATTTTCTCTATAGCGCGGTGGGAAAGCGGTTAAGGACCTTGGCTGTTTTTCAGATTTGGCGTCTACAAGACTAAAACAGTTTTTTTTTGCTAGAAAATTACTTAAAATCCCCCAAACATTGTGGGCCTGATTCAGAAAGCCTGCCGTAACTTTATGGGGGGGCGTAGCGCATCTTGTTTACGCTACGCCGCCGTAACTTTGAGAGGCAGGTGCCGTATTCAGAAAGAAGTTGCGCCCAAAGTTACGGCGGAGTAGCGTAAATGGGCCGGCGTAAGAGTGCCTAATTCAAAATAGGGCACCTGCGCAATTGAAGCTTTTTTCCGAACGGCGCATGCGCCGGCCATGAAAGTATCCTAGTGCGCATGCTCCAAATCACGTCGCAAATATTCATTGATATCGACGTGAACGTAACTTACGCCCAGCCCCATTTCCGAACGACTTACGCAAACGACGTACAATACGACGCTGTCCCGACGTCCATACTTAACATTGCGTACGCCTCCTATAGCAGGGGCAACTTTACGCCGGAATTACGCAAACGACGTAAAATACGACGACCGGGCGCAAGTACGTTCGTGAATCGGCGTATCTAGCTCATTTGCATATTCGACGCGTAAATCAACGGAAGTGCCACCCAGCGGCCTGCGTAAATACGCAACTAAGATACAACGGCGTAAGAGACTTACACCGCTCGTATCTTAGCAAAATTCCGGCGTATCTAGTTTTCTGAATACAGAAAAAAGATACGCCGGCGCATCTTAGAAGTTACGCCGCGTATCTAGAGATACCCCAACGTATCTTTGTTCTGAATCTGGCCCTATATGTGGCCGGGATTCAGATACAGGGGTAGATTCACATAGATCAGCGGATCTATCTTTTTTACGATCCGCCTGCGCCAGTTTTTGAGGCAAGTGCTGTATTCATTAAGCACTTGCCTCGTAAGTAGCCCTGGCGGATCGTAAATCCCCCGGCGGAATGCAAATTCCACGGCTAGGGGGAGTTTACTATTTAAATCACGCGCGTCCCCGCGCCGATCGTACTGCGCATGCGCCGCCGGCTAAATTTCCCAGCGTGCATTGCTTTAAATGACGTCGCAAGGACGTCATTGTTTTCGACGTTAACGCAATTAACGTATGGCCGTATTCCCGGACGACTTACGTAAACGACGTAAAAAATTCAAAACTCGACGCGGGAACGACGGCCATACTTAACATAGGATCCGCCGCACTTACCCCGCATATAGCAGGGGTAACGATCCGCCGGAAAAAGCCGAACGCAAACGACGTAAAAAAAAAGCGACGGCCGGGCGTTCGGTTCTGAATCGGCGGTTCTCCTCATTTGCATATTCGTCGCGTAGAAAAAAAGAAGCGCCACCTAGCGGACGGCGGGAGAATGCAGCCTAAGAGCCGACAGTGTAACTCACTTACACCAGTCGGCTCTAAGGGAGATCTATGCGGAACCTGATTCGAGGAATCAGCCGCATAGATCCGAGCGTCGGATCTCACAGATCCGACGGTGTATCAGTAGATACACCGTCGGATCTCTATGTGAATCTACCCCATTGGCGTATCTTTGTGCGGGCGTAGCGTATCTTCTTTACGGTACGCCGACGCAACTTAGAGAGGCAAGTGCAATATTCACAAAGCACTTACTCCGTAAGTTGCGGCGGCGTAGCGTAAATTGGCCAGCGTGAGCCCGCCTAATTCAAAGTAGGAAGGAGGTGGGCGTTATCTATTTAAATTAAGCGTGACCCCATGCAAATGAATGGCTGATTGAATGGCGCATGCGCGTGCATGCTCAAATTCATGTCGCATTTACTCCCTAAGATACGTCGGCGCAATGCCTATGACGTGATCGTAACCTACACACGGCCCTATTCGCGTAGTACTACGTAAACGGCGTACGCGATGTAAAATTCGACGGCGTCGTTCCCTGGCCCATACCTTTGCATTAGCTGCGCCTGCTATATGAGGGGTAACTTTACGCCGGACGTAAGCCTTACGCAAATCGCGTATATGAAGCGGCCGGACGCATCTACGTTCCTGAATCGGCATATATCTTACTCATTTGCATAATTTTAATGGGAACGCCGAATGCGTCCAGCGTAACTATGCGCTGGCGTAGGCAAGTTACGTCGGACGGCTGAAGCCATGTTTTTCGACGTATCTCGCTTTGTGAATCGGCTCAAAGATGCGACGGCGCACATTTGAAATTACGGCGGCGTATCTGGAGATTTTCATTTCTGAATCCCGGCCTATATATATATTTTTCTAACACCCTAGAGAATAAAATGGCGGTCATTGCAATACTTTTTGTCACACCGTATTTGCGCAGCGGTCTTGCAAGCGCACTTCTTTTGGAAAAAATTCACTTTTTTTAATAAAAAAAAATAAGACAACAGTAAAGTTGGCCCAGTTTTTTAATATAATGTGAAAGATGATGTTACGCCGAGTAAAATGATACCTAACATGTCACGCTTCAAAATTGCGCCCGCTCGTGGCATGGCGTCAAGCTTTTACCCTTAAAAATATCCATAGGCGATGTTAATTTTTATTTTCAGGTTGCATGTTTTGAGTTACGGAGGAGGTCTAGGGCTAGAATTATTGCTCTCGCTCTAACGATCGCGGCGATACCTCACATGTGTGATTTGAACACCGTTTTCATGTGCGGGCGCCACTCACGTATGCGTTCGCTTCTGCGCGCGAGCTCGTCGGGACGGGGCACTTTAAAAAAAAAAAAATTGTTTTCTTATTTATTTTTAATTGTTTTGTACATTTTTACACTGAAAAAAATGAATAAAAATTGGGTCACTTTTATTCCTAAGAGAAGAAATGTAAACATCCCTTGTAATAGAAAAAAGCATGACAGGTCCTCTTATATATGAGATCCGGGGGGTCAGAAAGATGTCACGCCTCATATTTACACTAAAATGCAAAAAATAAATAAAACATTTTCATATGGAAAAAATGACAACAAGAAAATATTGCTTTAAGCAGCATGGGCGGAAGTGATGTTATGACGTCACTTCCGCCCTGCTATGCTATAGAGACGGGTGGGGGCCATCTTGCTCTCACTCGTATCCCAGCCAAGCAGGGGACAGGACCCGATCGCCGCTACCGACGGCTCCGGTAAGCGGCGGAGGGCATGGGAGAGCACTGGGAGGGGGGGCCCCCTCTCCCGCCGCCGATAACGGTGATCTCGTGGCGAATCCGCCGCGGAAGACCACCGTTATCTTTAACGGGACCGCTCACAGTAAAGATGGATATCTCGGTTGTGGCAGCAGCTGCTCTGCCGTTACCGAGATATCCATCTTTAACCACTTGCCTACTGTGCACCTACATCCCCTTCCTGCCCAGACAAAATTTCAGCTTCCGGCACTGCGTCGCTTTAACTGACAATTGCGCGGTCGTGCGACGCAGCTCCCAAACAAAATTGCCGTCCTTGTTTCCCCACAAATAGAGCTTTCTGTTGGTGGTATTTGATCACCTCTGCGGTTTTTATTTTTTGCGCTATAAACAAAAATAGAGCGACAATTTTGAAAAAAATGCAATATTTTTTTTACTTTTTGCTATAATAAATATCCCCCAAAAAATATATAAAAATATTTTTTTCCTCAGTTTAGGGCGATACGTATTCTTCTACATCTTTTTGGTAAAAAAAAAAAATGCAATAAGCGTTTATCGATTGGTTTGCGCAAAATTTATAGTGTTTACAAAATAGGGGATAGTTTATGGCATTTTTTTTATTTTATTTTTTACTATTAATGGCGGCGATCTGCGATTTTTTTTATTGGGACTGCGACGTTATGGCGGACACTTCGGACACTTTTCTGACATTTTTTGGACCATTTACATTTATACAGTGAACAATGCTATAAATATGCATTGATTACTGTATAAATGTGACTGGCAGTGAAGGGGTTAACCACTAGGGGGCGGGGAAGGGGTTAAATGTGTGTCCTATGAGTGTTCTAACTGTAGGGGGAGGGGGGGTGACTGGGGGAGGTGACCGATTGTGTCCCTATGTACAGTGGTTGACCGCGATATTGTGTCAATCTCGCTCCCTTTCTTGCGAGCCCCATCGTGGGAGCCAGCGCCGAGCTGGCTTGCCGCGATGGAGACAAAGCCGTCATAGAAGCGACGGGGATCCGACGCGGATTCCCGCCAATTCTACACGTGGGCGGAGTTTGTTATGAATCCTGAGAAGGAAGTCCCCGCCGGCTTTTAAATAAAATCCAGCATGGGTTCCCCCCTCAGGAGCATAACGGGCCCTTAGGTCTGGTATGGGTTGTAAGGAGACCCCCCCTACGCCGAAAAAACGGCGTGGGGGTCCCCCCACAATCCATACCAGACCCGTATCCAAAGCACGCCGGCCGGCCGGTCAGGAAGGGAGTGGGGGAGAGCGAGCCCCCCCCCTCCTGAGCCGTACCAGGCAGCATGCCCTCAACATGGGGGGGGGTCAGGTGCTGGGACTGCGATATTGCGGCGGACACATTGGACACTTTTGACACATTTTTTTGCGCCAATATGCACTAATTACTGTATAAATGTGACTGGCATTGAATGGGTTAACACTAGGGGGTGAGGAAGGGGTTAAATGTATTGCCTGGGTGTGTTCTAACTGTGTGGGGGGCGGGGAGTGACTGGGGGAGGTGACCGATGCTGTCTCCCTATGTACAAGGGTTTCACGTCCCTGCTCTGTCACCGACGATCGCGTGTACCTGACGGACATCGCGGCCGCCGGGTACACGCATCGAATCCTCGGTGATGCGTCGGGACTGTTTTTCCCCGCCGCGCGCCACAGGGAATTACAAGTAAATCACGTCCAAAGACGTGACCCCGGCGCCTCAGGTCCGCGCTGTTGACGTTTTCTGTCAATAGCGTGGACCCGAAGTGGTTAAAGAGTCTACGGTCGAGCAATTTTTTTTTGCCCCCTGAGGAAGACCGCTACTATTAAGGTCGAGACGCGTCCGTAGTGGAATATATTCACAGTACTGTCCAATTCAATTTCTGGTTGTCTGTATTATGTATTCTGCACCAGTTTGATTGATCATTTGTTAAGCTCATGTCCTGAGTTATTTAGATGGCGCTCATTTATCAATTATTATCATGTTTATTCCAATAAAAGGAGGAGATGCAGAGAGAAGCCGCTGAGGAGGAGAAGCAGGGAGAAGCCACTGAGGAAGAAAAGCCGCAGAGGAAGAGAAGCCACTGAGGAGGAGATACAGGTAAAAGCCACAGAGGAGGAGAAGCAGGGAGAAGCCACTGAGGAAGAGAAGCCACCGAGGAGGAGATGCAGGGAGAAGCCACTGAGCAGGAGATGCAGGGAGAAGCCACTGAGAAGGAGAAACAGGGAGAAGCCACTGAGAAGGAGAAGCAGGGAGAAGCCACTGAGAAGGAGAAGCAGGGAGAAGCCACTGAGGAGGAGAAGCAGGGAGAAGCCACTGAGGAGGAGAAGCAGGGAGAAGCCACTGAGGAAGAGAAGCCACCGAGGAGGCGATGCAGGGAGAAGCCACTGAGAAGGAGATGCAGGGAGAAGCCGCAGAGGAGGAGATGCAGGAAAAAAGCCACTGAGAAGGAGATGTATGGGGAGAAGCCGCCGAGGAGGAGATGCAGGGAGAAGCCGCTGAGGAAGAGAATCTGCCAAGGAAGAGTTGCAGGGAGAAGCCACTGAAGAGGAGTAGCAGGGAGAAGGTGCTGAGGAGGAGATGCGAGGAGGAGATGCAGGGAGAAGCCAATGAGGAGGAGGTACAGGGAGAAGTTCCGAGGAGGAGGTGCAGGGAGAACTTCTGAGGAGGAGAAGCAGGGAGAAGCTGCCAAGGAAGTGAATCAGGGAGAAGCCACCGAGGAGGAGATGCAGGGAGAAGCCACCGAGGAGGAGATGTAGGGAGAAGCCGCCGAGGAAGAGAAGCAGGGAGAAGCCGCAGAGGAGGAAAAGCAGGGAGAGACCACTGAGGAGGAGATGCAGGGAGAAGCTGCCAAGGAGGAGATGCAGGGAGAAGCTGCAGAGGAAAAGAAGCAGGGAGAAGCCATCGAGGAGGAGATGCAGGGAGATGCCGCCAAGGAAGAGAAGCAGGGAAAAGCCACCAAGAAAGAGAAGCAGGGAGAAGCCGCCAAGGAAGAGATGCAGGGAGAAGACACTGATGAGGAGAACAGGGAAAAGCCATCAAGGAAAAGAAGAAGGGAGAAATCACTGAGGAAGAGAAGCAGGGAGAAGCCACTGAGGAGCAGAAGCAGGAAGAAGCCACTGAGGAGAAGATGCAGGGAGAAGCCGCAGAGGAGGAGAAGCATGGAGAAGCCACTGAGGAGGAGAAGCAGGGAAAAGCCACTGAGGAGGAAATACAGGGAAAAGCCGATGAAGAAGAGAAGCAGGGAGAAGCTGCCGAGGAAGAGATGCAGGGAGAAGCCACTGAGGAGGAGAAGCAGGGAGAAGCTGCCGAGGAAGAGATGCAGGGAGAAGTCGGCGAGGAGGAGACGCAGGGAGAAGAACTTTTGAGAAGACAAGAACGTGTTAACGCACACTTGGATTTTAGCGATTTGTTTCCGACGTACTTTAAGAACAGTCATGTCTTCCTTTTAATTACAGAGAATCGATATTTCAGAACCCCCCTCCCCCGCTCGGCCTCCCAATGCTCGTGTACACAACAAGACTTTCCTCTTTTATGTTTATTTCTCTCTCTTCCCCCTCCCCCGGAGGAGATACATTACAGGATTAGTAGATTTGTCTGAAAACATTTTGCAAGCGTTCCACGTTTTTTTTTTTTTTTAATCATCGTTGATTTTCTGGGGTGATAATTTTGTTGCATTAAAAAAAAAAATGAACTTTCTCTTTGATTCGGCGCGGCGCTTCTTTCCGCACACTAATCCGGCGGCGGGCCTCCGTAATCTGACTGGCGGACGTGTCGAGGAAATCGAGGTGGAATTATAATGATTTCTAAAAAACTCATCACACACATAGCGAGCGGCGCTCCAGACGGACGGCGGGAATTGATTTATGCTAAGCGGGAATTTGCATATGTTCATGACTATGAAGATTAGAGGCCTACAAAGGTGGCGGAACTTACCGAAGCTCCGCCAACAATCGTGGGCGGGTCCCGTGGAAGTCTGCCTAATTTTTAACTACTGATGGGGATAATTGGTCCAACTAACCTTGGATCGGCTCCAACAGTAGCGGCTGGTGCTCAAAATTTTTAGGGGGGGCGCAAACAAACTGAAAAAAAACCACCACTGTGCCCATTAAACGCCACCAGTGTGCCCCCTCAAATGCAGCCAGTTCCCCCCCCAACGCAACCAGTTTCCCCCCCAAACGCAACCAGTTTCCCCCCCCAACGCAACCAGTTTCCCCCCCAACGCAACCAGTTTCCCCCCCAACGCAACCAGTTTCCCCCAAATGCAGCCAGTTTCCCCCCCAACGCAGCCAGTTTCCCCCCAAATGCAGCCAGTTTCCCCCCAAATGCAGCCAATTTCCCCCTAAATGCAGCCAGTTTCCCCCCAAATGCAGTCAGTTTCCCCCCAAATGCAGCCAGTTTCCCCCCAAATGCAGCCAATTTCCCCCTAAATGCAGCCAGTTTCCCCCCCAAACGCAACCAGTTTCCCCCCCAACGCAACCAGTTTCCCCCCCAACGCAGCCAGTTTCCCCCCAAATGCAGTCAGTTTCCCCCCAAATGCAGTCAGTTTCCCCCCAAATGCAGTCAGTTTCCCCCCAAATGCAGCCAGTTTCCCCCCAAACGCCGCCAGTTTCCCCCCAAACGCAGCCAGTTTCCCCCCAAATGCAGCCAGTTTCCCCCTAAATGTATGTATGTTTCTCTCCTCAGTGGCGGTTGAAAATACCGCTGAGAGGAGAGATTACATCACTTCACCCTTCCTGTGTTTACACACGAAGAGGGCGGGTGGCGGACTCCCATTGGCTGGGAGCGATCCGGAGGGGGCGAACAAAAACGAACAGCCGCCCCCTCAGCACGGATCGCTCCTGCAGCCACCATGACCGCTGCATGTACCGGGGGGGTGGGGTCCGATCGGACCCCCGACCCGCGTCAAGGCAGGGACGTACAGGTACGCCAATGTGCCTGCCCGTGCCTTTCTGCCGACGTAAATGTACATGCGGCGGTCCACAAGTGGTTAAGGTGACCAGATTTTTAAAATATAATCATATTTATTTTTTTACTAGTGATGGCGGCAATCAGCGACTCTTTGCCTCACAGCCTGTCAAGTCTTACTCTCCGGGCCCCGGCGGCTACTACTGGGTGGGGAGCAGAGGAAGATAAAGGCAAGGAGATAAACAGGCAGGCGGCTGGCCTGGACTTGAGCCAAGGCAGAAGAACATGTGAGCGGAGCTGAACGGACATGCACCCCGAAACTGAAGAAATAAATGTCATACCCGGGATGCCTACTAGACTCTTGTTTGGTCAGATTTAAGTGAGTTATTCCTAAGAATTACAGGCCTACAGTATAAAACGCCGAATTTCCTTGCAAATAATGGTACCGCTTTCAGCACCTAAAATCTGAAATAATCATACCGCCAGGGAGGTTATGGTCTCAGGTGTGAATGGGGAGCAGGTGTGATAAATTTGGTGTTATCGCTCTCACTCTCTCATACTGGTCACTGGAAGGACAACATGGCCGCTCATGGCAAAGAACTCTCTCAGGATCTGATATAAAGAATTGTGTCTCTACATAAAGATGGCCGAGGATATAAGAAGATCGCCGAGACCCTGAAACTGATCTGCAGCCTGGGACCATCCAGCGGTATAACAGGACGGGTTCCCCTCCCCCCGCCTCGCCATGGTCCCCCAAAGAAGTTGAGGTCACGTGCTCAGCGTCATATCCAGAGGTTGTCTTTGGGAAATAGACGTATGAGTGCTGCCGGCATTGCTGCAGAGGGTGAAGGGGTGGGGGAGTGGTCAGCCTGTCAGTGCTCAGACCATACGCCGCACACTGCATCAAATTGGTCTGCATGCCTGTCGTCCCAGAAGGAAGCCTCTTCTAAAGATGATGCACGACAAAGAGCTGCAAACAGTTTTCTGAAGACAAGCAGACTAAGGACATGGATTACTGGAACCGTGTCCTGTGGTTTGATGAGACCAAGATAAAGGTATTTAGTGTCAGATGGTGTCAGATGGTGTCAGGCGTGTGTGGGGGGGACCAGGTGAGGAGGACAAAGACAAGTGTGTCTTGTCTACAGTCAGGCATGGTGGTGAGAGGGTCATGGTCTGTGAGTGGCTGGTATTGGAAGGGGAGGAGGGTGAGTGGCTGGTATTGGAAAGGGAGGGGGGTGAGTGGCCGGTATTGGAAGGGGAGGGGGGGTGAGTGGCCAGTTTTGGAAGGGGAGGGGGGGTGAGTGGCCGGTATTGAAAGGGGAGGGGGGGTGAGTGGCCGGTATTGAAAGGGGAGGGGGGTGAGTGGCCGGTATTGGAAGGAGAGGGGGGGTGAGTGGCCGGTATTGGAAGGGGAGGGGGGTGAGTGGCTGGTATTGGAAGGGGAGGGAGGGTGAGTGGCCAGTATTGGAAGGGGAGGGGATAAGTGGCCAGTATTGGAAGGGAAGGGGGGGTGAGTGGCCGGTATTGGAAGGGGAAGGGTGAGTGGCCGGTATTGGAAGGGAAGGGGGATGAGTGGCCGGTATTGGAAGGGGAGGGGGGGTGAGTGGCCGGTATTGGAAGGGGAGGGGGGGTGAGTGGCCGGTATTGGAAGGGGAGGGGGGCGAGTGGCCGGTATTAGAAGGAGAGAGGGGGTGAGTGGCCGGTATTAGAAGGAGAGGGGGGATGAGTGGCCGGTATTGGAAGGGAAGGGGGGATGAGTGGCCGGTATTGGAAGGGAAGGGGGGGTGAGTGGCCGGTATTGGAAGAGGAGGGGTGAGTGGCCGGTATTGGAAGGGAAGGGGGGGTGAGTGGCCGGTATTGGAAGGGGAGGGGGGTGAGTGGCCGGTATTGTAAGGGGAGGGGGGGTGAGTGGCCGGTATTGGAAGGGGAGGGAGGGTGAGTGGCCGGTATTGGAAGGGGAGGGGGGGTGAGTGCCCGGTATTGGAAGGGGAGGGAGGGTGAGTGGCCGGTATTGGAAGGGGAGGGGGGGTGAGTGGCCGGTATTGGAAGGGGAGGGGGTTGAGTGGCCGGTATTGGAAGGGCAGGGGGGTGAGCGGCCGGTATTGGAAGGGGAGGGGGGGTGAGTGGCAGGTATTTGAAGGGGAGGGGGAGGGTGAGTGGCTGGTATTGGAAGGGGAGGGGGGTGAGTGGCTGGTATTAGAAGGAGAGGGGATGAGTGGCCGGTATTAGAAGGAGAGGGGGTGAGTAGCTGGTATTAGAAGGAGAAGGGGGTGAGTGGCCGGTATTAGAAGTAAGGGGGGGTGAAAAATATACGAAAAAAGAAAGAGAGCGTCCCTGCGACTGCTTCTCCTGCGCCGCGACAGTCGTTGGGTTTCTGGGACGTCTCGTATGGAATAGATAAAAAAAAATCCTGACAGCCCTGCAGTGCGTTTATTATTCAGTCGGCGCTCGGAGCGCGGCGGTGGAAGTGCCTATTGTGGCTTCCCATCAAATGTTGATTTGTACCGCGCTCTTGCGCCGGAGCCTGCAGGTGTTTCAGACATTTGCGAGCCAAAAAGCGACATCGACCGTACGCGAGACGGGCCCGTCGGTGCCAGCTGCTCCCGGATTCTGTGCCAACGCACGACCTTCCCCGCCGTTTCCCCTTGCCCCCCCGCCGTCTGCGAGGAGCCGCAATACACTGCAAACTACAAAAGTAACAAAACCAGAAAGAGAAAATGATTTGTTTTTCTAAATCTCACAGTCAGTAAATAAAAAGGTAAAAAAACTTCAATTAATCAAGGG
Organism: Rana kukunoris; assembly: GCA_029574335.1. NCBI lineage: Eukaryota > Metazoa > Chordata > Amphibia > Anura > Ranidae > Rana > Rana kukunoris. Next base: position 559,866,717 of record CM056052.1, on the reverse strand, counting down.
GAGGGGGGGTGCGTGGAGGGTATTGGAAGGGGAGGGAGGGTGAGTGGCCGGTATTGAAAGGGGAGGGGGGGTGAGTGGCTGGTATTAGAAGGAGAGGGGGAATGATGGCCGGTATTGGAAGGGGAGGGGGTAAGTGGCCGGTATTGGAAGGGAAGGGGGTAAGTGGCTGGTATTGGAAGGGAAGGGGGGATGAGTGGCCGGTATTGGAAGGGGAGGGAGGGTGAGTGGCCGGTATTGAAAGGGGAGGGGGGGTGAGTGGCTGGTATTAGAAGGAGAGGGGGAATGAGTGGCCGGTATTGGAAGGGGAGGGGGTAAGTGGCCGGTATTGGAAGGGAAGGGGGGATGAGTGGCCGGTATTGGAAGGGGAGGGATGAGTGGCCGGTATTGGAAGGGAAGGGGGGTGAGTGGCCGGTATTGGAAGGGGAAGGGGGTGAGTGGCCAGTATTGGAAGGGGAGGGGGGTGAGTGGCCGGTATTGGAAGGGGAGGGGGGGTGAATGGCCGGTATTGGAAGGGGAGGGGGGGTGAGTGGCCGGTATTGGAAGGGGAGGGGGGGTGAGTGGCCGGTATTGGAAGGGGAGGGGGGTGAGTGGCCGGTATTGGAAGGGGAGGGGGGTGAGTGGCCGGTATTGAAAGGGGAGGGGGGGTGAGTGGCCAGTATTGGAAGGGGAGGGGGTGAGTGGCTGGTATTGGAAGGGGAGGGAGGGTGAGTGGCCGGTATTGGAAGGGGAGGGGGTGAGTGGCCGGTATTGGAAGGGGAGGGGGGGTGAGTGGCCGGTATTGGAAGGGGGGGGGGGTGAGTGGCGTATTGGAAGAGGAGGGGGGGTGAGTGGCCGGTATTGGAAAGTGAGGGGGTGAGTGGCCGGTATTGGAAGGGGAGGGGGGGTGAGTGGCCGGTATTAGAAGGAGAGGGGGGTGAGTGGCCGGTTTTAGAAGGAGAGGAGGGATGAGTGGCCGGTATTAGGAGAGGGGGGTGAGTGGGCGGTATTAGAAGGAGAGGGGGGATGAGTGGCCAGTATTAGAAGGAGAGGGGGGTGAGTGGCCGGTATTAGAAGGAGAGGGGGGTGAGTGGCTGGTATTAGAAGGAGAGGGGGGTGAGTGGCTGGTATTAGAAGGAGAGGGGGGTGAGTGGCCGGTATTAGAAGGAGAGGGGGGTGAGTGGCCGGTATTAGAAGGAGAGGGGGAGGAGTGGCCGGTATTAGAAGGAGAGGGGGAGGAGTGGCCGGTATTAGAAGGAGAGGGGGGATGAGTGGCTGGTATTAGAAGGAGAGGGGGGTGAGTGGCCGGTATTAGAAGGAGAGGGGGGTGAGTGGCCGGTATTAGAAGGAGAGGAGGGTGAGTGGTGGGTATTAGAAGGAGAGGGGGGTGAGTGGCCGGTATTAGAAGGAGAGGAGGGTGAGTGGCTGGTATTAGAAGGAGAGGGGGGTGAGTGGTCGGTATTAGAAGGAGAGGGGGGATAAGTGGCCGGTATTAGAAGGAGAAGGGGGTGAGTGGCTGGTATTAGAAGGAGAAGGGGGTGAGTGGCTGGTATTAGAAGGAGAGGGGGGTGAGTGGTCGGTATTAGAAGGAGAGGGGGTGAGTGGTCGGTATTAGAAGGAGAGGGGGTGAGTGGCTGGTATTAGAAGGAGAGGGGGTGAGTGGCCGGTATTAGTAGGAGAGGGGGGTGAGTGGCCGGTATTAGAAGGAGAGGAGGGTGCGTGGCCGGTATTAGAAGGAGAGGGGGGTGAGTGGCTGGTATTAGAAGGAGAGGGGAGTGAGTGGCCGGTATTAGAAGGAGAAGGGGGTGAGTGGCTGGTATTAGAAGGAGAAGGGGGTGAGTGGCTGGTATTAGAAGGAGAGGGGGATGAGTGGTCGGTATTAGAAGGAGAGGGGGGTGAGTGGTCGGTATTAGAAGGAGAGGGGGGGATAAGTGGTCGGTATTAGAAGGAGAGGGGGGTGAGTGGTCGGTATTAGAAGGAGAGGGGGGTGAGTGGCCGGTATTAGAAGGAGAGGGGGGTGAGTGGCTGGTATTAGAAGGATAGGGGAGTGAGTGGCCGGTATTAGAAGGAGAGGGGTGAGTGGCCGGTATTAGAAGGAGAGGGGGATGAGTGGTCGGTATTAGAAGGAGAGGGGGATGAGTGGTCGGTATTAGAAGGAGAGGGGGGTGAGTGGTCGGTATTAGAAGGAGAGGGGGGTGAGTGGCCGGTATTAGAAGGAGAGGGGGTGAGTGGCTGGTATTAGAAGGAGAGGGGAGTGAGTGGCCGGTATTAGAAGGAGAGGGGTGAGTGGCCGGTATTAGAAGGAGAGGGGGATGAGTGGTCGGTATTAGAAGGAGAGGGGGATGAGTGGTCGGTATTAGAAGGAGAGGGGGGTGAGTGGTCGGTATTAGAAGGAGAGGGGGGTGAGTGGCCGGTATTAGAAGGAGAGGGGGGTGAGTGGCTGGTATTAGAAGGAGAGGGGGGTGAGTGGCCGGTATTAGAAGGAGAGGGGTGAGTGGCCGGTATTAGAAGGAGAGGGGTGAGTGGCCGGTATTAGAAGGAGAGGGGTGAGTGGCCGGTATTAGAAGGAGAGGGGTGAGTGGCCGGTATTAGAAGGAGAGGGGTGAGTGGCCGGTTTTAGAAGGAGAGGGGGGATGAGTGGCTGGTATTGGAAAGGGAGGGGGGTGAGTGGCTGGTATAAGAAGGAGAAGGGGGAGTGGCCGTGTAACGGTCACCACCGCTTACAACCTTCCATCCGACCACGACAAGCTTATCTGACACACTCCGACAATATTGCATACACGATCCATATCCTTTCCCAGAATAAGACGAGACTCAAGCTCTGCACTTGCTTCCAAAGATATGACAATTTATTGGTATTTTTCTCAGCTTCTTATACAGTCTCAAGCATAATACAGTTAATCACAGGACAATGTAGTCTCCACCCCCCTTCACACCATGGGGGGCTTCAATCACACTCTAAAAGGCATTCAGGTAAGCTAACCATGTAGACTTGTCGGCACCGCATTTTCAATAGGGTTCAATTAACCTTGAATAGTAACACAGACATCTAGTTGAATAAGTTTTCTAGACAGCTTTATCACACAATGGCAGAGTATTGTGAGAGTGGGTGCAATCCACACCTTCAACGGAATGTCTTTACAGTGAATAGCCAACACCTTAAGATATTTCAATAGCCTGTTATACAAAGGTATGACTCACTCTGGTCTTGTAGACCTGAATTAACACCTTTCAAAAGCATGTGTGCCCAGATTGAATAGCTAACAACTTTTGGTATTTGAAGACATCCTGCAAACCTGGATTATTATTAATGTCCTTTATTAATGTCTTCTGTAATATATGAATTATGATTCTTTGTCACCCTATGGCCCTAGTGGACATAAGGTGACCCTAGACATAGGAATATCTCAGTCTGTCACGGGCCATTCTGTTACATCTCTCCCCTTTCGGTGGGAGACGGACACAGGTGGGAACCCCAAACGGGTTGACTCCGAAGTCCGTCAGTAGTTCCAGTCCTCCAATGCTGGTCTCCATACTGTACCCCAAATAAATGGCTCCAAACTGAGCATTACTCACCCCGCCAACCTCTGCCTCTCTCAGATAACACGCCTGCCGCTGGGGAGAAGGCAGGGTGGCTGGCCTCAGTCCATCATGCTCTTGGGGGTCTGGGCCAACTGCCCCCCCTTCCTGGGGTGTACCAGTGGAGACTGAAGTCCCATCCACTGGTGCTTGGTGAAAACCCCCTGGTGCTTGCAAAGCAAAGCCGACATCCTCCTGTCCCAGTCCTGTACCATTTTCTGGGGTTGTGCCAGTGGAGACTGAAGTCCCATCCGCTACCCCAGGAACCCCCTCTTCTGTTAGTGAGGAGCAGAGGCCTATGACACTCTGCTCTGTTGCCAGCTCTTCTGCTGGGTTGCTGTGAGTGGAGACCACAGTCCCATCCACCACCACAGGGTCCCCCTCTTCCGTTAGTGGAGAGCAGAGGTCCGTGACCCTCTGTTCTGTTGCCAGTGATTCAGCTGGGGGTAAAAGCTTTACCACCTCAGCTTGTTGTTGGAGAGAGGGGCCAACCGCCCCGGTGCATTGCCATGAAATGAGATTTGCCATGGAATGAGATGGTCCGCCTCCATCACATTCTATTGGCTCACTCATGTCACGTGACATATTTAAACGTCAAGTATTGACGCAAACATCAGTCACAGCTAGGCTATCATAGGGAGAGAATCTCCTCTCCCTGTGATTGCCCGATAGCGCTGTCAGCAGCGTGCCTCCCGCCAGCGCTAAGTACATCCCGCGCCCGCAGCTCTTCCCCGTCCCCCGTGCTCGCAGCTCTACTCCCCCGTTAAGGCTCATGGAACGGGGCGAGTCTACGCTATTTAGGTCTACTGGGCAGATGTTGTAAATACTGCGCATGCGCAGGTTTACGCTACTAACGTAGCCAACGCTAGGTCTACGCTAATAGCGTAGACTCGCCCCGTTCCATGAGCCTTAACGGGGGAGTAGAGCTGCGAGCACGGGGGACGGGAAAGAGCTGCGGGCGCGGGGTGTACTTAGCGCTGGCGGGAGACACGCTGCTGACAGCGCTATCGGGCAATCACAGGGAGAGGAGATCCTCTCCCTATGATAGCCTAGCTGTGACTGATGTTTGCGTCAATACTTGACGTTTAAATATGTCACGTGACATGAGTGAGCCAATAGAATGGGATGGAGGCGGACCATCTCATTCCATGACAAATCTCATTTCATGGCAATGCACCGGCTCTCTGGAACTCCACACCATCCGCTTCGGCTTTAGGGATGAAAATCTCCATATTTTCCACTCCCGATTCATCAGCCATGATTTCACAGTTATCTGACCTTTCCTCATAGTCCCAGGCAATGGGAGCCCCACCCTGCTGCTGAGCCGAGTCTAGCAGCTGTCTGTAGGCGACCTCCAGCTCCCATTCCTGAATGGCCAGAAATTCTAAATCTTCCTGTGACCAGTGGCCTCCCGAGATATTTAATTTTTTCTCTCTGTGCTCCATTATGTCCTCCAAGCGCCACTCCCGATCATCCCCAAAGTCGGGATTACTGGACATCCTCCAATACAACAATCCCAGGCCATCGTAGTCATAGCCTTCTGTGGGGCTGTCATCCGCTGACCACGGAGGGCTCTGTAGCTTTCATCCAGCTGCATCTCTGCCCAGATCAGCCTGCTTAACTCAGCTGTCCACTCCTGCTTCGGTTGTTTCCCCAACAACAGCATTCATACGTCATACTGCGGCCAGTACCTTGCATAGATGGAGGGCAGGACCTTTCCTTGGTGTTGCTGCTCCCGAGCTAACGCTTCCTTCCAGAGTTGGCACCGAATCACATCCGACCATCCCAACAGGACCTCCTCTGATACTGGTCCTCTATGCTGTATCCGCATCTCTTGTAACCTTCTTTGGAATTCCTCTTCCATGGAGACTGGTATCTGCACCTCTTCTCTCTCTTTAGTTGGTGCTGCTGTGACTTCAGCTGCTGCAGCACTTCTTCTCTGTAGCAAGGTGGCATTCAGAGCCGCAATAACTCGGTCCCTGATCTCCGGTGGAGGGTTAGGACCATAATGTGCCAGTCTTAGGTTAACAGCCCGATCAAAACTTTCTTCCTCGGGTGTCCTGTCCGTTACGGCGGGCCTTTTAGCTCTATCCATTTCGACCAGTTCTGCGATAATGTCCCTTTTCTTACGGTTGCTGGCCGGTCTGCCCCGGCTCTCCAGTAAGTCCATGAGGGAAGAGAGCTTCATCCGTTCATACACCGTCTCCATTGTCATGTGTCCTTGTAGCCGTCCTTCTGAAGATGGAATCATCCCACTGCTGCCACCAAATGTAACGGTCACCACCGCTTACAACCTTCCATCCAACCACGACAAGCTTATCTGACACACTCCGACAATACTGCATACACGATCCATATCAATTCCCAGAATAAGACGAGACATTGCTCCGTTCTTGCTTCCAAAGATATGAGAATTTATTGGTATTTTTCTCAGCTTCTTATACAGTCTCAAGCATAATACAGTTAGTCACAGGACAATGTAGTCTCCACCCCCCTTCACACCATGGGGGGCTTCAATCACACTCTAAATAGCATTCAGGTAAGCTAACCATGTAGACATGACGGCACCGTATCTTCAATAGGGTTCAATTAACCTTGAATAGTAACACAGACATCTAGTTGAATAAGTTCTCTAGACAGCTTTATCACACAATGGCAGAGTCTTGTGAGAGTGAGTGCAATCAACACCTTCAACGGAATGTCTTTACAGTGAATAGCCAACACCTTAAGATATTTCAATAGCCTATTATACAAAGGTATGACTCACTCTGGTCTTGTAGACCTGAATTAACACCTTTTCAAATCATGTGTGCCCAGATTGCATAGCTAACAGCTTTTGGTATTTGAAGACATCCTGCAAACATGAATTATTATTAATGTCTTCTGTAATATATGAATTATGATTCTTTGTCACCCTATGGCCCTAGTGGACATAAGGTGACCCTAGAATATCTCAGTCTGTCACGGGCCAATTCCGTTACAGGCCGGTATTAGAAGTAAGGGGGGGGTGAAAAATATATGAAAAAAGAAAGAGAGCGTCCCTGCGACTGCTTCTCCTGCGCCGCGACAGTCGTTGGGTTTCTGTGACGTCTCGTATGGAATAGATAAAAAAAATTCCCTGACAGCCCTGCAGTGCGTTTATTATTCAGTCGGCGCTCGGAGCGCGGCGGTGGAAGTGCCTATCGTGGCTTCCCATCAAATGTTGATTTGTACCGCGCTCTTGCGCCGGAGCCTGCAGGTGTTTCAGACGTTTGCGAGCCAAAAAACGCCATCGACCGTCCGCGAGACGGGCCCGCCGGTGCCAGCTGCTCCCGGATTCTGTGCCAACGCACGACCTTCCCCGCCGTTTCCCCCCCCCCCGCCGCGTGCGAGGAGCCGCAATACGCTGCAAACTACAAAAGTAACAAAACCAGAAAGAGAAAATGATTTGTTTTTCTAAATCTCACAGTCAGAAAATAAAAAGGGAAAAAAAACTTCAATTAATCATTTTGTTATTTATGTTTTATTTATTTTTGCTTAACCCCTTCCATACTGGGGGGCACTTACCCCCCTCCCTGCCCAGGCCAATTTTCATCTTGCAGCGCTGTCGCACTTTGAATGACAATTGTGCGGTCGTGCTACGCTGCACCCAAATGAAATTTTAATAATTTTGTTCCCACGATTAGAGATTTCTTTTGCTGGTATTTGATCACCTCTGCGTTTTTTTTTTTTTGCGCAACAACTAAAAAAAGATCGAAAATTTTGAAAAAAAATTGTTTTTTTTTTCTGTTATTTTTCTTTGTAAATAAGTACGTTTTCTTCCTCAATCACAGGCACTGATATGGCGGCACTGATGGGCACCGATGAGGCGGCACTGATGGGCACTGAAAAGTGGCACTGATAGGCGGTGCTGGTATGCGCCACTGATGGGCACTAATAGGCGGCACTGATGGGCACTCATAGGTGGCACTGGACACTCATAGGCAGCACTGATGGGCACTTATAGGCGACACTGATGGGCACTCATAGGCAGCACTGATGCCCACTTATAGGCGGCACTGATGGGCACTCATAGGTGGCACTGGGCACTCATAGGCAGCACTGATGGGCACTCACGGGTGGCACTTATAGGTGGCACTGATGGGTACTTATGGGTGGCACAGATGGGCACTGGGCATGGATGGGCACTGAGGGGTGGCACTGATGGACACTGAGGGGTGGCATTGCTGGGCATCACTTGTTATCCCATATTCTGCCAGTCAGTGCCAGTCAGTGCCCATGTTGCCAGTCAGTGCCCATTTGTGGGCACTGATTGGCATCTATTGTTCAATTTTTTTTTCCCTGGTGGTCCTGGCGGCTTCCCTGGTGGTCCAGTGTGGGCATCTGAGGGGGGGCTCCCCCATTCCCCCCTGTCAGGAGAGCCGCCGATCGGCTCTCCTCTACTCACGTCTGACAGACCCAAGTGAGGAAGAGCCGATCAACGGCTCTTCCTGTTTACATCGTGATCAGCCGTGATTGGACACGGCCGATCACATGGTAAAGAGTCTCTGCCGGAGGCTGACACCCCGCATCACCGATCGGCATGTTATCCTGCTGGACGTCAATAGACATCGCTCCGTCCAATGATAGGTACAGTGTGAGAGGGGGAGAGCAGGTGTCAGGAGCGCTGTGGCTGGATCTGTGACTATTGCAGTCACAGATCCATCCATCCCTGGCATACTCTGCTTACCCCCTGCGCAATACTCTGCTTACCCCCTGCGCAATACTCTGCTTACCCCCTGCGCAATACTCTGCTTACCCCCTGCGCAATACTCTGCTTACCCCCTGCGCAATACTCTGCTTACCCCCTGCGCAATACTCTGCATACCCCCTGCGCAATACTCTGCATACCCCCCTGCGCAATACTCTGCATAACCCCCTGCGCAATATTCTGCATACCCCCTGTGCAATACTCTGCATACCCCCCTGCGCAATACTCTGCATACCCCCCTGCGCAATACTCTGCTTACCCCCTGCGCAATACTCTGCTTACCCCTGCGCAATACTCTGCATACCCCCTGCGCAATACTCTGCTTACCCCCTGCGCAATACTCTGCTTACCCCCTGCGCAATACTCTGCATACCGCCCTGCGCAATACTCTGCATACCGCCCTGCGCAATACTCTGCATACCCCCTGCGCAATACATCTGCATACCCCCCTGCGCAATACTCTGCATACCCCCCTGCGCAATACTCTGCATACCCCCTTGCGCAATACTCTGCATACCCCCCTGCGCAATACTCTGCATACCCCCCTGCGCAATACTCTGCATACCCCCCTGCGCAATAATCTGGGACCGAAATGGGGGAGCAAATCGGGGGCCAGTCGTTGAGAATGTTCAAGGTAGTTGCACTGTGACCTGTTCCAATCCTTGGATTAAGTCCTCCAGTTGTGCGGCTTGTTGGTCCCTCCTTTTCTGCTCTTCTCTCGGTGCCTCCAGAGTTGGAAGGGGAAAAAGGGGGGTCGTCTTTATCAGGGATGGACGGATCCATTGTGGTCCCTGGGAAGTAAGCACAGCCGTTCTGAAGACCTTTTTCTACTTTGTGTGGGCCGCTGCAAAGGTGTTGGTGCACTGCTGGACCAATATAAACACTGATGTTAGGGAATGAGCCTGGATGCCGGCCGAGGTTCAGAGATTTCCATTGGCAAGGATTGCGCCTTTGCAGTCCCTACAGGAACCATCTCGATAGGGGAACCATACCAGCAATACAGATAAAAGTAATTGAAAAAATCTGGGTCCCCCCAAATTCCATACCAGGCCCTTCAGGTCTGGTGTGGATTTTAAGGGGAACCCCGCGCCAAAATAAAAAAAAAATGGCTTGGGGTTCCCCCAAAAATCCATACCAGACTCTTATCCAAGCACGCAACCTGGCAGGCCGCAGGAAAAGAGGAGGGACGTACCAGGCCACATTGATACATGTCCCCTGGGGCTTGACCTGGGACCCCAAACACTCCCCTGGGGCAGGACCCGGGTCCCCAAACACTCCCTTGGGGCAGGACCCGGGTCCCCAAACACTCCCCTGGGGCAGGACCCGGGTCCCCAAACACTCCCCTGGGGCAGGACCCGGGTCCCCAAACACTCCCCTGGGGCAGGACCCGGGTCCCCAAACACTCCCCTGGGGCAGGACCCGGGTCCCCAAACACTCCCCTGGGACAGGACCCGGGTCCCCAAACATTCCCCTGGGGCAGGACACCGGGCCCCCAAACACTCCCCTGGGGCAGGACCCGGGTCCCCAAACACTCCCCTGGGGCAGGACCCGGGTCCCCAAACACTCCCCTGGGGCAGGACCCGGGTCCCCAAACACTCCCCTGGGGCAGGACCCGGGTCCCCAAACACTCCCCTGGGGCAGGACCCGGGTCCCCAAACACTCCCCTGGGGCAGGACGCGGGTCCCCAAACACTCCCCTGGGGCAGGACCCGGGTCCCCAAACACTCCCCTGGGGCAGGACCCGGGTCCCCAAACACTCCCCTGGGGCAGGACCCGGGTCCCCAAACACTCCCCTGGGGCAGGACCCGGGTCCCCAAACACTCCCCTGGGGCAGGACCCGGGTCCCCAAACACTCCCCTGGGGCAGGACCCGGGTCCCCAAACACTCCCCTGGGACAGGACCCGGGTCCCCAAACATTCCCCTGGGGCAGGACACCGGGCCCCCAAACACTCCCCTGGGGCAGGACCCAGGTCCCCAAACACTCCCCTGGGGCAGGACCCGGGTCCCCAAACACTCCCCTGGGGCAGGACCCGGGTCCCCAAACACTCCCCTGGGGCAGGACCCGGGTCCCCAAACACTCCCCTGGGGCAGGACCCGGGTCCCCAAACACTTTTTATGACAACAACTTGCATTTTAACCTTTAAAATTAGCACTTTTGATTTCTCCCATAGACTTTTCAAGGGTGTTCCGCGGCTTTTGAATTTGCCGTGAACACTCCAAATTGTTCGCTATTCGACACGGACATCGGGCTCATCCCTACTGGCCAATATTGGCAAATATTCAGCCTAGGCATTAAAATTCCCCACCCTAATCTCTGGAAGGCTCTTGGTGATGGCTGGGAGAACAATCACATTCCCAGGCTGTGGAGCTATGAGCAGACCCAAGCAATCAATCTCAGCTCCTCCGATTATAGAGCAAGCCGACAACTACTGTAAACTCCCCCAGCATCCTATCCCAGGAGAGCGCTACATCTAGAAACATCACGGGTCCAAGCAAAACAGAGGAACCATTTCTTTGAGTTTTTCCCGAACCCGGACCTGAACCCGAATAATTGGTGAAAGTTCGGGTCCGGGTTCGGAGTTCGAGAAAAAAAATGCCCGGGGGTCCCCCCAAATTCAATAACCAGGCCCTTTAGGTCTGGTATGGATATTAAGGGGAACTCCACCCCAAATTTAAAAAAAAAATGGCGTGGAGTTCCTCCTAAAATCCACACCAGACCCCTTATCCGAGCACGTTGACCTGGCCGGCCGCAGAAAAGAGGGGGGACAGAGTGCGGCCCCCCTCTCCTGAACCGCACCAGGCCACATGCCCTCAACATTGGAAGGGTGCTTTGGGGTGCCCCCCAAAGCACCTTGTCCCCATGTTGATGGGGACAAGGGTCTCATCCCCACAACCCTTGCCCTTGTGGGGGTATGTGGGCAGGGGGCTTATCAGAATCTGGAAGACCCCTTTAACAAAGGGGAGCCCCAGATCCTGCCCCCCCCCCCTGTGTGAAATGGTAATGGGTAACTGTACCCCTACCATTTCACAAAGGAAGTGTAAATAGTATTGTACAGAAAAAAAAAACCACACACACCGTAGAAGAAATGACTTTATTAATTAAACCAAATAAAAATCCAGCGGTGAAAATAGGCGATGGATGCTGCTCCCTGCTCCAACGTTGTCTTCTATCCAGCGCAGGGTGATCGGTCCAGCGACGGCCGGTTGGTCCAGTGATGAGAAGATCCATCCATTCAGAGCACAGCTCCGCGAATGACACGCTCGAGCTTGACGTTTCTTTTATAGGGGAGGCGGGCCACACGTCACGTGACCCCGTCCCCCTCTGACGCACACTCTGCTACGTCACTGGGACAGCCCTAGGGCTTTTTTTTTTAAAGTTCGGGTTCGGGCCCTAACCCGAACATCCAGGTGTCCGCTCAACTCTACTCATCAGATCAAGATTGGTGATTCTGGCTGGCATTTGAAGACCTACAGGACCGACTTCAATAGAATACAAAATACAGGTGTGGAGGACTCCGACAATGCTCGTTGGGAAATGCATACTAATTATCCTCTCCAAATAAAAAACACATCTGGATAAATGCCATTTTCACATGGCAGAGTTTTCAGTAAATGCTCCCCCCCTCCCCCTCCCCCCAACACACACTTCATCTTTACTGATAACACCTGAGGGCCCAATACATAAATACCAAATGAACTCACAAAGTGTGGGCAGGTGGATCCGATACAAAGCCATCAAACAAAATGTTCATCAGTATTGGTGTGAAGTCTCATGTGCACAGATAATACAAACATGGAAACTAAAATGTGTGAAGAAGACCGCGGGGGAAACCCGCCCTGTGCTGAGATGCCAGAATTTGCTTTAGTGATCTTCTAAGCACAATTGTTTTTGTTTTGGCGCATTTTTTTAACCACTTCCGGACCACCCACTGTATATATATATGTGTCGGTACTTTAACCACTTAAGGACCGCCTAACACCGTTATACTTCGACAGAATGGCACGGCTGGGCACAATCATGTATCTGTACGTTCTCTTTAAGTACCCAGCCGTGGGTTGCAAGCCGGTCCGAAGCATCGTAACTGCGGCCGCGGGACCCGATCGCCGCCGGAGTCCCGAGATCAGTCACAGGAGCTGAAGAACGGGGAGAGGTGAACACTAGCTGTTCTACTTTATTAGAGTAGAACGGCTGGGACTGGTACTCTTATAGGAAGTACCAGTGGGGAAGCTAGACATTATTTCACCTGGTTTTCAGTTCAGTGCCCCCCCCCCCTTATGGGACAAGATTAGGCAGAAGTGAGAAACTCCCAAGGCATAGCTGTTGAGTCAGCTGTCTGTCCCCTCCCCCGTGTTCCTTCTGGTCACTCTCATGCTCCTCTGTCACCCTCCCTTGCTCCTCTAGTCCTCCCCCTGCTTCTCTGTTCCCCCCTAGATGAGCACTGAGGGGAGGGAGAGGAGGTGAGCACTGCGGGGAGGAAGAGGAGGTGAGCCCTGCGGGGAGGGAGAGGAGGTGAGCGCTGTGGGGAGGAAGAGGAGGTGAGCGCTGCGGGGAGGAAGAGGAGGTGAGCCCTGCGGGGAGGGAGAGGAGGTGAGCGCTGCGGGGAGGGAGAGGAGGTGAGCGCTGTGGGGAGAAGGAGGAGGTGAGCGCTGTGGGGAGAAAGAGGAGGTGAGCCCTGCGGGGAGGGAGAGGAGGTGAACGCTTCGTGGAGGAAGAGGAGGTGAGAACTGCGGGGAGAGAGAGGAGGTGAGCGCTATGGGGAGGAGGAGGAGGTGAGCGCTGTGGGGAGGAAGAGGAGGTGAGCCCTGCGGGGAGGGAGAGGAGGTGAACGCTTCGCGGAGGGAGAGGAGGTGAGAACTGTGGGGAGAGAGAGGAGGTGAGCGCTGTGGGGAGGAAGAGGAGGTGAGCGCTGTGGGGAGGAAGAAGAGGTGAGCGCTGTGGGGAGGAAGAGGAGGTCAGCGCTGCGGGGAGGGAGAGGAGGTGAGCACTGCAGGGAGGAAGAGGAGGTGAGTGCTGCGGGGAGGGAGAGGAGGTGAGTGCTGTGGGGAGGGAAAGGAGGTGAACGCTTTGTGGAGGGAGAGGAGGTGAGAACTGCGGGGAGAGAGAGGAGGTGAGCGCTGTGGGGAGGAGGAGGAGGTGAGCGCTGTGGGGAGGAAGAGGAGGTGAGCCCTGCGGGGAGGGAGAGGAGGTGAACGCTTCGTGGAGGGAGAGGAGGTGAGCACTGCGGGGAGAGAGAGGAGGTGAGCACTGCGGGGAGGGAGAGGAGGTGAGTGCTGCGGGGAGGGAGAGGAGGTCAGCGCTGCGGGGAGGGAGAGGAGGTCAGCGCTGTGGGGAGGGAGAGGAGGTGAGCACTGCGGGGAGGAAGAGGAGGTGAGTGCTGCGGGGAGAGAGAGGAGGTGAGTGCTGCAGGGAGGGAGAGGAGGCGAGCGCTGCGGGGAGGGAGAGGAGGTGAGCGCTGAGGGGAGGGAGAGGAGGTGAGCGCTGTGGGGAGGAAGAGGAGGTGAGCCCTGCGGGGAGGGAGAGGAGGTGAGCGCTGCGGGGAAGGAGAGAAGGTGAGCGCTGTGGGGAGAAGGAGGAGGTGAGCGCTGTGGGAAGAAGGAGGAGGTGAACGCTGTGGGGAAGAAGAGGAGGTGAGCCCTGCGGGAAGGAAGAGGAGGTGAGCCCTGCGGGGAGGGAGAGGACGTGAACACTTCGTTGAGGGAGAGGAGGTGAGCACTGCGGGGAGATAGAGGAGGTGAGCGCTGCGGGGAGGGAGAGGAGGTGAGCGCTGCAGGGAGGGAGAGGAGGTCAGCGCTGCGGGGAGGGAGAGGAGGTGAGCACTGCGGGGAGGAAGAGGAGGTGAGTGCAGCGGGGAGGGAGAGGAGGTGAGCGCTGCGGGGAGGGAGAGGAGGTGAGCGCTGCGGGGAGGGAGAGGAGGTGAGCGCTGTGGGGAGGAAGAGGAGGTGACCACTTTGTGGAGGGAGAGGAGGTGAGCACTGCGGGGAGAGAGAGGAGGTGAGCGCTGCGGGGAGGGAGAGGAGGTGAGCGCTGCAGGGAGGGAGAGGAGGTCAGCGCTGCGGGGAGGGAGAGGAGGTGAGCGCTGCGGGAGATAGAGGAGGTGAGCGCTGTGGGGAGGAGGTGAGCGCTGTGGGGAGGAAGAGGAGGTGAGCCCTGCAGGGGGGGAGAGGAGGTGAACGCTTCGTGGAGGGAGAGGAGGTGAGCACTACGGGGAGAGAGAGGAGGTGAGCGCTGCTGGGAGGGAGAGGAGGTGAGCGCTGCAGGGAGGGAGAGGAGGTGAGTGCTGCGGGGAGGGAGAGGAGGAGAGCGCTGCGGGGAGGAAGAGGAGGTGAGCGCTGCAGGGAGGGAGAGGAGGTGAGCGCTGCGAGGAGGGAGAGGAGGTGAGCGCTGCGGGGAGGAACAGGAGGTGAGCGCTGCGGGGAGGGAGAGGAGGTGAGCACTGCGGGGAGGGAAAGGAGGTGAGCGCTGCAGGGAGGGAGGGGAGGTAAGTGCTGCGGGGAGGAACTTGAGGTGAGCGCTGCGGGAAGGGAGAGGAGGTGAACGCTGTGAGGAGGGAGAGGAGGTGAGCAATGCAGGGAGGGAGAGGAGGTAAGCGCTGCGAGGAGGGAGAGGAGGTGAGCACTGCGGGAAGGCAGAGGAGGTGAGCGCTGCGGGGAGGGAGAGACTAAGGAGACAGAGGGAGGGCGGCCATCCGCTGTCGCTGAAGCCGGCCCACTGAGCCATCGGCAAACCGGGAAACTCCCAGTACTCCCAACGGCCAGTTCATCCCTGGATGCAGCAAAGGCTGTAGGTGAAGATCCCGGTCCTGACACCTCCATAGAATTCCCCAGAATTAGGGGAGGTTTGTGAATTCCAAATGTTTGGTCAAAAATTTCACAAGTTTACAGCATTGCGATGCAACAAAGTATAAACATTTTTTTTACTAAACTAAACGTAATCATCTGTGTCTTCTAACATCCATCGCCTACCAACAACAACTCGTGATACAAAATCAATCATTGTTGGCTGAATTAATCATTTATATTGGTCATCAATGATTAAGAAATTGAAGATATTGGTCAAAAGAATTTTCCGGGCCGTTGAGAAATCTTTATTCTGTCAATATTCGGACTAAAAGGAATATCCATCGATCGCCTTCACTTCAACTATCCGGAAAGAAGGGCACAGTGTGCCGCCGGGCGTATCACCTGAGGCAGTTCTTTTGTAGCGCTTGCTCCCTATGAACTCGTAATATCCCCCCTAATAAAGATGAAGTGTGTCTTTACCTCTGATCTCGGCAAAGTTCACGTCTCTTTCCATTGTTCTGCTCAATTATTCCTCTTCTTCTGATGTTCTCCGCGGCTTTTTTGTTGTTCTGCTTCCCCGATGTCTCATTTTCTCCCCCGAAGCACTTGTCAAACATGCAGGAAGAACATGCAAAGCGAGCCGTGAGCTGCTTATAGGAAGCTCTCTTATGTTTAATATATGATTTATCTGATGTAGGGCGGACCAGCACTGTCCATACTGCCGTGAGGTGTTACGTTTAGAGTCGACTTCCGGACAAAACCTTTCTGTTGAGTTTTGGATTGAGTGAGCAAGGGTTAGAGCTTTGGGTATTCATCTGTGGCCCCCCCTTGTGAAAATCGACTCTCATCATCAGTGGCGTCACTAGGGTTGGTGTCACTGGGTGCGGTAAAACATGGTGTCACCCCCCCCCCTCTGTGTATCCTGCCCAGCGTCCTGCAGGCAGCGCATGGCCACGGGGAGCACACCAAACCGGTCCCTGTAAATGATAGTATAGGGTGGCAGGTTAGGGTAGTATAGAGTGGTATAGTCATAGGCTAGGGTGGTATAGGGCAGGTTAGGGTAGTATAGGGTGGTATAGTGGCAGGCTAGGGTGGTATAGGGCAGGTTAGGGTAGTATAGGGTGGTATAGGGCAGGTTGGGGTGGTATAGGGCAGGTTAGTGTGTTATAGGGCAGGTTAGGGTGGTATAGGGTAGGTTGGGGTGGTATAGGGCAGTTTGGGGTGGTATAGGGCAGGTTAGTGAGATATTGGGAAGTTTGGGGTGGTATAGGACAAGTTAGTGAGGTATAGGGCAGTTTGGGGTGGTATAGGGCAGTTTAGGTTGGTATAGGGACGTTTGGGGTGGTATAGAGCAGGTTAGTGAAGTATAGGGCAGTTTGTGGTGGTGTAGGGCAGTTTAGGGTGGTATGGGGCAGTTTGGGGTGATATAGGGTAGGTTAGTGATGTACAGGGCAGTTTGGGGTGGTATAGGGAAGTTTGTGGTGGTATAGGGCAGTGTGGGTGGTATTGGGCAGGTTAGTGAAGTATAGGGCAGTTTTTGGTGTGTAGGGCAGTTTAGGGTGGTATAGGGCAGTTTTGGGTGGTACAGGGCAGGTAAGTGAGGTATAGGGCAGGTTAGGAAGGTATAGGGCAGGTTAGTGAGGTATAGGGCAGGTTAGGGTGGTATAGGGCAGGATAGTGAGGTATAGGGCAGGTTAGGGTGGTATAGGGCAGGTTAGGGATCTATGCAGTGACAGTTTGCAGTACCTCGAGGCTTCTGTGTCCTCGCCAAGAAGTCTGTGGGAGGAGTGGAGGAGGCAGAAACCCCCCCCCCAACTCCGCCCACCCACCCCAGCTGAAGGAGGAAATTGGAGATCCCAGAGGGTTAGCTTCACTGACTGGCAAGTGGTCCAGGCAGCCTCCCTCGCATGCAATATAGTGCACTGTGTAGCGGCGGCCCCTGTCACCCTTCGGGCCGCACCCCCTGCCCCCCCAGCGACGCCACTGCTCATCATTTATAATTGTATCTATTGCTATTGGGATATTGCTTTTGGGACAGAAATTGTCAGGAAATATTTATTTTTACAGTTTTTACCAAAACAAGTGTAGATGTA